>JANRMT010028174.1:112368942-112447720 GCA_026402145.1 Polypterus bichir lapradei | reverse complement strand
TATATATATATATATACCTTTATTCTTCCTCTTCTGCTCACCTAAAACTTCAGCAGGTCCTGCATTCCCTTGCTGGCCATGCCTTCCCTGACCTCACTTCTGGCTTGATCCCTCAGGTACTTGTCTCTTCCTCCCCCACAGCTACTGTATAAAAACCGAGCACATTCTCTTCCTTGTCTCTCCCTGTTTGCACACCGACCCAAACACTACTCTGCAGTTAATAATTAATTTTTTTCTGGAATGGTTCACATTATATGGAATAGATCCCCAACTCTTTTTCTACTTCCTGTCTCTTGTTTTACTATATATAAATATATATATATACTAGCGACTGGGAGCCCAATCAAATCGGGCTACAAATTCTACGTTTGTAAAATCCATACTTTCTCTGCAAAGAACTATTTGTTTTTTTAAGTCCTTGAAATGATTTTGTTATCATGGCACTGATTTGTGCTTAAAATAGACCTTTTCGGCCGATGTAATGAAGAGCTTCTTGTTTAAACGGGGCTGCGAGACGTGAACTCAGCTCTTTGGCATACCTCATTTGATTTTTTCCGGCAAACAAATTTTCTAAACAAACCGTATTTTACAACTCTAATCAGAGTCGGAGTAATAATTATGTTGGTGCGTGGTCATTTTAGATCTGAGGTCGGCTAAAATTTAAATAATGACCGTTGTTAATACCAAGCCGTCATTACTCAGTTTACCAATAGATGTCAGAAGGATGGATGCGAAAACCGAACTGCCCTAAGAGATTTCGACTTACCAAGCAAATGGCGATACGTTCTAAATTACTTATGGTTCCGGAGCTGTCGAGGGGTTTAAGTCAGTCAACGATGTTAGTTCCGGAAAGTACTCCCCACCAAACAAACGTTACAAAAACCAACCGAACTTACTGTTATCTGCTTGAACCAACACCGACTTACTATACTCGGCTGTCCAGTGGCGTCACTGAAGCATTTGAACATTCTTAGCCAATCATGCAATACTGCGTCCGCATTTTCCACGTTATGTTCTAACTACAGAGGCAGAGTTCCATTGCATGGTTCTAACTTGTATTGAGTCGAGGTATTGATGCTGTGGTCTATGGCCGGCTTCTCATCCTGGCCAATACCCCCAGGCTGCCAGATGGAGCTCTCCCTGCAGCATGGAGGTGCCCCGGATACCAGCAGGGAATCATGGATTATGGAGTTTTCCCCTACAAACCTGCTGGATACCCCAGGGGCAACAGAGAACGTTGCAGGGAGGCCCAGAGAGTCACATGTGCCCTATAACCTGGAAATACATCATAGGCAATGTGACAGCGGAAGTGACGTGCTTCCGGGGTGAAGAAGAAGACTTTTTATCTGACCTGGAAGTGATAAGGAATCACATGGACTGGGGATTGGGAACACTTCCAGGTCAGGGAACTCTGGGAACTCCAGACGACGAGCTGAGCTGGGTGGAGGGGTGGCAACGCGTCTGGGAGTGGTGGAGTGATTATTATTGTGTATTTGTGTGAATTTAATGAGTATTGTGGAGAGGAGGGTGCTTGTGCAAAGATTATTGGACTTTTATCTGGTGTCTGACATCTTGGACAAGGGTTCAAGGGAGTGATAACGCCCCCTATCTGTCACAACGCGAACACCATACGTATGGGGTATTGATGCAAACACCATACATACGGGGTATTGACGTGAACACCATACATACGGATAGTATCATTATATATAAGGATACTGTATAGTTTACTTCCATGTCAAGCAATTTCTATATTATTAGTAAATGTACTGTATCATCATTGAGCAAAGAACACTTTGTGTCAAATGGTATGTATCTTTTAAAATAAATTTTAATAAGTCATAGCAGAAAAAAATATACATGGGTGTTTGATTAGGCAAAAGAGCATATACTGTAAAAAGTCCACTACCATTTCAAATGTTCTGTATATCCTCATTTTTAAAATACTGTTATGAAGGTTTATCTCTAACAAACTGTCATTTAAACCAGAATTGGTTATTACCTTGTGTGTAATGCTGCCTGAATACGCTCAGTAAGGGAAAACCTACTGTATATATTCATGCTTGGGAGCTAATACTTGTAACAAAGTAATGAACTCCAGCCTTAAGCTGGTGAAGGATTATACTGTAAGTAAAATAAGTAACAATGTGGACCTACCCTATAATCGTGCCTGCCATTCACCTATTACTGTAGTCACTAGGATTTACAAAACGGAATATGTATGTATAAGGTGCTATTGTGTTAATGGATACTCTGTTTACTCACCAGTACATAAGGAAAAGACCATTTCTTCTGCTTTTCAGAATGAGGTGTTGTTTGTTGTACGCTTCACTTCATCTTCACAGTACTGTATCTGTATAATGATATTTGATTAAGGACTAAAAGAATAGATAGATAGATAGATAGATAGATACTTTATTAATCCCAAGGGGAAATTCACAAATTAAATAAACACTAATTGATCAATTATGAAGCCTGAGTCTTTCCCTAACAGTACTAACCATCTTCAGCCTGTAATGGGATACACAGGTTTAGAAAATGGTAATATGGTTATAACCATTTCTCAACTTTTTTCATAATGGAATTAACCCTTTTCCTTATGCAGACATATGCTGACACAGTCCTCAAGTAGTTATCTGACCAATGCCATTTTTCTTCATCCTGCTCATTCATCAGCTTCCGTAAGTTTGACATTGCCCAGAGTTGTTGGATAAATAAACAAGCAGCAAGGTAGTCTTACTCCATTACCATCAGTCAGCATTAGAACCCACTATTTGTCAGTTCCAAGAATTTGACCATTTTCATAGGTTTACAGGAACAGATTTAATTTGATTTCAAAAATGGGTTGTTAGAAGATCTGGAATAGTAATATGTGTGTGTGATTTCTCCATAGTTCAGAAATCACCAATATGAAAAAAAAAAATCATTTTTATTCCAAATTGCCTGTTTTTGCAGACTATGTAATGGCCAAACCCAAAGAAAGCCCAGTAGTCTCAAAGCCATCAGCTAAAGTGAGATGGAACAGAGTAAGTCATTAATGGTTTCTGTCATGCATTGAGCCTCTGGGTTTACCTCAAAAATTCAACAATTTTAATAGTCCACTTGACTACAATGCAATCAAATATTACAGAGCGGATCAGGTAGCACAAGTGTGAGCCTTGCTTAAGACCTTTTAAATGCTTTTTTTCCCCAGTAATCTTCTCCAGGTTAAGATTTAGCTGGGGCTCCTATCTTGAGTGCCCTTTGCTATCTTTTTTTCCTATTTCTGTCTTTTCATATTGTTAATCCTTTATATTCTTGATTGTTTTCTTTATAGTTTGTTCTGTTTAACTTAATAACTGTGTGCTACATATCTTGTAATGTTGTATTATACTGATTAGTAATTGGGTTTTAAATTAAGTTGTAGCCCTCAGGTGCTAAAATTTTTAAGGTTGCACTAAACTGAGGGCAATTTAAATTACAGCTTCTTTGCTGTGCTATTAGCTCTTGTAGCTGTGTTAACTTATCTTCCTTTTTTCTTTTGTTTAGGATTTTTCTGGCTTTTGATTAGTTTCTTTGCTGTGTAGGTAACTTTCTTATCCATATTTGTTATTTGATTTGACTGTTATTAGAGCAATGAAATAATACTACAATTGAATACATTAAATGTAATTATTTAGGTATGGCCTTGGCAGGATTTTTTTAGTTGTTTTGATCTTCCTATTCAGTTCCCAATCATAACCTTCTGCTTATAAGTGAGAAATACATAATAAGACTTCAAACAAGTTACCTTATTAAATTGTATCAAAGATTGCACTTTATTAACACTTTAATTCTTCTTTGAAGGACTATGACAAAATGCTAACATTGAAACTGACCTTACCTTATCTATAGTACTTTGAATGAAGCTGTAAATTTAGAAGGGAAATATATTTGAATCGTTAAGATACCAGATGATGTTGAAAGCAATGTAAATATAGTAATGCAGCATTTTTAATTGATGAATTCTGTTCAATTGGTGTGTATTCTACTATTACTCACCAATTTGATATTCAATGCATCACCAACACAACAGATCCAGTTTCCTTATAGAATTACTGGAACAAGAAATTCTTTCTTGCATGATAAGGTTTGGCATTTTATTGTGGTCAGTAATATGTATGTTCTAAAGGAAGATCAATTTTTATTCCATTTTATTACTGATAAGTTTTTCCCATTGTTGTTAATTTCTCTGCAATGCCAGGAATATAAAGAGATATTCCAACATACCAGTTGAACTGTCATAATCCAGGAGAGGACAGGTGGAAGCTTAATAGTTATCATGCCTATTATGTCTTTTCTTTAGTTTTGAGATTTGTTGGAAAAGATGTGTGGATAGTAGAAGTAGAATGTTGTATTATAAGGCTCAGAGGCTCAGGCGGATGTAGTTTCATTGATTTACAGGACAGATCATCTGGTACTTTTTGGTCATTACAGCAAGACGAATTATCATTTAGAGACATCTTTATATGATTTTACGTTATCTGTTACGGAAAACTTTAAAATATTAAATATATTTCTAAGTGATTTAAGATATTTTAAATGCAAAACAAACTAAGAGATCATGTGAGAATTTCTTGAATTAAATTACAGATATTGCTAAATGATTTACAGTTTTCTTTAAAATTTTCAAAGAACTCTTAAGTCAATTCCTGTTTAGTTAAATACAGTGGTGTGAAAAACTATTTGCCCCCTTCCTGATTTCTTATTCTTTTGCATGTTTGTCACACAAAATGTTTCTGATCATCAAACACATTTAACCATTAGTCAAATATAACACAAGTAAACACAAAATGCAGTTTTTAAATGATGGTTTTTATTATTATTTTATTAGCGGGTTGGAAAATGACTGATGATTGACTGACATTAACATTTTAAGTAATACAAACAGTGTTTGTTTGTCTGATATACTATTTTGTATAAAGTGTTTGGGCATGAAAGCAGCAGCCTGTCAGTCAGTAGCCATTCAAGCTAAACTCTCTTTTACTGTGAGGTATGCAGGCAAAAACAGCCTTCATCTAAATCACAAAGCGTTTCTATAATGCTTTCTATTTAATGTCTGTCATCTAGGTGAAAAGATTAGCTCTGCACAAGGGGTTAAAGAAAATGTGTGTTTATTGCAGTAGTCTACTCAAGTATAGCATACTTCACAAAGATGTGATGCTATTGTTTGAACAAACATAAATGTATGTGTCCATGTCTCCTGCAGGCTGACACTTTTAGCTTCAGTCAATTTAGAGATATCGTAGCACGAGGACTATTGCCAAAGCAAACATTTCCCTAAACCTCATGCATATTGTTAAAAGTTTTCTCACATAAATGTCAGCATAATTGTGGAAGCTGTTGTATAAATGCTATCAGACATACAGTAGACATGAGTTTATACATTGGAAATTTGACGTGAATACCCTGTGAACTGGAGCAACAAGTCAGACAATTAAAAAAAAAGCACCCCATCTTCTCCAACTTGTGGCTTGATACTGACTTTTCTCATAAATTAATATTTTAAAATAAACTAATATAACCTAGTCAGCAATTTTTATGGTAGAATTGTATTTGAAGTGAAGTAATTGACATTTAATATGTTTAGTTTGTTCTTTATTGTTCCCAAAAAAAGTTTTGTTTTTTTGTGCAGACTATGTAACAAATCATTTCTTTGAAAAATACAGCCACAAAGTCTCATGAACACACTTAACTCATAGCTCTGAAAACTTGTGCATGAAGAATGAACTACTTTCTAAACATATACATGGGTTCAAAAATACTATGTGTTTTATAATGTGAGACTAGCAGATGTGTGGGATTCAGGAAAATATTTTTTTATGCAGCAGCAACCTTAATTGCAGAACATCTACCGTAACTAAAATAAAAATGGGGTTTTGTTGTTTATTTTACCAATAACACTGTTTGGCACTCTGTAGCTGATCAAGCTAAACAACACTTAGTGCCTAGTTAATATAGAAAAGAAAAATATTATCTTGTAGAAATGAAACTGCAATGAAGTGGTAACTTTCTCTAATTTCTTGTGGCAACTTCTGTCGTACACATTTTTCTGACCTCCAGGCATGCCTCAGCTCATCTCACATATACAGTGTCTCTCCTATAGAAAGTATAGCATTTTATGAGACATTGTGTGAGCATTTAAGAGCAATTTAATACAACTCCTTCTGTAAATTTGCCTCTGTTTTTGCAAGATGGCTTATTGCGATATGCTTATGAAAATGTGTGCTTTGACAGAGGTTTAATAGTGCATTACCATTAAAGGGACAAATAAAACTGAAAGCTAGCCTATTTGTCTTGTTTACTGTTTAGGAAGGCACATAGCAAAGCTGTCCTCTCTGTGCTCCTTTACACTGCTTTACTCAAGCCCTGGTGTCAAGCATCCTATCTTAAAACATTCTTTTCTGATGTATCGAGAAAATAGTTCCTATACAATATTCCCCTGTTTGAGAGACCCAAGTGGTCAGATTATCACTGTTCAGCTGAAAATTCTTTGAGAGCAAACTGGCTGCACTTTCTCTTTTTAGAACTGATTCATTTCCAAAAAAACACACTTTTAGACAGATAGCACAAGTGCAGGATCGAATGCAGATATGTGGCAGTCTCATATCTCCTGGTAACAAAAATTTTTAAAGCTGCTATTTCGCTGCAATCACTTCACAACATGGCCGGCTTTTCTTTCTTACAGACAGTGTGTGGCACTGTTGGCTGTGCCTCTTTACAACTTGATAGTGCTGAGGAAGACATCTTTACCTTTTTTTTTAATTCCAAGGAACTCAAACAACTAATGAAGTTTATCACATTATCTCTGTGTCTAATAAATACTCCAATATTATTTCTTCATCTTAGAGAATATTGTGTGTTTAAAAGGACTGTCATTTTTTCAACTCTGAACATGAAACGTGACAGCTTCTAATAATTTCTGGCTCATCTTAAGGAATCTCGTAGTTGGGTTGAGAATCTTCTTCAGTGAAGTTGAAATGAATATAGTCACCTGTTATTCTCCACTCAGCTGCTCACAAATTTCTACAGATCCGCCATACAAAGCATTCTCTGTCACAGTATGACAGTACAGCACGGTACGGCAGCTGCACAGCACAGGACAGGAAGGACTTGGCACAGGTGGTGAGAAGAGCACAGGGGATCGTGGTAAGTTCTCTTCTAGACCTGGACTCTGTATATGCAGAAGAGGGCCAAATGTATAGCTGCGGATCTTACCCATCCGGGAAATGGACTGTTTGTACCAGTGCCTTCGGGAAGCGGTACAGAAACATAAAAACACGTACCAGCAGACTGAAAGACAGCTTTTTCCCCAGAGCTGTGAAGTCCATCTTCCCCTGCTGATACACATACATACATCTACATCTACCCTTAACCTGCCCCCCTGTAGACATGCACACGCACTTTCCCTCGAAATCAAACACACACTCGTATTCCTCCCCTGCAGACCCGCGCACACAGACCACTGGTCTCTGCAGGCGTACTACCTCAGGAAAAGTCTGGACCTGATTATGTTTTATTGCTGCTGTCTTTTATACTTACCATGTTTATTGTATTATTTATAGTGTATTGTGTATTTTAAGTATTCTGCCTTGAAGCCGAGTCCTATCAACAAAAAAAATTTGTTATGTGTATGCATAATGACAATAAAGAAATCTATCCCTCCCACAACCTGTATTAAATGTTGGTCCAAAATATATTCTTATATCACAATAATATAATGCACTACTATATATATTAAAAATGTTATTAGTTTTAAATATACACACAAGGAAGTGATCAACAAAGGGAAAATGCAAAAGTGAAAAAAAGAAACAAAATTAAAAACTGTCTGCTCCACTGAGTACTTCTAATACAAGCTTGGATTCTAGTCTGTCTAGTGGATCAGCTAATCCATTCACTCAGAGGTACAATTAAAACACCCTCTCACTTGTTGTCTTTGTGTCTTAACCTTCATTTCTTCCTCTTACAAGTTACCTTTGTACTATCTTTATTGTCATCTTTTCAATTATTAAACCACTGGATAAAAGTGTTTTTATATTCCATTCAGGAGTCAGTTCTACTCAAGCTTCAGAATTACTTCTGAGTGCTGGATAGCTGACTTTGGCTACAGTGACTCTAGAACTCTAGAATTCCTCTTAGTGGCTCTTTATATCTCTGTAAACACAATTCTCATTTTCAACCTAAAATGTTAAAGGGCATTACCTGGTCTTCTCCCAGGTGCCTTGAGCATTCCCTTTGAAGAAAACATGATGCTAAATTTCCTAGCTATGCATTATGTATTGCCACTGATCATCCAGAAGGTCTTTTCTTAATAACCCCCTTCACTTTACTGTCTCATGACCTTAGGTTTTTCTGCACCACCCAGTACTACTACAATGTTTACAAGTCATTAATGGTGCACTAGGTTATAGACCTATTCCTTACCAGTATAAATTTCCTCCTTCCTGGGCTGGTTCTGTCCTACTTGCACTTATACCCTGTGATAGACGGCTGGTTGTTCAATCCGACCGTGACATCCCAGAGCAAGAAGAATGGAGGAAGGCAGGCTTTTCTGGATACTGCCTTCCCCGAGACGCTAGGTGGCAGCTCCCCTGGACAGCAACGGTTCCCTGGATTCCCTCAGGGCATCCTGGGACATGGAGTCCGTTTCCTCAGCCCTGTTTGGGGCCGTGGGTGCCACCAGGGGGAGCTAACAAAGAACCTGGGGATTTATACTATTACTACAACCCAGAAGTACTTTAGAGTCAGGAGGACGGAAGCCCGAAGTACTTCTGGGCTATTTGAAAAATGAGGATGTGGCATTGACCTGGAAGAAGAGATGGAGTACTTCCAGGTCATGGACTATTTAAAGGATTGGTCAAGGCCCAGCAAGGGGTGCTAGAGTTGGGAGGTTGGGTGACTAAGCTGCTGGGAGTGGAGGATTGATTGGTTTATTGTAGTGATTGTTATTAATATTGGAGAATTGTTGAGTTTCGCACTTTGTGCACTTTATTTGAAGAAAATAATTAAAGAATTCTTCTTGGTGCTTTTAAACGTGTGTCCTGGACGCCTCTAGCGTCCATAACCCATATTAACTTGTTATATAGCAGACAACACATAACCCTAATAAAGGATAAATTATGTAATTACACTGCAGATATGAGAACACTTTCACTCTGAAAATAACGTATTCCTATGAAATTAGATGAGCACTGAAGAGACATTCCTGTTTTTAACAGAACAGAATAAAGTTCAATCAAAGGCAAAACAGGTGATTGAGTTATACAGTTTGATAAAGCTAATTTTTTTATAGTTTGCTGATAACCACAAGGGATAATAAACAGACATTTTAGAAGAGCACCTCTAGGCATATTAAAAAGCTGTAGGGTATTAGTTATTAGGAAAACTGCAAGAGTTGAATAGGTTCAGTTTAACCAAATTGAAATTGAAATGAGGCATTATAAGGGGGTGTAAACTTATAAATAGTGTAAGTTAATGTAGATTTATAGCAACTATTACTTTAAAATAAATACTTTGAGTGGCTACTCAGCAGGCAGGATTGTAAGATGGAAAAAGGTACCACCAGGATGGCGCAGAACAAAGCTAATCCCTGCAGAAAACCACCAGGGAAGAGATAGCACCATGTTGGCACCAGGGGAAACTGTGTAAAATCCATTGTGGAAGCACAAGGGCACCTGACTGAGTTGTCTGTTCTGTATATGTGTGCTTTATACCCTGGCTGGGCATTAGGAAGATGCAACTGTACAAGTGTGAGGCAAGATGACCTTTGTAGAATACCCTAGTTGTTTAGGTGCATTATGGAGGAGAACATATGGGGGCTCATAGTGTCTCACTGTTTGAGCAGACTATAGGGAACTGCCTTGAAGTCCTGGTCCTTTAAGAACAATCATAGGCTCAGAGGTGCAGAGTCACCAGAAGCTTTTAGAGAAAACATTAGCTGAGTGTTTCTGAAATGAATGCAGGGCTGTTCCTTGTCCTGGAAGAGATTTCAGGGCTTGTCAAGAAGTTACCTTGTGACAAAAAGAGATCCGAGTGAAGAGTCAAGAGATTAGTAGACATATACTCAAATGGAAGAGAACAAAGAATCTAGAAAGCAATTGAAAGTTTAGGAAAGTAGTGTTTTGGTGTGGTATTGTGGTGAGGACAAAGGTAAGCTATACCCCCACCAGATTAATTGGGGTCCATGACGTGTTATTAAGACCCATAGCAGCACTAGATTTTTTATCCTGTTTTCTCCTCTTTTTCTCCTTCCCTTATCCATCCATCCATCCATTATCCAACCCGCTATATCCTAACTACAGGGTCACGGGGGTCTGCTGGAGCCAATCCCAGCCAACACAGGACGCAAGGCAGGAAACAAACCCTGGGCAGGGCGCCAGCCCACCGCAGTCCTTCCCTTATGTTTGTTGTTTAATAAAGGTGCAATCTTTAGTATATTTAAGCTGTCACTTAGGTATCCCTTCTATCACATCGTATCAAGATTAAAGGAGAACAGATGAAATCTGGTTTTTATATATTTCTCACAAACGCAAGAATTTTTTTCTTTATACAGTGAACAGCTGCTATATGGAACCAAGCATTATACTCAATAATGAAGCTGAAAATCACAACTTGGGGATCTTGAGATCTCCAATCAGTGTAGTTTTGTAACATTTAGGTGAATAGAAATTCATGAACAATAGTATGATATGGTTTATGGCCTATTCTTGCCATTTAGTTGTTGCTAAAATCTGTTGCTACAAGTAAAGTGTCATAATTTGCTTTATCCTTATAGTTATTGTTCTCAGTCTTTATTCTCAGCACAACATTTTTAAGCTCAAGAATTAATTTATCTATAGCAATAGTTTTTATCTTCATCCTTAAAAGCATTTTTTATGGTGCTATATAGTTTCACTTAAAAATGTAATTTTTCTACATTATCTGTCTCATTTTGACCTCAGTTATACAGATATAGTAGATACTGTAGATTAATCGGATGTTTTACACATTTGACTTTTTGTCTGAAAGGCGTATTTGCACCAGCTGTTCTCCTTATCTCCTTGGCTCTGTGTGCATCACTATGTTGTCTCATAGTCAAAGGTCAACATTCTGTGCCAAATGAAATAGAGGAAATGGTGGTAAAAAATGACTATGAAGAGCCAGAGGGAATGCAGCCTGAGGCAGTATCAGTTCTGAAAGAGAATGCAGGAGGTCAGGTGTATTATTACCTTTTAATTAGATGTGCAATTTAGTAAACCCAGCTGTAAGACTCCAACCAGTCTATAAGGAGAATGAATACAGACATAAGTGTAGGACTAGTGCTATTGGAAAAGCACATTTTAAAAGCATGAAAATTTTTACTGTAGTGATTAAGAGATGAACACTCTTGGGTGACTTTATTAAAGTGTCCTTTAAATAAAAAGAAGTCTTCAGCTCACAGGTTAATAGTCTTGTTGAGTGATTAGCCCAGTGCATTAGAGTCAGTTATTTCATTGTCATACCTACATTACTTTCTTGAATTATTCTGGTTTCCTATTGCTTTCCAGAGAACATCACACTAGGTTATTTGGTAAGTCAAAATTTGCAATGTGGGAGTCAGAGTGCTCTATGATGGGTTGGTGTTCACTCCAGGGAAGGAATCTGCATTATAACCAACAGCAGCAGGACAGGCTCTGATTCTCCATATTGTAGAATGTGGATGGATAGATTTAAAATGTAGACATTACCTAAATATACAGAGTATTAATATGTTTACAGCTCACACTTTAAATGTATATAACATTCTTATACTATAATAGCTGTGTAAGCCTGTGCTATAAAAAGCCCGGGGTCCTAGAAACTACTGAAATAATCAGAAAAAAAAAAAATGAAATGTAGAGATGTTAGGTAATTGAAAGGAACTACGCTGGGCATCTCTCTCCTAGGAGGATTCATTTTGCCGATGTGCTCACATCGCTTGTGTATTAGCGGTGGGAGGGAAAGTGAAAGGGATACCGTTTTGCCAATGTTACCGGCTAAGCAACTTTGCCCTTCTTCTGAGGTTTCATTTTGCTGATGTGCTGGCCTCGCTTGTGTTATTAGCAGTTAAGCGAGTTTTCTCTTTCCTCAGAGGTGGAGCCCTTACCCTGACTCCACCTCTCACTTCTAGGGAAGACAGACACACACACTTCCATGCATAGACATTTATATATAAGATATGAATGCAGCTGTATTAAACATTGCATAAGACAGTGGTTCTCAAACTGTGGGGCAGGCCCTAGGGGGGCGCAAAGTAACAAAAAGGGGGACGCAAAAATGTGAAAAAAACAAGAACTGAAAATATGAAAAATATATCTATTGAAACCAAAGCAAATTAACTTAAACTACATTCTGATTCTAGAAAAATAAATATAGTTAGATAAATGTTGAAAAAAGTTAAGTAGGTATAATAAAATATGCATCTATAATATATCATTAATTAAAAAAGAACAAATTGGTATTAGTGGGCTCCTTTCAAAAAAATGTTAGGGGGGCGTGATTAAAACTGCTATGAAAACTCGGGTCACAAATACGTAAAGGTTGAGAAACGCTGGCATAAGACGCTGTATGTAAGTAAGACTTGCCTTTTCTTGAAGCAAAACATACATACAAACTTCATGTCACTTTACTGTTATAATTGGCAATGCCCTTCGTTTTTTGACTGTACAAATGTTTTTATTTACTGGATCATATACAAAATTCTTTGATACTGTCAGTTCAAATATGAATCATTAAGGAGCAAACCTGAACAGAGAACCTTTTTCAGCAAAAACTAAAAAACAACATTATAACTAACATTTCATGAGGTAATTGTATTTGTATTATTAAATAATATACTGCACTGTGCAATAAATATTGTCAATGTACAATACTCCTCTAGCATATCATATTTGTGTGTCCTTTTCCCTAAATTTCTAGTTTGTTTTCAAACCTGCTTGATCCAAGAGGGAATGTCTATCCTGGCAGCATCAGGAACAAAACAGGAAGTAGCCTTGAACAGAATGCTCGTTGATAACAGAGAAAATGCAGAATGTAAACTTGTAAGTGAACATATGGCCAATTATGTTTGTGGTTTCCTTTTAAATAATGTTTTTCATTTTATAAATTAAATAAATGTAACAATATTTCAGTAATCCATCAATTCTTTAACCAGCTTTATCCAATGCAGGGAAAAAGTCAGATTGAATTTTTTTATTTCCAACCATCTTTCCATCTGTTTTCTGAATGTTCTCAATGCACTACGTCTTGCACTCCAACAAATTGTGGTAGTGTTGTCAATCTGTCGACCAGTAGAGTATCAATTCAGTATACTGTACATGCTAAAACAATAGGAGAGTGGCAGTAGGTTCACTGGAAGCTTGTGCTTTGTAAATTTGCTTATGAATATGACGGCATTATTTTACATTTGGCATCTTTACCCAAAGTGAATAACCAGTTCAAGAATATGGTACAACTGTTTAGATATTTTTTACAGTTGGAGCATAGACAGGAGAAGACATTCAATATTATCCTTTGAGTCATAGGCAGGAATTGAACTAGCCATGCTGGGGTTTAAAGTCTAATGCCTTCTCCAGTACACCATACTGTCAAACAGCCAAATGGCTCTATTAATTTAGATTAACCAGGTAAAACCAGATGGGATTTTTTCCTCCATATGGAAGGAAACACTTTATTCAAGTCTCACCCAGTTTTATCTTGGAAATGTATTTGTACTTTAATATAAGTGGTTTATAGCATCCCACTACAAGCAAAGAGGCTTACTAGCATGGCACAAGCAGACATATCAATTAGTAAACCTGTGCTAATCACCAAAGTAGTTGCTCATTCACCACACTGCTTTCTATTGAAAAACGTCTTTTCTCAGTTGCTAATCCCTGTAGGAATATGGCAGTCACACACCAGATGCACTTACCAGTGTCTCTTGACTATATTATCATGGACATTCCTATGTTATTTTGGTTCACATACACCTTTTATAGTACCAACGTGTACAGCCTTATCTGAGTGTGCACAGCTGATTTAAGCAAAGACACTAGATAGATAGATAGATAGATAGATAGATAGGCTGAGTGAGCAAGCTTTATTTGTCCCAGGGAGAAATTTGGCTTTTTACAGAAACACTTTAAATAAATAAATATAAAAAGCACAACTGAAGAAAAACAGCTCTTTTTCTGTCACTCTTGACGGTGATCTCATCACACCTTCTTCTAATGCAATGAATTTTGATGACATTTTTGATTCCTCCCTTTCTTATTTCACCCACATAAACCACATTAAGAAACTTTCATTCACACTTTCACCTCCATAACATATTTCGTGTTCGCTCATTCCTCTCCTTTTCTAATGCTGAGACAATTGTCCATGCTTTTATCACATCCTGCATTGATTATTGTAACTACTGGCAGGTGCCCCTTCAAATCTTGTATCACAGCTCCAGTTGATTCAACAGTCTACTGAAAGAGTAATTGCATGAACCAGCAACATAAAAACCAACATGCTTATGGGATTGAATATAAAATTCTATTCATAACCTACAAAGCTTTAAATGGCCTTGCACTAAACTACATCTGTGACGTTCTCCATCACTATGCTCCTGTTCGCCCACTAAACTCCTCTGATTCTGGCGACTTTGTTGTGCCCCAAATTAACCTGGGGCCTACCCTATGGGTGACAGGGTCTTCAGCTGTATAGCGACCAGACTTTGGAATGACCTCCCAAAATGAATTACATCAGTTGACTCAATTCATTCTTTTAAAAAACAATTTAAAACTCATCTGTTCAGGAAGGCGTTTAACTTAACCTGACATTCTGCCCCTTCTTTCAGTTTACCGCTCTGTCCAGATGCTCAGGATAATTTTTGTGTGTGTTATATCACAAATTAAGTTATTTGTTTCAGGCATTTCTTTTAATATTGAATTAAGTATTTTATCCTGGTTTATTTTTTCTTTTATTCTGTTTAATGCTTTTCATAACCAGTATTTATCTCTTTAGTGTTCTATGCAGAAAATATTTGTATCCAATGTCACATATACTGTTCTTTCTGAGACTCTATGAAGTACCTTGAGCAAGGGAAATGCATTATATAAATATGTATCATTATTATTATTATTATAAATACAATACAATGTATGGTCTGAACACACACACCAGAATGACTAAAAAACAAAAAAATAAATAAAAAGAAATAAAATTTCTAAGCACTAAGCAGACCAATTGGTTGCCTTCTGACCTGACATACACCTGTGCCAATCACCAAAGCAAGTGCCCACTCCCCGTTCTACTTTCTTTGGGTGGCATCCCTCCTCAGTTGCTAACCCCTGTAGAATGAGTGCTCATAAAGAAACAGTTTCCTTACTGTATCCATCTACATAAAATTAAAAATTGAAATGTTTTTTAATTAAGAGTGCATTAAGACAGCATTTTGAGTGAATCCCTGAAGCCTAAATCGTGCAATAAAGCAAGTCAATCTGTTTATTTTGAATATTTAATCATATTTTAATACTTATAATTAAATTCATAATTACATTCTTGAATAACATACTGATCATATCTAATAACACCTTTTTATTTAACTTCAATAAGCTAGAAATGCAATTTTAAAAATTGTATTCATTGCTAAATGCTACATTTCTCAAATTGTAATAATGTTTTAATCTTGTTATGTATTTTGCTACACTTTAATTCCATCCAATGCTCTTTTTATGAGAGGTAAACACAAACATTTTCTGTGGAGTTCAGTTGCCTGAGGAGGACTGATTCATTAGCATTATGCCAAAGTGTATTCTGCCCTGACATTCGATGGTTTGGATAACAATGAGCATCTGCAGTCTGACTTGAATGCATGTCTGAAAAAATAAACTTCAGAAATAGAACTTTTGAGCACTAAAATTATACAACAAAGCCAAAAACAGTTTTTCATTTTTATTAAAAGATGGTTCAGAGAGATCAACTCAAAATTTAATAGCTCAATAAATGCTAAAATATAAAGTGTGCAGTGTTTACATAAAAATAGCAGAAATTACAGGAAATATGGAACCTTTCCTCACAGTATACTTTGGCAGTGTCACACTTCAATTAGTGAATCAATATATTTTTTCCACATAATGTGCAGGTACTTGCTCAGAAGACCACATCAAATACAACAGAATTTCTTCTCTGTAAAAAAAATCCAACTTAAAAAAAGTAAAATAAACTAATTTTGCAAAGTTCGATGTCATAATGCTAAACCAATTGTAAAAAATGTGTATATTAAGAATTTCTAGTACTTTGGTATGGGAATTTACCAAGCTGAGTTAACTACATGGCAATCTGTGCTATAATGCTGTGCATGGAGTGAGAATCACTTTGGCCAAGGATAATTTCTCACTTGTTTTATCAAGGTATTTATTGCCATTTTGCTTAGAAGCATTACTTCATTAGAACAAGCAAATAAAGATTTTAAGCTCTGACAAGTGGATTCTGAAGCACATTAACCGTGGAAATGATTTTTTTTAGAAATTAATACACATTAACTTAATATCACATACAAGTATCCTAAATATATGTGTTTATTAATTTAGTATCTCTGACTTAATTTAAAATATTGAGAAAATATGTTTACAATATGATCCACTAGCGTGGATGCGGCTGTGAATTGTATGATACTAGTGTTGCTTTAAAGTGACAAAGGAAGGGGAGTTGAGGAAGGAGCTGTCTGTGGCTTCTGGCTCTCATGCACAATTGAAATACTTTTACAAGTGTGGCGGATGGCCGAGGCCCTTGTCCAGCCAGAACGTCTCCACACTGGAAGGACCAGGGGAGGGAGTGTATCCACAGCATTACCTCCTCTGAAGCGCTAGATGGCAGCCCCCCTGACATCCATGGGAGTTGGAGTTGGATACAGCCTTGTGGGGTTTCATGGGCACTGCCAAGGGGTACTACAGCAGCTGCTGAGCCCTTCTCAGAAGCTCTTCCGCCACATCTGGAAGTGCTGCCAGAAATGCGTCAACAAGCACCTGGAGCACTTTCAGGTGCCTTATAAAAGGAGCCAGCAGCAACTACTCCGTGAGCCAGATTCAAGAGGAGGGAAACGAAGCTTGCCAGGAGGAGTGGAGGAGAAAAAAAGTGGAGAAGAAGAGAGAAAGAAAGAAGAAGTATTATGCTGTGTGCTGAACTGTGCTGAACTTGTGGGAAATGGGGAAGGCGTTTCCCATGAGGGAAAACATAAAAACTGTGTGTGCCTTGAACTTGTGTCCCACGGCTGTCAGTGTCAGGTTGAGGCGGCGATGCCCACCTGGCGGTCCACACAAGTTACATCTGGAGAGTTTTGTGAGTCCTTCAATTGTCTTTGACAGTTTGACTCTTTCTATTTTCAATTTTTCTTTCTAAATGTTGAATTTCTACTTCTAGAACAGTTTTCTTATTTGCTTTAAGATTGAGCTGTTTTAAGTAACATATATGCTCACGTATAAGTCGGGTCTTGAAACCCAAAAAATCGATCATAGAATCAGACCCCGACTTACACGCCCGTTTAAAAATGTGACATTTAACTTTTTTCTTGCCTCCTTCAATCTCGCATCAGTTTCTCAGACGCATCGAATTTTGTTGTAGCAGCACAGTTACCAATTTCTTTTGCTATTTTGACGACATTTAATTTAAAACCAGTTTCATATTTTCTTTTGATTGAATGCTCCATTGTAGATAAGGTATGCTCTTACGATACAGGTGTATGAGGGTGTGAGATACAAAAAACACAAATCAATGCAAACATTGTTTCGGAATAGTTCGGGTATTACCGTGTGGTCATGCAGGCACAATAGAGAGAGAGAGCGCGAGCGAGAGAGAGAGAGAGAGAGGTTAGGAGCATGTGCTGATACAGTGCATTGGCGCACCCACATAGAAAAAAAGGCAGTGTACTCTGTGGTTACTCTCTCAGGTGGGTGTTAGCATATCATAATCCCTTGTACCATTAGCGTGAGTTTTCTGCATTCGACTTATACGACCGACATTATAAAATACCAGAAATTATACTGTAAAATCAAGTCCCGACTTATCCACGGGAGAACTTATCCACGAGTATATATGGTATGTCAGTACATAAACAATTTTTAAATTCTTGGTAACCCATAACTTGGATTATCCAAGCCATTGAAGACAGCAGGATATTTAACTTTGGAATAAGATTTTTCATGTGCAAAATCTTTTGAGCAGTTAATTATCTTGGATAAACTGAAGTGTCATCATAATAGAAAAGTTTGTAAAATTGAATTTTCATGCATTTGTCTCTGCTATTCTTATAATAGGCCTAATGTTAAAAATTAATGACAATCTTACTTCTTACTTCAATCTTTTTGTACTTTTTTACAATGGTTCTGCTATGTGTATGCATTTATTGTGTCCCCAAGTCAAATTCATTGTTACATGTAAATGTTCTTGGCTAACAAAGTGATTCCACCTTATTCCATATAGTGTAAGGGGGAATATTTTGGGCAAAAAAGAAATACACAAATGCATTATGAAATGGGACAATAAAAATAATAACATAATGATATGTGAGCATAAACAATTTAAAATGTGTCACAAAATATGTTTTAATCCTTATTTCTTTATATCTTAATTTAATTATTCCTTCATTTATTAATTCAGTGACAGTGCATGCAACATGAAATACACCTTGAAATGAAAACTGTTATTTTCACCCATCAAAACTGAGAGGGTGGGTTTAGAAAATACTTTTACTTGATTGGTGAATCATCTGTGAAGCAAATACTTAAAGTTGTGACTGTGATCATCTGTGGCAGTTATGAGTGCAAAAAAAAGATGCCCCAATATACTGCTACTTGAATTCATCATCAGGAGTCTCTATCTGAACTACCTATTTGAAATGTGGCTGTTGATGCCCGAAGATTTATGCCTACTCTACTCATGATTTATACTAGAATGAAAACAGTAGTAATAGAGTAGTGTGGGATGTTGATGCAATATGTTGATAAGGAGATTAAGGGTGCTGTGAGGAGGGGTCAAGAGGAGGAGGTGAGGAGAGAGTGAAGAAGAATAAAGGAGAGGAAAAATTAACAATAGTGTGTGGTTCATTTATTTCAGCTATATAACATATTGGCAATGCAGATGGTGGCTTTAAAACTATGCAGATGCAGATGGTGACTCTCACCACCTCCTTCATTTCTTGAAAATCTGGGTGAGCCTGCAATACCGTTTAATTCATGAATTAGGATGTGTGACAGCTATGTATTCTTACTGATGCACCACTTTCAGATAAACATAAATGCACCCTGATTCATTACTTAGGGACTGAAGCTCAGTGTATTTTCTACAGTATACTCTTACTATTACATTTGCATCTGCCCTTGCTGCACTAAAAGATAGTTTTATTCCAAAAGTGAATATTGTGGCTAACAGAAGTTAGTTTCACTGAAGAGTGCAGAAGCCAGGTGAATCCATTTTGCAATATGTTGCTGCAATGCATAAGCTCATTGTTAATTGTGATTTTACCACACTAGTGGGCGACATGCTTTGAGATCAAATCATATAGAAAACAAATATGCCTCACATTTAGGCATATATATATGCCACACTATATGTACAAATTCCAAAAATACGGGAAGAGCAAGGCAGGAACCTGCATTTAAAGTATGAGCACCTGAGAAGCAAATAGCAACAACGCAGCCTTCATCTGAGGTGCAACAAAAAAAGAGTTATCACTATGGATCTTGAATGCGCCTTGCTAATAACCCCGAATGTACAACAAAAGCAGTAAGATGCAGACAGTGCAGTAAATCTGGACATTTTGCCAAAGTATGTTATCGTGCCACATCCACTTGTGCTGTACAAGAGGTTACTGTGCCTCACCTTACTGTTCTTAGCATTGATGACACTACAGATGCACAACAAAGGGTCTCTGGTGCCGGCAGTCAACCCGTTCAAGCAGATTTACTTGTGGACACTGACTCAGCAGTTTCAGTTCTGCCAGAAGAATTCTACCATCCATTCAAAAGTACAACTAATGACTTATATGCATAAACCAATTGCCATACTTAGATATATCCCTCTTTTTATCACTATAGATACAAATCATACACAAGCTACATTTTACATTGTGCAATTTAGAGCATGTTAGGCATGGACCTTTTATACAGCATTTAAGTTACAAATCAGAAATGGACAAGCTGCAGCCAAGAAAATGGTAAATGAGTCTTTATACAAGATGACAGTAATAAATGTTAAGAATGGTCATGCACTAGGTGTGACTAATAGATTTATACATAAAGTTAAACTGCGACATGAGGTAACACCTGTTCAGCAGAAACTTCGTCATTCACCATTTTCTGTCCGTGTGGCTGTCTCTAAAGAGTTAAAGAGACTTGAACATGAAGGCTTTATACAGAATTGATTTTTCACATTGGGTGTCACCATTGGTAGTAATCCAGAAAAAGTCAGGTGAAATACAACTATGAATAGACCTATGTGAGCTAAACAAAGTTGTGGTGATAGATAGCCACCCTTTACCACACATTGAAGAAGTGTTTACTCATCTTCGAGGAGCTAAAATGCTCTCTACCACTGACCTTCAAAATGCTTACCATGAAGAACCTTTACATTAGGATAGCAGAGATATCACAGCATTTATAAAACACGATGGACTTTTTCATTTTAAAAGAGTACTCAATGGCCTGATGTCAGCTTCAAGTGCATTTCAGCAAATGATGTCCCTGATACTAGCAGGGCAGGATGGGGTGCAATTTACTTAAATGATATTATAGTCTATGGGGATTTACTGTCTGTCCATGAACACAAGTTACTACAGTACTCCATTGTCTTCATGATAGTGGGATGCAGCTTAATATGGAGAAATTACAATTCAGAAAAGCTGAACTAATATTTCAATTCTTTTGCTAATCTTTAGCCTAATGTATAATATGTAAGTGCAGTAACCGAAGCTCCCTTGCCTCATGATGTACACTCTTTACACTCATTTCTTGGACTGACTGCTTGGTACTCCAAGTTCCTTCCAAATTATATCAGTTTGGTAGAACCTCTTCATGCATTGCTTAGGAATTCTGGAGAATTTTCTTGGACAAATGCTTCACAAGAAAACTACAATCATATTAAAAAACTTATTACTACAAGTCCTGTGCTTGCAATTTTTGACCTTTCTTTGCCTACAAGTTGCAGATGCTACAGATGCTTCGGAATCCAGAACTGATTCTGTTCTTACACAAGACTATGGTGGAGTTGAGAAAACTGTTGCCATTGCATCCCGTACATTGTCAGACTGTGACAGTCCTCTGTTATTGAAAAAGATGCTCTTGCTTGTGTGTGGACCACAGAAAAATTTTATACCTACTTGTGGGTATGTCATTTTACCTTATGCACTGATCACTGTCCATTAACAACATTACTCACTAGCAAGGGGCTTGGAAAAACGGGCACGAGAATTGCAAGGTGATCAGCTCGACATGTCATGTCATTCAGCTACAGCAATGAGTATAAATTTGGGCATGAAAATATCACTGCTGACTGCTTATTGCACTTGCCACTGTCTGAGACAGTATTGGAGCAGGACCTTGACATGGAATTGGTTGCATTGGTGTCTATTGACTTTGTTGTAGTAACTGCAGATCAGTTTCTAAGTGCTTGTGCCGTGTGCCCTATTTTACAAAAGGGCAAGATGTATATTACCAAAGGATAGCCTTGTACTTAAAAACGACGTGAGCCTGCAGTTATTCCAAATGTTAGAATTAAAATTGAGTTGGCTGTACAAAATTGACTTATTATTTGTGGCACTCAGCAGATCATTGTCCCATCAGAGCTACAATCTAAGATGATCCATCTGGCACATTCTACACATGAAGGGATTGTATGAACAAAACAGGGACTCAGGAATTTATATTGGTGACCTGGCATGGACTCCCTAGTGGAAGATGGTATCAAATCAAGCACAACTTGCATACAGCATGATAAAACTACTAATAGAAATGTGGCTCCATTACAACCAGTGCCCATCTCAAATACAGCTTGGAACAAACTTGCTATTGATATTGTGGGGCCATTCCAAATTGCACCACATGGCAATCACTATGCAATTACACTTATCGACTACTTCAGTAAGTGGCCAGAAATCCCTTTTCCACCTTTTATGTATATATAGAGATAAATGTATAGAGATATACAGATATATATATATATATATAGATAGATAGATAGATAGATATAGGCATATATACATTATGTGTACCTTTGATAAGCAAAGTAGACATTGTTGAACTTTAAATTTTACTTTGACAGAAGTTACTTTGTAACTTGTAAAATAAAGTGACTAATTTGACTAAGAGAAGACTCAAAAATGCTGTGCAGCTGGTTGTCTTATAGTTTTCTTAACTATATATACAGTGGGATGCAAAAGTTTGGGCAACCTTGTTAATAGTCATTATTTTCCTGTATAAATCGTTGGTTGTTACGATAAAAAATGTCAGTTAAATATATCATATAGGAGACACACACAGTGATATTTGAGAAGTGAAATGAAGTTTATTGGATTTACAGAAAGTGTGCAATAATTGTTCAAACAAAATCAGGCAGGTGCATAAATTTGGGCTCCGTTGTCATTTTATTGATTCCAAAACTTTTAGAACTAATTATTGGAACTCAAATTGGCTTGGTAAGCTCAGTGACCCCTCACCTACATACACAGGTGAATCATATAATTAGAAAGAGTATTTAAGGGGGTCAATTGTAAGTTTCCCTCCTCCTTTAATTTTCTCTGAAGAGTAGCAACATGGGGGTCACAAAACAACTCTCAAATGACCTGAAGACAAAGATTGTTCACCATCATGGTTTAGGGGAAGGATACAGAAAGCTGTCCCAGAGATTTAAGCTGTCTGTTTCCACAGTTAGGAACATATTGAGGAAATGGAAGACCACAGGCTCTGTACAAGTTAAGGCTCGAAGTGGCAGACCAAGAAAGATTTCGGATAGACAGAAGCGACGAATGGTGAGAACAGACAGAGTCAACCCACAGACCAGCACCAAAGACCTACAACATCATCTTGCAGCAGATGGAGTCACTGTGCATCGTTCAACCATTCGGTGCACTTTACACAAGGAGATGCTGTATGTGAGAGTGATGCAGAGGAAGCCTTTTCTCCGCCCACAGCACAAACAGAGTCGCTTGAGGTATGCTCAAGCACATTTGGACAAGCCAGCTTCATTTTGGAATAAGGTGCTGTGGACTGATGAAACTAAAATTGAGTTATTTGGGCATAACAAGGGGCGTTATGCATGGAGGAAAAAGAACACAGCATTCCAAGAAAAACACCTGCTACCTACAGTAAAATATGGTGGTGGTTCCATCATGCTGTGGGGCTGTGTGGCCAGTGCAGGGACTGGGAATCTTGTCAAAGTTGAGGGACGCATGGATTCCACTCAGTATCAGCAGATTCTGGAGACCAATGTCCAGGAATCAGTGACAAAGCTGAAGCTGCGCCGGGGCTGGATCTTTCAACAAGACGACGACCCGAAACACTGCTCAAAATCCACTAAGGCATTCATGCAGAGGAACAAGTACAACGTTCTGGAATGGCCATCTCAGTCCCCAGACCTGAATATAATTGAAAATCTGTGGTGTGAGTTAAAGAGAGCTGTCCATGCTCGGAAGCCATCAAACCTGAATGAACTAGAGATGTTTTGTAAAGAGGAATGGTCCAAAATACCTTCAACCACAATCCAGACTCTCATGGGAACCTACAGGAAGCGTTTAGAGGCTGTAATTTCTGCAAAAGGCAGATCTACTAAATATTGATTTTATTTCTTTTTTGTGGTGCCCAAATTTATGCACCTGCCTGATTTTGTTTGAACAATTATTGCACACTTTCTGTAAATCCAATAAACTTCATTTCACTTCTCAAATATCACTGTGTGTGTCTCCTATATGATATATTTAACTGACATTTTTTATTGTAACAACCAACGATTTATACAGAAAAATAATGACTATTAACAAGGTTGCCCAAACTTTTGCATCCCACTGTATGTATATAAAGTGCTATATATTTTTATTTTTTTCATGTATACTGTATGAAATATATTATTTTGCTTTTTTTACAGCATTGAGTACCATTTTCATTCTTAACGGTCAGACAAGAATTCACAATTTGGTTTGACTACTTATTTTACATGCCAGTCATGTCTGTACAAAGCCTTTTAGAATTTTTCCATTTTGCTAACTTTATTACACAAAAACAAATTCCTCTGCCATTATTACAATCAAGCTTAGATTCTCACTCAGTAAGAAGTAATTTGTCTGCAGGTTTATTATTTATCAACAAATGTTTCCAGCAAAGAAAGCAACAATGTTAAATTTATTACAAAAGAAGTAATCTACCACCCACAGTGCTGTGGGATGTGATTTTTACTGCTTTTCTGCACAATAAATTTAGATGCATGAAGCCTAATGCTAATAGTCTTGAAATATATTTTTACTATATAAAAGTTCCTCCTTTACTTCCTAATGATTGTTGCCAATATAAAAGTATGTAATTTTGAAATAATTTTGAGTAAAAGTTAGAATTATGTTTTCCAAAAAAATTAAAATTTACCCTGTATGTTCTGCCAAATTCATAGCTACCTGTAACAAATGAATGTTGCTGTACTCAATATAACGTTAACATATTCATTTTTGATGCCTGCACTGGATTACAATAGCCAAGCCAATTAGTCATTGTGGCAACACTTCTCGGCAGCAGATTGAGCTTTATGCTAATGAATAATAACGTTAGCATAAGGCCCATGCTTTACTAAAGTAAACATGGACTTCAGAGTCTCCACCCTAACATCACACATTTTACATTTTTCCATAATAGAACAGAGCATAATGTTCAACTAGCATATACAGTATATATACCTGTATATACACACACACTGTATAATATATGGCCACTATATGGCCGAATGTTTATGGACACCTGACCATCGCACATGTATGACCTTGTTGGACATCCTATTTGAAAACCATGGGTGTTAACATGAAATTGCCTCTCTCTTAACAACAACAGCAACATTTATTTATATAGCACATTTTCATACAAATAGTGTAGCCCAAAGTTCTTTACATGGTGAAGAAAAGAGATAAAAAAGACAAAGTAAGAATTAAAATAAGAGAACACTAATTAACATAGAATAGGAGTAAGGTCCGATGGCCAGGGAGGACAGAAAAAACAAAAAAAAAAAAAAACTCCAGACGACTGGAGAGAAAACAAAACAAAATCTGCAGGAGTTCTAGACTATGAGACCACCCAGCCCCCTCTGGGCATTCTACCTAACATAAATGAAACAGTCCTCTTTGTAGTTAGGGTTCTCATGGAAGGACTTAATGATGATGGTCATGTAGACTTCCGGCTTTTAATCCATCAATGTAGGAACATCATGGTGTTTTGATTATTTGGTGGTGGTGTAGGTCACCACCACAGAAAACCGGGAAAAGAAACAGAAGAGAGAGTAGGGGTTAGCACGGATTTTAGAGCCATCATGAATAGTTATGATAATAAATTGAATATACAGAGTATCAGGATTAAATTAAAATGAAGTTATGAGAAGGCCACGTTAAAGTAATGGGTTTTTAGCAGTTTTTTAAAGTGCTCCACTGTATTAGCCTGGCGAATATCTGTTGGCAGGCTATTCCAGATTTTAGGTGCATAACAGCAGAAGGCCGCCTCACCACTTCTTTTAAGTTTTGCTCTTGGAATTCTGAGCAGACATTCATTTGAGGATCTAAGGTTACAATTTGGAATATAAGGTGTCAGACATTCCGATATATAAGATGGAGCAAGATTATTTAAGGCTTTGTAAACCATAAGCAGTATTTAAAGTCAAAAAGTCTTAGTGCCTATAGCAGCCTCCACTCTACTAGGAAGGCTTTTCCAAACTTTTCAGTGTGACCCATTCTACTACCAATGTTTGTCAATGGAGATTGCATGGCTGTTTTCTTGATTTTATGCAACTCTTAACAATGCAATGGACCAATAAATATCTCTTCCTACAGATGACATGTGGAGCCCCTGATTTATCCTAGTCACCAAATGGGCAGCCGAAGTACCATTTGTATATCTTCTTAAGATCTTTGATAATTGGATGATGTTATGCTTTGTCGTGAATAAACCACACACATAGCAGAATCTGTCTGGATGATTAATACAATTTCTAGGCATGATAACAACTGAAATCAATCACAGTTAATGCCATCTGTAACATAAAAATATAGACAACTGTCATTAAATCTTGTAATACGCTTAGGCTAATTATAACAAATATCATGCAACATATAATTAGCTTCATCACAAAAACTAGATGTGCTAGCAAAAAATTAAACACAGACTTGACATCTCTCTCATGACCATTTAAATTTTGCAATAAGTGTTTTTCCCCTGTGTTTTCCCTTCATTGTCTACAGTGAAGAACAATCCCAAGTAATGGGCAGTTACAAGGAGTTTATATGACATATATGGATTTTATGCTCAGTAAAATTTGTTATTCCACCCAAGTCTTGGCACACAAGCAAATTCTATAGTGTATGCCCAAGAAATAAATTATACATTAAATCTTCAAATGTCCTTGTACTTGTTTGGATTTACATTCATGTCTAAGATCCTTTGCAAAAGGTCATTTAGAAGTTTAAAATTTCATGGATACCTGAGGAGAATATCATTATTGTGGTGGGATAACAAAAATTTGGCTGTTAGATTCAGTCATTAATGATGACATCAAAGCATAGACATAAACTGGGAGTGACTTTACGTCACAAATAACATTATTATATAATACTTATACAAATCACATCAGTACAGAGGACATTCTAAACTCAAAGACTAAAGGTAAAGCTTTTGATTTTAAAACGAAGTCTACAGCTTGACTATCATTGCTATCTTATACTAATTCCTTATGATACATTAAACACCACAACAAATCCAAGTACTTTGTTGCAGCCAGAAAATAGTTCCTCACCTGAAAAAGCACATGTTGAAGTTGTTACTGCCTGTATTTAAAATTCATTAAAATATTTTCCACTGATGAATTCATCGTCCTTGACAATTTAATGGCATAAAGTAAGTTACCATGTAACAAAAAATGTACGATAAACTTAAAAGTAAGACATCATGCTTAATTAGTTCTACAACTTGAGCTCACTTTTAGACAAAAATTACAGACTGTAGATTTTGATTTTGGAATATTTACCAAGGAGGTCAAGGCAGATCCTCTCTCCAAGCTACATTTCCAGTTCCAGCATTTGCCAGCATCATTTAAAATAGGACAATGGAGCAATGATTTCTTAAAATCTACTAAAAATGTAGTCATTCTCATAAATGAACCATGAACCATGTATCCAGTGCCTCAGGGACTGCATTTTGTAATTAACTATGGCTTATTATATAGCGTAGCTCAATAAGAGGGAGAGTTGTGGGCACTGTTACTAGTGCTGAAGGCCTACCAATGGCATGTTTCCCAGATGGCCTACAGTACATCCATTTCCTAGGAGCCTACCTTGGGTCCAATAAGACTTTGGAGTGAGTTATGTTGTGGTCCTATTGGCTGGAAATTAATGAGTAGATCTATAGCTTTTGTATTTTCTGCCTTGAATCCTGCTCTGAATCAAGTACAACAGATTTCATGGAAGGAGTGAAGTCCTCTCGTTCCTGTGCCATTAATAGACATCCTGTTTAAGCAGATTGGGGTAGATGTAGTAGGGCAAATCTCAGCCAAAGGGCCTAAATAGATTCTGGTCCTTATAGGTTATGCTATCAGATATCCAGAGGCTTTCACACTGTGACAAGCCATTTCTAAAAATATTGTACAGGAACTAGTGGGGGATCTTTATCTACTGTATGTGGGCATCCTTAAAGTAGTTCTTATGAACCATGGGACACCTTTCATTTCAGACACGTTCAGGAATGGTGCAAAGTTACTCAGAATCATATCTCATATACCTCAGTATATCATACTAAAATTGATAGTTTAGTAGAGCGGTTTAATCAAATTAGATTAGATTAGAAAATGGTTATTAATCCTATGAGGAAATTCACTTGCATATAGCAGCAGAAACACAAAAGCAAGGATACAGACTCACAGGATAAATAGTAGAGACAATCAATCAATCAATCGATATAAATAAATACATAAAATGTACATTGTTCAGATATTTCAAAATGGTATTTCAAAATAAACTTAAAGAGGGCCCCAGGAGGAATCATTGAAATGCCTGATAGCACTATGAGGGAAACTAGGACCATTTACACCCTCTTGTATTATTTGCATTTTGAGAAGTGTCACAAGTCTCTACAGGGTTCTCTCCATTTGAATTGTTGTATGGTAGACAACCCCATGGTCTATTGTACATTCCACAAGTGGGATGAGAGAACAAGGCACTTCCTTCCACAAATATACTTGAATATATTGGGCAGTTATAGTTAGATTTGACAAAATCCATCCTATTCTAAAAGAGAATATGAAGTGTGTGCAAGCAGCACGGATCCCCCTATATGGTTAGTCAAGGATTGTTTACACTAAAGATATATTGTGCAGGGAGTTTAGAAACTTTACATGGAGAAACAAACAATCAAGTCAAGTCAAGTTGGGGAGCATGCATTGGTATAGTGTGTTTCCGCACCCACTATACAACGAAACAACTCGGGATCCCAGATGGCAACCCCCAAGGCAGACATGCGGTCCAGTCCCACC
The DNA here is from genome assembly GCA_026402145.1 of Polypterus bichir lapradei. Taxonomy (NCBI): domain Eukaryota; kingdom Metazoa; phylum Chordata; class Cladistia; order Polypteriformes; family Polypteridae; genus Polypterus; species Polypterus bichir. The sequence continues at coordinate 112,418,980 of JANRMT010028174.1, read as the reverse complement.
CTCTGGAAATGACCTTCCATCTGTCGCAGCCAGGTGTTATGTGGGTGACCCCTTGGCCTGGTCCAACCTCTTGGGTCCCCAACAATGAGGATCTTACGAGCAGGATCACCCTCAGGGAAACACGCCACATGGCCGTAGTGGTGTAACTGACACTCACAATGCAGGTAATGTGCCTCATTCGGGATTCCATGAGCAACTGCTCCTTCAAACCAAAGTCAAACCAACGGTACCCAAGGATTTTTCGAAGAGACACAGTACCAAAGGAGTACAGTCTTCGTCTCAGGTCACTGGATAGCGTCCATGTCTCACAACCTTATAGCAAGACAGCAAGCACCAGGAGTCTAAAGACTTGGACCTTCATCCTTTTGAATAGATATTAGGAGCGCCACACACTCCTTTCCAGCGACCTCATGACCCCCCATTCTCTCCCAATCTGTCTACTGACTTCATATGAAGAGTCACCAGAGACATGAATGTCACTGCCAAGGTAAGTAAACCACTCAACAAGGTCGACACACTCTCCGCAGACAGTGTCACTGCTGATGGCTGTGCCCAAGAGGTCATTAAAGGCCTGGATCTTGGTTTTTATCCAGGACACTCGCAAGCCCAGATGCTCAGACTCCTCGCTCAGTCTCTCGAGTGCCCCGATCAGAGCCTCCATTGACTCTGCGAAGATCACAGCATCATCAGCAAATTCAAGATCCATAAATCTTTCTTCACCAACAGATGCCCCACAGCCACTGGACCCCACGACTTTGCCCAACACCCAGTCCAAACAAGCATTGAACAGAGTAGGAGCAAGAACACACCCCTGACGGACCCTAGAATCAACTGAGAAAAACACAGAGGTTCTGCCTCCACTCTGCACGGCACTCACAGGACTAGTGTATAGGCCAGCCATGATATTCAGCAACCTCGAGGGGGATCCCACAAACCCTCAGGATATCCCACAGGGCAGCTCGATCAACTAAGTTGAACGCTTTATGAAAAACGACAAGGCTGCAAAGAAACTCTGCTGATATTCACGTTTGCGCTCCATGAGAACCCTCAGTGCCAGGATGCGGTCGATGGTAGACTTCTTAGGCGTAAAACCAGACTGTTCCGGTCGCTGGTAGGTGAGCAAGTGATCACGGATCCTATTCAAGATGACCCTAGCAAGGACCTTACCCAGCACAGAGAGCAGTGTTATCCCCCTGTAGTTGCTGCTGTCCAGGCGATCACCCTTCCCTTTCCAGATAGGGATAACAAGTCCCGTTTTCCTGTCAGTCTGGATGATGCTAGTCTCCCAAATGGAAGCAAAGATTGCTTGCAATGCCAGGAGGACAGCCTTACCACCAGCCTGGAGAAATTCACCCCGGATACAACAGATCCCTGCAGCCTTTCCTTCCCTCAGATGGTTCACCACCTGTGCAATCTCAGTGAGATTGGGTGGTTCACAGCTATTTGGAGGATCAGTCTCAAGAACCATGGACCCAGAGATATCCAGCATCCTAGCCGGAGGATCAGCTTTGAACAACTGCTTAAAGTAGCTAGCCCAGCGCGTCACAACTGCAACTGCAAACAAACATCCACTTATCCGTCCATTATCCAACCCACTATATCCAAACTACAGGGTCACAGGGCTCTGCTGGAGCCAATCCCAGCCAATACAGGGCACAAGGCAGGAAACAAACCCCAAGCAGGGTGCCAGCCCATCGCAGGCAAACAAACAATGCTGTAAAAATAAAAATGCATAGTAATATAAATTCTAACCTAACATTTAAGTGTAAAAGTAAAATCAGTAACACATTAAAAATGAATTGCCCTAATGCTAGAAGTATCAAAAATAAGACAAATCAGTTGGAGTTGTATGTAGAGGAGCATAATTATGACATTATAGGAAACCTGGCTAAAGAACATAAAATGGGAATGAGTATAACATACTGTAGAAGGATATGCATTTTTAGGAAGGATAGACTGAACAAAAAGGAAGATAGGGTTGCTGTTTATGTCAAACAGAATTTAAACGAAAGTCCTCTTCAGTTGGAAGAAGAGCCCCATCTTACTGAAGTCATATGGTTTCACCTGGAAAACATTAGGGAAAAAGGTCTTATTTAAGAAGTGTGTTATAGACCACCCAATGCAGACAGTAATTTCAATGCACTTCTTTTTATTAATATTAAAAAGGCAAGTTTAAAGTGGGATATTATAGTCATGGGAGAAGCTACAAAGGAAAAAGCAGCTGTATAAAGCGTATAAGATTAATAACTCCAATGTGAATCTTTGGGCGTATGAAGACATAAGGGCATCCATTAAATAGGATATTAGAGAGGCTAAAAGACAGACAGAAATATAGCAGATAAAGTGAAAGATGACCCAAAGAGATTCTTTCGGTATTTTAGTAGTAAGAGAAAAGTCAAGGACGTAAAATGCATCAGGAATAGTAAAGAGCAATTAAAAATACAGACAGTGAAACAGTGAATGCTCTAAACTTGCATTTCCTGAGGTCTTCACATGTGAGGAAGTAGATAACATCCCTGCGATAAATGGGACTATTATAAAGGGACTGGGGGATTTATAAATTGTAGAGGGAGAAGTATTGCTTAGATTAAATAGGCTGAAATCAAACAAATCTCCAGGACCAGATAATATTTACCCTCGAGTTCTTAGGGAATACATATATAAACCCTTGACGCATATTTTTAGGAAGTCACTGTGCACAGGGGAAATTCTGAAAGACTAGAAAATGGCAAATATTATCCCGTTATATAAAAAGGGCGATTGGGCAGATCCAAGGAACTATAGGCCTGTGAGCTTAAAGTGCATCACATGAAAATGAATGGAAGGAATTATTAAGGATAAGATTGAGCAACACATGGCAAGAATAGGAGTTTTACTAAACAGTCAGCATGGGTTCAGAAGAGGGAGGTCGTGTTTCGCTAACATGCTGGATTTCTGTGAGGAAGCAACAAAAGGATATGATCAAAATGGAGCATATGATATTATTAACTTTGACTTTCAGAAAGCATTTGATAAGGTGCCACATGAGAGGTTGCACATCAAACTAGAAGAAGTGGGAGTTCAGGGTGATGTTTGTAGATGGATGTAAAATTGGATGACACAGGAAGCAAAGGGTGATGGTGCGAGGAACCCTATCAGAACTGACTGATGTTAAAAGTGGTGTTCCACAGGGGTCAGTGCTAGGGCCGCTACTATTTTTAATATAAAATAATTTGGATAGGACTATAAGTAACAAACTGGTTATGTTTTCAGATGATACCAAGACGGGTGGATTGACAGATAATCTATAATCTGTTGAATCATTACAGAGGGACTTGGTCAGCATACAGGATTGGGCAGATTTGTGGCAGATGAAATTTAATGTCAGTAAATGTAAAGCATTACATATAGGAAGTAAAAATGTTAGGTTTGAATGCACAATGGGAGGTTTGAAAATTGAAAGTACACCTTATGAGAAGGATTTAGGTGTTGTAGTGGACTTGTCACTGTCAATTTCCAGACAGTGTTCAGAATCATTAAGCAGGCTAACAGAATGTTAAGTTATGTAGCACAATGTGTAGAGGACAAGTCCAAGGAGGTTATGCTCAGCCTTTATATTACACTGCTGAGACCTCATCTAGAGTACTGTAGACAGTTTTGGTCTTCAGGCTACAAAGGACATAGCAGCACTAGAAAAAGTCCAGGGAAGTGGAAATAGGCTTATTCCAGGGCTACAGGGGATGAAATATGAGGAAAGATTAAAAGAGCTGAGCCTTTTCAGTTTAAGCAAATGAAGATTAAAAGAAAACAAGATTAAAGATTTTAAAATTATGAAGGGAATTAGTGCAGTGGACCAAGACTGTTATTTTAAAATGAGTTCATCAACAGCATGGCGACACAGTTGGAAACTTGTTCATGGTAAATTTCACACAAACATTAGCAAGTTTTTCTTTACACAGAGAACCGTAGGCACTTGGAATAAGCTACCAAGTTGTGTTGTAGACAGCAGGACTTTAGGGACTTTCAAAACTAGACTTAGAGCCTCATGTACTGTATAAACTGTGCAGACACACAAAAATGTTGCGTATGCCTGTTTCCACGCTTGCTTCGAGATATATAAAAACTAAACTTGGTGTGAAGGCATACACATTTTCATAGCAGCCTCACACCATGCATATGCACTTTTCTACTCTGTATTGCAAACTGGCGGCACCAAGTGCTAAAGCAGCACTACTGTTTCTGTGACCTCCCTTTATTTTTTAGATTCACAACCATGACACACCAAAATTAATTGCATATCATTTACAAATTTAAGGCACTTGATTGTAATCATTCTGTAATAATATAATGGTGCATGGAATGGCCAAACTATTCCAAATACCATAGCTGCTTTAGCGATGTTACTCTCAGTGCACCAAAGAGTATATTTTAACTGATTTATTGTATTTTTGTGTGGTATCACAGCTGCGACACAGGTTGTGTCGAAAGGGCAAAGGGTTACAATTTACCGCAGAGGATATAGCTTCCAACCCCTGAGGACATTTATAGCACACACTGCCTTAGGAAATCCACCAGCATATGCATGGATTCCACTTACCCATGGCACAGTTTATTTGAACTTCTCTCATCCGACAAACACTTCAGAGCCTTTCCTGCATGGATTTCGAGGCTCAGAAACACTTTAATCTATAAACACACTCAATCAGTACATGAATTGCTCCCGTTAGAACTGTTTGTACTTATAGTTTCAATAACTTCACTGTAAATTTGCACTACAACTGTAATATTGCACAACCTGAGCCACTTAATGAACCATCTGCACTACAAGTACATGTATATTGTACTTATGCTTTTACATTGTATATTTTTCATTGTTTTTATTGTACTATTATTATTATTATTATTATTATTATTATTACTATTATTATTATTATTTTAGCATTTTGTAGGAAAATAAGTTTATGAAAGAGAGGCATATTGAATCTCATTGTACCATACAATGACAATAAAGGAATTCAATTCAATTCAATTGAAGAGAGAATGTATTTACAGATGATGATGATGACTGGCTTCTAAGTGGATTCTAAAAGCTATTGTCTTGGAGCTGTGTGCTGTTGTGGGGCTGGTGCCAGGTTACTTTGCACCTAAGGCCAAGCTTATTAGTGTGCCATCTGACTGTTCAGTAGCTAACCCATGCTGGGTTTTTCTTCCCCTTATGATCTGTGCCCTAGGCAATTGCCTAATTTGCCTTAAGGATGTGGTCTGGCCTAGTATTTTAGAATACTAGGATGTATGCTTGATACCATTTTTATGATGGAAAGCATTGCAATATATACTGTTAACAATTAATATGTGGGTATGGTGGCACAGAGGTAGCGATGAGCTAGCACCCTGTCCAGGGATTATTCCTGTCTTGCAATCTATGCATGCTGGGACTGGCACAACCATGGATGGAATAATTAAACATGTATAATAATTTTTCAATGTTTATTAAGAGTTTTTAACCCTTAAACAGCCACATACTTGGGGGGTTAATGCAACCCCAGGCGGCAAATACTTTTTTGCTGCACTTTTTAAGGAAACATCACAATTCACCAAGAAAAACTGAAATTTTAATGGAACACATATTTATTTCATACAAAGAGCATCACAATTACTGCAACACTGATCATTTTACACACTGCCAATTTACTGTAAAAACGATAAGAAACTATTTCAACAATTTATTATTATATGTACAAGGTGCAACTGACTCCATTGATGAAATTCTGTAAATCACTGAGCCAACTGCGCTTGAACTGGCTGCACGCAATTACACAGAGGCCAACGCTGATGCTTGCTGGCTGAATCTTAGGGACAGTGATGCTGATTCGCTTGGAGGTGGCAGTGGTCATGAGCTGGCTGCTCAACGAATGTACGGCACTGACTGATCAGCTCCAGCATGCTGGCAAATTGCACATTGCACATTGAACCAACTATAGCCGGTTGTCACGCATGTCACAGCAAGCCTTTTGCAGGAGGCAGGAAAATCACTGGATGGGATGGCAGCTCATTGCTACCACTGCACCACCATGCCCCCACATGTTTAATACATGCTTTAATGCATTTCTTCATGAAAATGATACCAAGTATACACCTTTGTGTTCTAAATGTTCAGAGAGCTGTAATATCATGAATGTAATGTATTCTGTGTGGCGATCATTGCCCATTTTGTAAGCATGTAGCAATTAATGATTCGGTCAATGAACACACAGAATACGGAGCTTTTAACGTGCTACTTTAGTTACGATGGGATTTCAGAAACTCTAGTAAATCAAGTTTACAAAATTCTCCTTTAACAAAAAAAGAAACTATGAAATTAAAGTGGAAATTTTGAGATTAAAGTTGAGATTTCAACTTTAATCTTGACATAGACCTTTTTTTCTGCACTGTGTCCCTATATTCTTTTTTCTTCTCTGCGACCATAATATGCTTCTGTATGACACTCAGACACTGACCACTTCTTTTTTGAAATTCTTCTGTTTTATATATGCTTTTACCATTGTCTTTTAACAAAGCACTGAATGCAAGGGGCTATTTTTATTGATTTGCATTTTCAATTATGCAAAATTCAGGGAGGAGTCAGGTGGAGCTCTAGGCATGTGCATTGATTTGGATTTATAAAGAGGAAGTATGTGGTACTTTGCTTATGCACAGCTTTGTTCATCTGAATTGTTTTCTGCATATGCACATTTCTGTTTCTGGCCATACACTATGTTTTAGTGTAAATTCTATGCATGCCGTTATACATGAGGCCCATAATGTTTTTTTAGAAAAATTAAGTGGATAGGTCTGGCAAGCTTCGTTGGCCTGAATGACCTGTTCTTGTCTAGATTGTTCTAATGTTCAAATATGTTCTAATATAACCATTGCATGACTCTCAGTGAGTTCAGTCCCATTGATTGGGTCATCTATTCCATACTCAGTCAGTCAGTCAGTCAGTCATTGTCCAACCCGCTATATCCTAACACAGGGACATGGAGGTCTGCTGGAGCCAATCCCAGCAACCATTGCAAATTATTGGACTGTTGACAGTAGGCTTATAAAATTAAAAAAGTCTATTTTCATACAAATGATGTAGCTTAAAGTGCTTTACATGATGAATACAGAGAAGAAGGACAAAATTAATAATAATTAAAATAAGGGAACACTAATTAACACAGGATAAAAGTAAGGTCCGATGGCCAGGGAGGACAGAAAAAAAAAAAAAAACTCCAGACGGCTGGAGAAAAAAATAAAATCTGCAGGGGTTCCAGGCCACGAGAAATACTACTGAATTTCTGGTGGTAGACTTGTTTGACATGTTGGCCAGCCTTGGTTGTTAATATTACTCAGTTTTTGAAAAACTGTGTCTAGAGCAGTGTGGTTTCTTAATTCATCAAGCCACGATAATGAAATGTACTTGACTTCCATGACTTCAAAATCCACTATTTAATTTTCGTGTTGTTCTATCGTCTTTGTGGGTGTATGTGAAAAGGCAAAACAAGATACTTGTGTTTACCTTTTTGTAAACAATGCTAACGCTGTATTTTTGCAGCTTTAGCATCATGTGTTGCAGTCTTGCTGGGACTGTATGTATCGGCTTATTCAAAATCAACAAATGTGGCTAGTGATCAATCTGGATTGGTCTTCTGTATATACAGTCATTGAATGGAACATGCAAACACAACAGCAAGAAGTTTGTTTTCTATCTGTGCATAGTGTATCTCTGTTTCAGTCAGGGTATGGGATGCATATGCAACTGGAATGCCTTCCTTAAGACTTACTGCACCAAGTCCATACTGAGAGGCATCACAAGTGAGTGTCACAGGCTTATGGCCATCATAGTATCTCAGTGTGAGTGGATTGGCAATTCTCTTTTTTAAAGTATCAAATGGCTCTTGCTACTGTTCAAGCCAACATCATTTTAAATGTTAATGTGTCAGCTCCCGTAATGGTGCAGATAGCTCACTAAGCTTTGGAATGAATTTTCCTAAATAATTAATCATACCCAGGAAACAATGTAAAGATGTGATATTCTCTGGGACTGGCATTTCATTGATTGCTATTATTTTTGAAGGATCTGGCTGTAGTCCTTCACTTGTGAACAGGTGACCAACGTAGATGACTTCTTTCAATTTAAATTTACATTGTAAAGGATTTAGCTTGAGGTTGACCTCATGTGCACGGTCTAGAACTTTCCTGAGATTTCTGTTATGTTCCTTGTCTCCACTGCCTTCAACGATAACGTCATCCACTATAATGGCGATAGGATACCCAGCAAACAGTTGTTCCATTGCATGTTAGAGTACCTCACTGGCAGAACTGATCCCAAATGTCATCCTCAAAAATCTGAATCTCCCAAATGGTGTACTCAATGTTGCTAATAAAGAATATCTATAATCCAGCGAGGTTTGCCAAAATGAGTTCTTGGCATCTAAAACTGAGAAAACAGTTGAATTTAGTATTAGTGCTGCTACCTCCCCTCTGTGCGCATTGGGTGATGAGGATGTTTAAGGGCTTTATTTATGTCTCTAGGATCAATGCAAATCCAAATGTCATCTGAGCTTTTCTTGTAGGCTGTGACTATAGATGACACACATTCAAAAGTCAAAGTGAACTTTATTGTCATCTCAACCATATACAAGTATACAGATAAGAATACAAGTATTCAGTAGGCTCTGCTACAGGAGTAAGAACACCTAAATTCACCATCCTGTCTAATTCTGCTTTTATTTTACTTTGCATTGCTACTGGGATCTTACGTACATTTCTAAAAATTAGGTTTAATTCATGGTTCACCTTCATGGAATATGGAACTGGAAGCTTACCATTTTCATCTTTGAAGATGTCAGCATATTCTTTAAAGATGTGATGTGAAAAATTGTCATTTTTATTTGTATTTAGATGGTGAACTTCCTTATTGACTGAAATCAATACCATTCTTACACTGTCTTCTAAGCCTAGTAATGAATATGCATTACTTCTGACTACATTAATTTGTACAGTGCAAAATATTTCACTCTTTGCTGACAAGTGGGAATCCACTGTTGCAACTGTTTCACTGACCACAGAAATACCATCAACATAAAATGTTTCATTATTGTTGTCAGGGTCTGTTGTCATTAGTCTCAATTTGATCTAGTGTCTTTTTGGATAAAATTTATTATAAGTCTGTGTTGATTTTCTGAACTTTTTGAATTTTGCGTTTGTGACACTGCTGACCACAGGTTAAGCATTTTTCCTGTTTAAATTCTTGACTGCCTTCACAATTATGACAATTAACAATAGAAGGTGGTGTGGCATAGCTCCTCAGTTTATTCTTATGTGACCATATTGTCACACTTTTTCTTGCACACTGTCAACATTTGCAGCAGCAGGTCCAGTGAGTATACTAGTATGTTTTATGTGATTTCATGTATCTGACAAATTTCAATAGCTTTGCTCAATGTTGATTCACTATCATGTAGTAGAAGTTTCCTCATTCCAAATTTTTTCTCAAGCTGTGTTTGTATTGTTGTTTTCGTCAAGATCCTAAACCCTGAAGGCCTTAAAGAAATTGAACCCATTGTACTGTTGGTTCTTAGAATTTTCTCACAGATGTTGTACTCAGTATGTATTTTGCAAAGGACAACAGTACATTAAATTTATGGGTTCCATTAAGCCACCTGTATGCAAGAGCAACTGAGCATCTCTCAAGACCTTCTGTGTCTATCCAGTGAGCAGTCACTCCAGTAAAACTGTGATGATGCACAGTCCAGCAATCTGTTGTTATTGCTATCTTTATGATATGTTGCATTGCTTTACTTGCATTTGCCTTCATTGCAGTTGCATTTTTTTCATTTGTAAGAGACATCACAGTAGAATTAGGCTGAAGCTGTTACACCAGGCTTATACATTCCAACTTTTCCAGCACAGCAAAAGCATGTAAACCCTGGACAATAAATTTTGTCACTGAATTTTCCATGCTTTTATGGGAAACTTTAGTGGTTTCCTCTCATTTTTAATGCTTGGTGGTTGTAGCGTCATGAAGTTCTTTCCTTTTGCTGGCAGTTTCTGTCAGTGCTAGGTATTGCTGGTGATGAGTGCTGTGCCTTCTTTGAAAAAAAAAGACATACTCCCCTTACACCCTGGGGGCATTTTTCTGCAATCTCCACCTAATGGGGGTACCCCAAAATAAAGACTTATTATTAAAAGAATAAAGATAGAACAGTTAATTTTTCACTAAGACCTGACAGATTACTTCTCAAATGTAATAGAATCTGTGTTTGTGTCAAATGTAAACAATCCTTTAGAAACTACTGCTAAACTAGGAAAAAAAGAACACTGTAATATTTTTAAATTTTGTTTTCTGATACAGTATATCTCATTTACAAGTAATGCCTGGGCATGTTTTTCACTTCTGAGGATTTCCCAAACCTGTCTGCTGTACCTGTCTGAAGTGTCATGTTATCGTGTTGATAACATAAATAAATTAATAGTTACAGCAGTTGGCAACATGAGTTCCCTTCCCCTATCCAAAACCTCTCCAAATGGGAATCCAGGTTCAGAACAATTTTATTGCACATAAAACAGAGGATCATATAAAATCTCTGAACCCCATTCAGTAATACACTATTACACCCAAGTACCCCGCTACCCCACCTATACATTTAGATTAAACTATTTACATTGTTTGCTCCTTCTTCAAATAGTTTTCATTATGCATGCCATCAGCTGTGTCTCTTTATTTCCCTATATGGACATCTACATATCTTTGAAGATGTCACAATCGCTGCCATCCAATAGCATGGAGTTTGTGATTGTGTGATCTATTGAGTCAGAGCTAATGACCTGGAAATTAAAGGTGGTACTCACCAAAGGTCATCTCGCAAATCCTCTTATTTGGAGGATATCTAATGATTGATACCGTACATACGTAATATAATATTGTGCTTGGACTTGTTTTGATCAGGTGAATCTGCTTTAAGTACTGATGTGTCATTTATTGATATTTGCTGTTGTTTTGTGAAGTAATACAAAAGAACACACGAAAAATCAGAAGAGCGGTGTAATCCTGTTTTCGGTTTTCAACCTATAGCTTGCATTTGCTTGGTTGGTGGAAGGGTTCATAACATTGGTTGAAATCTATTGGTTGGGAACTTTTGATTGATGCATAACACTTGGGTATTCCTTAGACAGAATAATTACTATGATTTTTTCAAATATTTTTGTAAGAGTTTATGAAACATCACATGTATGATTTCATACCAAAAAAAAGACAACCATAAATATTATAACAATTTGATTACTAGGACTGTAATGTTGACACCCGTTGATTGTGTCATTGTGTGGTTTAGTTCACCTAACGTTTAAACGATCGCTCGGCCTGGCACAAGGCCGCTCAACTTAATCTTATATTTTTAATGTTATTACATTAGATTAATAATGACTCTTACTTTACTCTTTTTTAATCTGACCAATAACATTAGTACAATAACCCTACTTTAATGTAGAGCTGCAATGATTAGTCAATTAATCAAGGAGTTGCCAACCATAGAATAAATTGCCAAATAGTCTGATAATCAATTAATCATTTTGAGGCATTTTTTAAGAAGAACATTTCCACATTCTCTGATTCCAGCTTCTCAAATGTGAATGTGTTCTGTTTTTTAGTCCTCTGTTATAGTAAAAATCTTTGGCTATGGACTGTTTCATCAGGACAATACAATGCAACTCTGGACATCACCTTGGGAAATAATGATTGATTTTTTTCACCATTTTCTGGAAAAACAACTAATCAATTAATTAAGAAAATAATTGACAGATAAATGAATAATCAAAATAAACTTTTTTGCAGTCAAACAATAGTTAAAGGTTCAAACACTACACTTTAAAATCAACAACCCAGAAGGGCTGGTCCTTTCACTGCAATGCTAATCCCCACTCTTTCATTCTGTATTTAAAAAAAAAACTTAACTTTGCTGAAGGAGCCTGTAGCCACACAGGCTGACAAAATAACCACTGTCGGTCCAATCAGACACTAAGGACTGGGGCTTCATTGCATTAGCAGTATATATGCATGGCAAGCTAATTTAACTGCTTTACTTGGGAATTTACATTATTATATGATACAATTGGGTATTTGCTTTACAATAAATAATAGCTAAGAAATTTGCTATTTTAAAGCAGAGCATTTAAATGTGTTTGGATGTGAAAGAGGCAATACAAACACATTAAAATTTTCCCTGCCCATGTTGAGGAAAATTTTCCTCTATATTCAGATAAATCATTCTCAGAGACCAGATGAAAATGTAGAACAATTCTTTATTTGCAAATAGATATGCAGGAATATCTCAGTCCATGGAGAGAGCAATCAAAAAAACAATTACTTTTTATACTTTCCTATTACCAATACTTTATTTAACACATCACATCATCTGACTCTTAATATGCAGAATTTGGTTACCTTATCCAGTCGACTACAGCCACCAGTAACTTTGTATACATTTCAATTCTTGCATTATTCTAAACATCATTTTCTTAATAGGGGTGTCCTACGAGTTTTCCCGTTGATCTTATCTCTGCTTCAGAACAGGAGTGTTTGGGCTTTCTCACTGGTTTGTTCTTGCATTTTAAGGGAGTGTTCATTACACATCTACTTAATTTTAACCTTAGCAACTATCTTGGTGGCTCTTCTAGATGAGGCAAAAGCCTCACATGCTTAAAACAACATTTTCTTAATCCTTTAGTTACCTTCTCCTTACACTTTTAATAATCCATTGTAACAACTTAAGTATATACTTATGTAAAGTTGTAAAAATGATCACGTATTGATAAAAAATATTTGATTAAAATTCTATTCCCATTGCAGCAAATTCATTCGAAAGAAGATCACCACGGCAATGACAGCTTTTTTCTTAAGCATATAAGACAAATTTCCTGATCAATAATAATAACTTTGTTTAAAAATAATTATCAATTTCTTAGTGACTGGGTATTGAACAAGGCAAATTTAGGGAATTCCATGGGGTGGTTGATGGCGACTAAATTGCTGAAGCCATCAAAGATTACTGATATTAGTACTGTGTATTTTAACAGTCTGCAAATGCTGCAAATGATTACAAGAAATAACTGAAATAGAAGTCTTGTAAATGAAATTTCTGCAAACCGAATTCTCTGTATAGACAATTTTATTTGCAAAGGCAAAGTTCAATAAGATGTTTCAACCAGCACTTCAGTAATTGGCAGTAGAAATTTTACCATTTACAAAAACAAAAGCTGAAAAGGTTAGTAGGAAAGAATTATCCTGGTCAAGGTGAACTTGATAAAAAAATAAAAATAAGAACAAAGTATCCCATTGTCAGTAAGCCTGCCAGCGATTATAAAGACAAGAGCTTAAATTCAAGGAGAAAAAGCATTAGATCACTAACTATGGTGTAACATGGGTAAACACAAGCTATCAGGTAGGCACATCAAAATCAACTCAGCAAAACAACAGCGCTAGATATTTATCCACCATCCTCACTGTAGGCTAAAAATGAGATGAGCCTACATCAGATAATTTAAGGTCTCAATCAAACAACTTAAACTAGCTGCTTAAATCTGGTGTAAAAACCTTTCCTTATATTTGTACTTTAAAGAAAGTGATTTCTGACCATTATTGTAATCTTGCAAAAATATAAGAAGTAATTTCAGGAAGAAATTCTCTTGAAATGTATCAGCATGGAAGGTTTCCCACACTACAGATTTCTTTTGCTCAGAAGTTTTGTAAATACTTTTTTTTTTTTCTAGATTATCCACACAAGTGTTTCATTTGCCCTGCTCCTGTCACAATCAGCCCAGCTAGCATCTCTTTAGCTCCCATCTAATTAAGCCCAATCATCATTATCTTCAGTTTCATTCAATTCTTCCACTGTCCATTTTAGTATTTTCTAAGTCAGAACTGTTTCAAATAATCTTTAACCCTTTCTCTTTTGAAGAATTGCTTATTGGACTCTGCCTTCAATAATGAAACAAGTCTTAATAGATTAGGTCCAGCTTACTTTTTTGTTCTTTCCCAGGCTTCCATCACCATAGTTGTTTGATTTATGCTTATCACTTCTCTAATAATTATCCACATTCTTGAGTTCTTTTTGATAATTCCAACATTTTTTTCAAGAGCAGATCTGAGCATTAACAACATACTTTAAATAGCAACAACTATTTTCCTTCAAAATCTGTTGCGTGATTTCCTCTTTTTTGCTATGAACTTAACAAGTAGGTCAATTTTAGAATTGTAATTCTTCTCACCTTTATTTGCTTAAACTCTAAATGAGTTCTGTGACATTACTTTACAACTCCAGTATCTGTCTTCATTTGTTGCAGCTGCTTCATTCTGAACAAAATATTACATTTTAGTGTCTCTGATTTATGAACAAAGATGTTTCAAAATATCAAAAGTAAATGCAAACAGCACTGTAAATGGCCTTTTGTGCAGTTTTGAGCTCCAACAATTTGTACTTCAGACTTCAGACACCTTAAATCTACTGACAAAATTTGGATTCAGCAGACAATACACATGTTTGTGGACAGTGCTATAGCTGTTTTATCCACCTACAGTAAGTAGTACTTCCTTTAGATTGGTCTGACTGCTACATGTCACACAATGAGTTATATATGCTTCACTCACAAAACAAGACATTGGCAAGATTAAATTTGTTTCAAAATGCCTTGTTTTAATATAAATAAACAATGCACTTAAAGACGAGGAAATTTTCTGTCTAAACTTTTAACTGGAGCAATGTACTATACGTCTATAGTTAGCTAGTATATTACAGGTAATACAATTGTTTTAGCACCATATCTTGATTGAATACTCTGTTGTGTCCAATGCTCCTTCTATTGACATTGAAAAAATAAGACTGAATTATTATCAAGTAATAAATGCGTGCACAGAGTATATATGTTGATCTAGGCAGAGTAATGTGATTTCGTATTTAAAAAAAAATAGAAAAACTGATGAGTACACATGTACCATAAAACATTTCAAAAGAGAGCCTGGATTTAAGCAGCTCATAATTTTTGTGTTTGCCAGCTTCATCATTTATGCAGGCTCATTTAGACCTTGGGGAAACTACTTGGAGTCTGTTTTATACTGTATCATTATATCTGGCTTATTTACGTTCTTTCATGAGCTTCTACAATGAAAGCTTTACTAAGGCATGCAATAAGCATAAGAATTTTGCAAACTCACAAGCTAAGCCTAAAGGAGAAATTTGCATATTCATATACAAAGCTGTTATTTTATTAGAAAAAGCATGGCAATGACGGAGATAATGACTAGGGATCACATAATTTACTAACAATTTCTTAGAAGGATTACCAAGAGCGTTCTGGCCAGCTGCCAAAGAATAGACTGCGGCAAATTAATTTATTTCAGCAGAATGTAGAAACGCAGTAATAGTTTTCTTTGTCAGAGAAGGTAGGAGAAGAAAAAGAATGGTTTTAGTCACAGCTAAAAGGGTATTGGACTAAATAGCCTAAATAGCACAAGGTAAAGTATAGCTTAAATCCAGCAATGAAAGAAGCTAACATTTATTTTCTATGTAACCCAATTGCTGGTACTTTATACTTTGAGACAGTGCAATTTCTCCAAGTAACCAATGTGCATTGAATTATATACTGCTTAAATATAGGGAAGCTCACCTGACATTGTCTTTGCTGTGGCTCCATGTTTACAGCGGACAGGCATAGCACTTTTTGCTTGTATTTATTTTAGAAACAAACTTTTCTTTTGAGTGAATATGAACAGTATTGCACTGTAAATTGTTTTAGTGTTTTTATAATGAACTGTAGCACAGTGTCTTCTCTTCTCATAAAGGCAGAGCAGACCAGCAGGTATTATTGCTGCTATACATGGATGAGTTCCTAGTTAATTCCAGCCTACTGTCAAGTGTCAAGTTCCTTGATGTGAGTTTTCTTGGTTAACATTCTAATATGAAAAACATTTTTTTACAAGGTTGAGATTTTTCTTGCCTATTCTCTTAGTATCTCATTATACAAGCTGCTGCTTAGGAACACTTTGTATAACAGTCAAGGTTAAAACATAATTCAAATGTAGAATAGCCACAGAATTTGCATCACAAATAAAATTAAAAGTTATAAAATGTCATCTATTAATTCTTTTACACATGGCAATAAACAATCTTAATTAGCAAGTCTTAAACGAGTGAATGAATCCTAAAATCATATTATTTATAAAATAAAAGTGAAAAAAATATGATTGGCATTTCCAGAATATTAAAAGCAATCGTTTAATGATACTAGGAGGCATTCTGAAAGCACGAATTTTGCTTGTTAAGGGTCATGATTTCCTACACCTAGTTATAAGCTTCTCCACAAGCCTTTTAAAAGCAAAGTGGCAAATTATATGTTATGAAAAAAGTAATATGAAATACATCTTGTTATTTTTCTAGTTTGACAAGAAATCTTTTGGATGGCAAGGTGGCAGTGTTAAGTGCTGCATTGTACATACATGGACCTGGTTTCATTACTGTCCTAATTGCGGCCTTTATGGAGCTGCATGATCACCCTGTGTCATTGTCCCACCACACTTTACGTCTGCTGACATCCCTCACTGAACTCCTCAGTTCAGTGGGCTTTTGGTTTTACTTCTGGAGTTGCAAAGACTAATGTAAATTCCTATGGGAATTTGTTCAATTTAGGATGACTGTGGTGTTTAATATCAGTTGCCCACTTAGTATGCTTTCCAATCAGGTGAGGCACTATATGTGCTGATAAACTAAACTTTGCTTATTATTTTTATTAATTATTTACAACCTTTTTACTTGACCTCTTAAAATAATTGAGGTAGAATTTTGGTGGGGTTTAGATTTGAAGAATTCAGGACTGAAGAATTCAAGAAATTGAGGACGTTTTTGAAGATGTTTGTTTTGAAATATGTCTTTCTGAGGTGCCATTTTGCCACCATTTGCTATTTGTAAGGCAGTTTTGTCAGGCGGTTGCTAGTCAGGATGTCCGGGAGTGTGCGATGTGTGATGTAATTACTGTGGCCATATTGTAGGTCAGTGTCATACAAAGCTTTATGGCCCGAAGTTTTGAATAATTCAAAACTTAAAACTCTAGTGGCGTTGTTGTTAAAGATCTCTCTGGCTATGAATTGTTTTCTGGTCTTCGACTTTGACTTTCATTTTGCATTTTGAAATATTCTGCTTTTTGTTTCTTGCTACATTTCACGATTTATGATTTTGTCTTGTGTTCTGGCCATTGTTTATTTGAATCTCTCCCCCATGGTTTCAACCATGGCTCGTTATTACTATAAATATATGTTCTATCTCCTATGGTTCCATATTACTTAAAACTGTTGCCACCTGTGCAGTCATTACACAATAATGATGGCTGGATCTTCTTTACATTTTTAGGGTACAAGCAACGACATCTAAGCTAACAAATCAGTGCCACAACAATACCAATCTGAAACCCAAAGATCTCAATATCTTAAACATATTCTGCATGTGCAGGGAGGTTAGTATTATTTTGGGGTGGAGGGAGTCTTGCAAATATACCTAGCAAAGTTTAAGTTTAAATAAGAAAATCACAGTGAAAGGTTCAGATGGGATTCTCTAATATGACAGACTCATTGACTGTCCAAGTGTTCATGCACATTCACAAGCTACCTTATTTCTTAGTGGCAATGATCTAGTTCAAAATCCATGGCTAACTCTCAGTCACTTTAGTTATCACTGTCTTTCAGCATGAGACAGAACTCAGCCACTGCATTTCCCTTTAAAACTAAAGTAAACCAAGTACAGTTATTGTACAACTCGTGTGAAAATACAATATTATAGTTAAGGAAACTATAATGTATAATTGTGTGTAATGAAGTATATCATTTTAGCATACAGAATAACAACAACAACATTTATTTATATAGCACATTTTCATACAAACAATGTAGCTCAAAGTGCTTTACATGATGAAGAAAGAGAAAAAAGACAAAATAAATAATTAAGATTAGGGAACACTAATTAACATAAAATAAAAGTAAGGTCCGATGGCCAGGGATGACAGAAAAAACAAAACAAAATTCTGAGAGATGGCATAAAAGCCGCTACATTTTAGCTCCACCATCTACTTCAGAGTACTGATGCTGTTTATGTTAAGTGTGCATGATTCCCAAATGTGTTTGGTCGTTTTTCACATAATGTATATATGGTTAATTGCCATGTACAAGCTGGCCATTGTGTTTGTAAACAGTGATGCCCTGATATCCAGTGTAGGGCTGGTTCCTGTCTCCCACCCATTGCTGCTGGCATAGGTTCCTGAGAAAATGGATGGATGGATGATATGTTTCATGAGACCTATTCATATCAGTGATAAGTTGCATGTGGTAATAACAATGTATTAGTTCTAGAGTATTAATTAGCACTTTTAATGAAGCCCCAAAAGAAAAGTTTTACTGGGAAAAAGAAAACAAAAATATATATTTTAAATTAGAGCTGCTCTTTTTATCTTTTAAAGCAAAAAGGAAAGAGAATAAAACAACAAACTGCAGAAAGGTACTTTAAGAAATGCAAATATTATTTGTATGTGAGCTCCCCCTATTGGGCAAGTATTGTTTTTGTAGCTTATACTAATATAACTGGGCGGTCTCATGGTCTGGAATCCCTACAGATTTTTTTTTTTTTTTCTCCAGCCGTCTGGAGTTTTTATTTTGTTTTTTCTGTCCCCCCTGGCCATTGGACCTTACTCTTATTCGATGTTAATTAATGTTGATTTATTTTGTTTTCATATTGTGTTTATTTTTCTATTCTTTATTATGTAAAGCACTTTGAGCTACTGTTTGTATGAATATGTGCTATATAAATAAATGTTGTTGTTGTTGTTGTTATTTACAGTATATTATGAATTATTTTACAATAAAAATTAGATAGGCACTTTCACTTTGCCTTGATGGATAGATCGGTAAGAATCTTACTGTTTTGTCTCCTTTTGTGAATTCATTTGCTTGAAATTGATTTTTCAGAGAGCATGATGACTATTTTTCATGTTACTTGTGATTTGGGGTAGCAAATTCCACACTTTAACCATAAACTGTACATTATCTAGTAGTAACCATCAAATTTCAATACCCTGCACCTATATTATGCTATATCTTTACATAATCTAGTAATTATTACATTTTAGCACCTGCACATACTGTATATGGCACTATGCTAAATGATTTTGTTGCCAACCTTATTGTATTAGTCAAAAAAGTATTTTGAGGAGCTATAGAAGGCTCACTTTGAGTTTCTTAATTTTCAGTTTAGATGGAGATGGGAGTTACTTCACTGCATTATCAGATCAGGCATATCAGTGTTACAGCTTGCAAAGGATTAGCAGGAACAAAGAAAGTATAACAAGATGGTATAGCATGGTAGAATGTTTTTGAAAAAAATGATAAATACATACTGCTGCAAAAAATGCAGCCCTGAAAGCATTAAACATAAGCCCATTTTTTAGGGTATCTGTGTTGCCACAGTAATGCCAACAACACACAACCCTGTCCCGCTTGTCTCTCTGCTTTGTTGAAGTATCAGGCAGTAATATCTATGGAATCAATAAATGCTGGTAGTTTGCCACAATTTACAAAACTTATTCTGCCACAGGATTACTTCTATGAGCAGCCCCACAGTGATTTCTGGGCTCAGTGGATGATTTACAAACTATACATATATCCAGGTCATCCATAGCAGCTATTAGCCGTGAATATTACTTATAGAGCCAAACACTGCACTGCAAATCAACTAAAGACTCGCTATTGCCATATAGCAGCTAAAGGAAATAAAGCTACTGAACTACCAGTCTCCCAAAGTGCCTTAATCTAGCAGCCCCTTAAAATCTCCTTCTTGGGCAACCCCTACAAACCTTGGGCATACTTCCCACTGGTTGGACCTGTTTCCACAGACAAGCTTTAATTGAAGACATTCAACACTGTGGTTATCCTACTCATGTTAGGGGGTTCCCTCTGTTTCATATCATCTCACTGCTATCAAATTTTTTGTCTTTTTCAAAACATGATCTCTGACTCCTCTTAAGTTAGGAAGTTTATAAAGTGTTTCTCGCCTGTTAACTTAAACATGACAAATATATGCTAAATATTTTATGTATGTAAGGTGTACCTGGTCAATCATTCTTTCTTAATCTGAGCATCCTGATCATTATATCAAAATCTCTTAAAGCTCTTTGCATTAAACAGGCTTACCATACATACTATATCTTATAAATCCAAATGAAAAAATGTGGCAGTAAAAAAATCACAGAAACAATGTGTTAAAGCAATATATTTTTACTATTGTCAATACATAATTCAAGACAACTTATGAGAAACCCCTGGGAGACACCAGATAAACATTTTGTTAAAGGCATAGACTACAAATCAGAACCAGCTCACTGACTAAATGGCTGTGAAAAAAAAATCCCTATTAAAAAATAGCTCTAGTAATATCAATCAGAGTTGTGTTACATACCCAGAGTGGGAAATAAGCGGCTTGTGTCAGCAAGGTCTGCTGCCTGGCTCCAATGTCACACGTGAGTTATGTACCTTGCCAGTCGCTTGGTTCTTTAAAAGACAGGTGATGTGTAGAAAATGAACACAAAAATTAGATAGAGTCTACCGGTTAATTTTATAATAGATGTAACAGTTGTCTAGTAAGAACCATTACAATAGTTAAAAGAAACGTTTATAATGAGATTAAACGATACTCTTTCTAAATTGTATTTAGTACTAGGGTGTTGTACCATGTTAGCCATTATGAATGCAGAGAAAAGCCAAGCAAAATGACACCTTTTATTGGATATCTAAAAAGATTACAATATGCAAGCTTTCGAGGCAACTCAGGCCCCTTCTTTAGGCAAGATGCAATTACATCTTATATCTTAAGTATAGAGAGAAAGTACTATACTGGCACAGGTAGAACTCTTATATATTCCAGTATGGGCTGGCAGGGGACATTAGTGGATGCCAGACTCTATTATGTGTGAAATCTTGAAAGTGCAACCGACATTGTAACAAAGACGGTAGAAAGACAGACACAGAGAGAAACTTAGAAAACATGGAGGGAAACATGCAATGCTCCTAGCATGCTAGGAAGTATATAAACCAGAATGTACAGTGGGTACCTCATGTTCTATCCTGACAGAGTTATGATCCAAATGGACTTTGAGGAGATTTCTTCAGCACACTAGTGGACAGGCAACCCAATAGTCATCAATGATGCACGACTCCCTATTTAGAAGAGAGAGAGAGATCCTGGAGCTCTTGAAGACACAAGATTGTCTCCAGAGCTGCTAGAAGCAACAGCAAGTTCCCAGTTGGGAATTCAATATAAACAGAGAATTCAGAGGACCTCGGAAGAAAAGCTCTTGAAGCAAATAAAACTGGAAGATGGCATCAAAAGTATTTCTAAAAGCCTTTGCCTCTATCAGTACACAACCAGTGAGATGCACAAGTGGAAAAAAATCAGGACCATTGCTGCTATAGGTGTGGACATCCTACAAAGATCACTGCAAGAGAACACATGTTGTGCGTTACTTATGAAGGTGACAAAGAACCATAAACTGAAAGCTATGGAGCTACATGCTTCTGTTTCATTTAATAACATCTCTGGTTCTGAGTCTAAAATAAGAACATTAAATGTAGGTAACATGTAAGGTTACTATTTAAAAAATAATAACTATCAACAAAGTGTGGACTATGGCCAATACCCCCACGCTGATAGATGGAGCCCTTCCGGCAGCATGGAGGTGCACTGAATTCCAGCTGGGCATCATGGATATTGGAGTTTTCCTTCACAGCTCTGCTGGATACCATGGGGACCATAAGGAGATGCTGCAGGGAGGCTCAGAGACTTGTATTTGCCCTATAACCTGGAAGTATGTCCTAGTCACAGGGACAGAGGAAATGACGTACTTCCGGGATGAAAAACAACAGTTTTGATCTGACCCGGAAGTGCTAGGAAATCACATGGACTGAGGGTTCAGAAGCACTTCCGGGTCAAGGACTATAAAGGATTGTGGGAAATCCCAGACGGATGAGTTGAGCTGGGTGGCAACATATCTAGGATAGTGGAGGATTATTGTTTATTGATTATTGGTATTGTGAATGAGTATTGTGGAGAGGAGGGTGCTTTGTGCACTTTATTATTATAAAATAAATAATTATTGGATTTATCTGGTGTCTGGAGTCTGATCTGAGGGTTCAAGGGGACGACAGCGCCCCTGTCACAAAAGAAATTCTTATCTCTATACCACTCCTGGAACAATGTTCTTTCAACAAATATGGTAGGTGTTGAACTTATCTCCTAAAGTACAGAGCATTTTTAGGAGAATACAAAACACTAAACACCAGCCTTAAATCCTACTCCCATCGGTACATCATGGTGTTGGGGTGCTTTGCTGTTTCTGGGCCAATAAGGCTTTAAGACATGAAGGGATCAGCAAGATGAAAATTATACAAGAGAAAATGAAGGTCACTTCCCTTGAACTGAAACTCAAAAGACACTGTGTCATTAAGCATGACAATGATTAGAAATACAGAAGTAAATTACATTTGGGTGGCTTAAGCAAATGAAATTCTGCATTTTAGAATAGTCAGAATCCAGACTTAATTCTAATTAAAATATTGCAGGACAGTGTTATGCAAACTATTCAAACAGAAGAAGAAATAACTAAAACAGTAAATTAGTAAATAATTAAGGGGACAAAAATGTCTTATTTTTGACAAATTAAAATATTCTGATCTATATATGCTGTTTTAAAGCTGGTTTTATGTGTTAGCAGCACAAGGTCAGCTTGAGTAGCAATGTACAGGTACAGGATGATTTCAAGGTAGATAGATTTTACAGTAGGGTGTGGTAGGTGAGGACTAAATGGAAGGTCTTTTTAAACATAAAATACATAATAAGGTAAACAAGACTGAATGCATTTAATACCTCAGTTTTTGGGGGTTTCATAATAACTTCTGAAGTTATTATTACTTGAACAATGAATAACACTTTGACCAAATTACTAGGACTGCATTTTTCCATTTAAGTTGAACCTCTTGTAACATTTCAAGAAGCTGAGAAATTACACTTTTGTTATGAGTCTACTAGATTACTATAATGTAATCCTAATAGAACTACCTAAGAAAGACATCAACCAGCTGCAATTAATTCAGAATGCAGCAGTAAAAATCTTAACTGGAAAAAAAATTTAAGCACATCAAACCTTTTGCACCGTTGATAGAAGGTCATTTCCGGAGGGTGGGACTGGACCACGTGTCTGCCTGGGGGGTTGCCAACTGGGATCCCGAGCTGTTTCATCGTGTGGTGGGTGTGGCAATGCACTGTACCAGTGCATGCTCCCAACTTGACTTAACTTGTTATATTTGTTACCTGTGTAATTTCGATTTGACTTTAAAATAGTACTAATGATATATAAAGCCTTAAATAATATTGTTCCAGCCTATATTTTGGAATGCCTGTCCTCCTACATTCCAAGTTGTATCCTTAGATCTTCTAATAATCTTATGTTTATTATTCCAAAAACTAAGCATAAAAGAAGTGGTAAAGTGGCCTTTTGCTGTTATGTACCAAAAAATGTGAATACTTTACCAACAGAGTAAGGCTAACACCGTAGATCACTTTAAAAAACTCATAAAAACTCACTTTTTTAATTTGGATTTTTTTGTAGTTTATTATATTAGAATTATTATATTGTATTAAATGCAATCTTTACTAATCTCTGCTTACTGTTCCAGTATTTCTGTGGTGACGTTTTGCACTGTGCAGCCATCTGTGATGCTCAAATGAAGGCAGGTGTCCACAAGACCGACAACACCGTTTCCTGTGGGATAAAGCCTGGAAACAATGAGAAATGACTTAAGAATATTTATGTTAGGTAGAATGTCCAGTGGGAGCTGGGCTGGTCTTTTAGTTTTGGAACGCCCGCAGATTTTGTTAGTTTCTCCAGCTTAACTGTTTTTTTTTTTTTTTGTTGTTTTGTTTTTCCTGTCTCCCACCCATCTGACCTTATCATTGGACTTATCTTTAGAGACTTACAAGATGGTATTACTGTATATCAAAGGACTCAACTATTCTACATGTCTATGTTATATAAGCTTGTATTCATTTATATTTTCTTAATTATTCATTCTTATTTTTGCCTAATCTTATTTGTTTTTCTTTTCTTGTTACTAATTTTGGACATCTTGTAAAGCACATGGAGCTATGAAAATGTGCTACAGAAATAAATTTTGTTGAAGTTGCCACTAAGACAAAATATTTATAGCCACACCATTGCAAAATTATTGTGAGGCTTTTGTTTGTCTCTTAAGTTCTATAACCATAGCTGGTACTGATTTTCACTGACAGACATTAATTGAATCAAAACACTGCCTCAGGCACTAATAGGGAAGTAATTTTTGCCATTGCTGCCTCTGAACTAGTCACCCGTTGCATGGCTGCACTCAGGTCCTAATCTGGATCCTGAGTTTGTTTGCCGTGTGGTGGGTGCAGCAATGCGCTTAATCAGCGCATGCTCCTAACCTCTCCTCTCCTCTCTGCCTCCATACCGTGAGTCTTTTATGGTATTCATGTTTTTCATGTTGTTCTAGCAACCCCTTTAGCGGTAATTCAAAATTATTGTCTTGACTTGCATGCCTTAGAAATGTTCCTGTTAGCCACAGACGGTTGGTCAACTATTGGATGGCCTCATTTTTTCTTGTACTTGAGTAGATTTCTTCTGTTTTCCTATGAGCCTGCTTTAGCTTAGCCTGCCACACTGCCCTGTTTTTTTTAACCAAGCCTGCCTTATGCCACTGTTCTGACATCTATAATGGGTAATCTGATGTGTATGAGGCTGAGCACAGAGATGTTAAAGTAACTGACATTTAATCATAAAAAATAAAAGTTACAAGCTTTATAGCCCACTGCTGGATGGCAATCCAATGGGTAAGTAGATGCTAACGGGTAAGCTGAAGCCCAACACATTTTTTCAGCCTCTAAGAAGCGATTGCCCATATTAATCCAATCATACATACAGCAAAGCACTGAGCTGCTGAAAACATTACAATTATAAAATATATATATTTTTTATTGGTTCACAATTACAGCATTAACCTATTTTTGTGTTTTGCACCACATATATTTTTGCATATTTTGTAAATCGTTTTAGGCATTTTTATTGATCAAGGAGATTGTGCTGCCTGATTAAAAAGACAGAATTATCTTTACAAGTGCAAATTAATAAGAGTCACACAGAAATAAATACATCAAAGAAAAGAGAAAATATTAGTCTATTCTATATTTCTAGATTGTGATCTTGGAAAGTCTATCAGCCATTGAAATGCACTCATCATTAGGGATCTTCCTTTAAAGCATGTGCCTGCCAAGGCTGGAATGTTCAGAGTCTACTTAGTTCACTAGTAATTTATACATGGCAAAATTTTTCCTTTTGACTATCTTTTTTATTTAATTTATTAGGTTTTATTGTGTTTCTCTTTTATTACTGTATATCCAATGTGGCTTTAGCTGATAACATTTACTGATCAGTGAACAGTGAGAGGGTGCTACAAAAGTAATGGTGGGTAATAAAGCTGTTCTTCGCTTCAATTAAAAGCAATTTATTGCATAATAAAATCACAGTTATTTAATTGTGGTTCAAGCACATAATAATAATTCAAAAGACTAATTTGTGTGTGATATATTATTAAAAGGATAAAGCAAATATTCATTCCTAAAAAATTTGCAAGAACTGTTGCAAAGACATATAGTACATACTGTAATTGTCGCTATCCTGACTTTTTAACCTAATTCTAGCTGCTGTGCTTTGCAAATGATTGTTTAGCAGACAATTGTGAAAATTTTAAAAATATCCCAGTTTTCTGGAGGAGAAGTTTACAGTTATTTTTAATTAACCTCACATATGAAAAACTAAAGCTATATGTTGACAATATGCTTGTAATCTGCACAGGAGAAAATCACAATGTGGGTAGCTGGCTCCTTCTTGTTGTCACTTAGAAACAGAATTTATGAATTTATGTAGCAGATTCCTGCAAGTACCCAGTCTAACAACACACTTGAAGAAATGGCTTAAAATGTGATCAGGAGACCTTCTAAGTACAACTCATTAGTGAGAATAAACTGGCAACTTAACAAGCAATTGGAATTAGTAAAAGACTTAAATATGTGGGCAGAGATAAGAGCATAACCTAGTAAATACCATAATGCTTTCTGAAATTATGTAGTTATAGGAAGATATATAGCATATTCGTTCAGTTTAGTAAACAGATGTGTGCAGAAGATGCAGCAGCACAGGGTCAAAGGAGTCAGCAGACTGAATCCCTGAACATACTGAGCCACAGCAGTAGACACTACAGCAAAAATGTTCATTCTCAATAATATGAAATTCATAAAAGCATCCAGAATACTACCAACCAGGAAATGCCTTTAAATATTTCCTGAAGCCAAATCCAAGCAAGTTACAGAGAATCTATACAGTCATTCCAAATATACCTTGCTGCTCCACACCGAACTGAGCAGAGCTAGATGTTTGGTGTGGGGCTAAAGTTGTGACCAGTGTCCGTCACTCTGAAAGCTGATGTTGAATTCAGCCACTGTCCTCATGGCAATGTTCAGACAGGAAAGGGGCTGAATTTTTGGGACAAAATTGGATGTTGGAGATGTGCAATCACAGTTTCAGTTGTTTCTACATCAGATAACGTTGTGGTTCACGCACCTTGTATGTAACTCCAGGGCAACACAGCTCCAAAACCAATCGTGAACTAGATAGAAAATCAACAGAAATATCAAAAGACCATTCCTGTAAATGTGAAACTAGAAGTTATAAATTCTAGGTAAAGTACTTTATTAAAAAATATTTAACGAAGGACAATGACTTATTAATATCTATGTTTGGTTTTATTATTCATGTTATTATTAAATTAATTCTTTCTTTTTAGTCCATTATTATTTGAACAAAAATTGGGGTCATTTTGGAGGCCTGGGAACACTTTAAAATGTTTTCCATTTAAATTAATTGCAATTAGGTGTTTGCATTATGAAACGGGTTGGCTCCTTATTAAGGCAGGTGAAGCAGGCACACCTCTCCTATTGCAAACTCCACTGAATTATGAGACAATCATTAAAATGTTCTGAACATTGCTGCTTCAAGTTGCACTTACTTGGCTCATACTTCAGTGATTGTAATATTAATCCTACACAAAAAGAAGGTAGGCCCAATTATTTTAAGACTGTCAGAACATTTTTTTGATCAAATATAAAACAGAGAGAAACCCTGCATTTATTTGTAGTTTTGATACTTAAGTACGCTTATTATTAGATCTTATAAAACTGTTACTGGTTTCCTCATCCTCAAATTTTACTTTTGCTTAAGTCACTTTCCAGTAAAGTATCTCTACTTTTACTCAAGTATTGCTGTTGGGTACTTTATACAACACTATATACAATATCATATAATTTTTCAAAGCCTGTTAATCCAGTTTAGTTTATTATATAGATTTGTTTTTAGTGCTTTATCTAAATGCTGTGCCATTGCAGCATATTGGATGGAAAATAACTTGATCCACTGGAACACCCATCACTAATGCAGTTTGAGGTTCATGGAGACTAAAGACTATCCCAGTAGCACTGGGTACATGATATGAACCACACTAAAGAGGGTACCAGTCCATCGCAGGGCACCAAATTAGGACTTTAAAGAAAAATTCATAGAGCATAAACTAAAAAAATGAGAAGATAAATACCATTAGCATCCACACATTTGTAATGGCAGCATCCTATAGTACCAGAGTCATGAAATAAATTCAAACATGTGGAGTTAATATTTGGAATCAAGGCAGAAAACAAGACCGCAAACCTATTATAATCATTCTGAAGCATATGCAAATCACAGTATGTGGAGCTAGTTAAAATGCCAAAACACTTTGTAACAACAAGACAATCGGTTTAATTGTACAAAAAGCAAGAAGAAAGAGAGACATTGGGTTGTATTAGCAATTCATTTATCCAGAATAAATAGAAAGCTGCCTGGTGAGATTAAAATGGTCAGCTGTATTTGCCCAATTCTTGTAATTGAAAAATGCAAGTTTTTTTGCTTCTTCGGTTAAGTTTTTAATTCCAGTAGGCCAGCAGGTACCCTGGTCTTTCTGTATAGCATACATGGCATAATGGACTCAATAACAGGAAGAGAAGAATATAAACAAAAGTGAAGATGGCAAAAGAGACATTGAATGTTCAGAAAGTATGTGATACCTTTTGTGAACCACCGGGGCACATGAAGCCACCCTAACCCGACCCAGACAGGCAGACATAAGTTCCAGTCCAGCACACATGTTTATTTACAGCTGGGGAGTGTTTTTCTCTGCTCCCCACAGCACATAAAGCACCACAACACATTCCTTCCTTCAGCTGCCAATTCCCAGTTCTTCAGCCTCCACTCCTCCCTCATAAGCTTCATCCTTCTTCCTCCCAACTCCGGCTCTCCTTTTATGATGGCCCTGGGAGTGTTCCAGGTGGCTCATTAATCAGACCTGGAATCACTCCCAGGTGTGGTGAGAGCCCAATGAAAGGCTCTGCAGATCCCCCTGACAGCCCCCATGGAACCCAACAGGGCTGTGCCAAATTCCAAGTCTCTGTATAGCCTGTGGGAATTCATGGTGTCACAGCCACCCATGAGAGCTGCCCTCTAGCATCCCCGGGAAGGGTTTGCCCTGCTGATGCTCTCTTCCCCAGTCCTACCATGCAGTTGGAGTCCCGGTCAGGTAAGGGTTGTGGCCGCCCGTCACACTTTAAATGTATTGAGTCATTATGATGGGGAATAGGCGACGCTTATATTGCCTGTACGAGAAATGGATGAAGAAAAGCACCTTGAAGACATTTGCATGTCAGCATTTAAGTTTGATGATTTACTTCGAACCATTCATCAAACACTGAAATGCGCAGACTGATCCTTGTGGAGCTGCACGCCTGCTGCCACATGTTGATCGCAAACAACAATGCTGACGTCATTTACCAAAATTTGCACACTCACTCCACCCATATTTTTAATGGCACTGCAACAAACAACTCATCACAACATAACATAATAATTTGGCTAGAACTAGCTAAATGATTATGCACCCAAATAATTAATCCTTAATAATTGGGGGGGTGGGGTTAACAGGCTCCAGAGGACAGGTGTAACTTGTCCCTATCAAGGGAGGATTGGGGGGGGAGTGTTTGTGTTATCTACATTATTAGCATTTTAAATTTTTGTGATAACTTTGTAGATTCCACTGAAGCAGGCCATATAGTATCAGTTTTTTTGCATCAATTTGCTTGGTTACAGACCTGTTTATGTTTGCATTATAAAAATCTGATTCCATAAACAATCATGTGGGAGCTGCTAAACATTTTTTTTCTTTTTGTGTGTTTTTAAAAAGTTCATTTTTTTGGATTGTGTTTTGTTCCATTCTTTTGTTTTAAGGCTGAGTTCTCATTGAGATCAAGCTGAATGGTAGCAGCAAAACCATTTAACTGCTCCTATAAAGCAGGCTGCACTTCAAGAAGATGTGTTATGTTCATTACCATATTTCTTATGTTGGGGTCCTTTCACTTATGTAACTATTGGTATTATTTTGTGGATCATTTGAGCCTAAATGACCTGGGTGTGTCAAAGAGGAATATTTGAAAATAATACACATTTGCTACACAACCAATCATACAGCACATCATTCTTTTTCTTTGCAAACATGAATGTGTTTAGTTTCCTAAATGTCTTAAGATAATAGTAGGCAATTTTAGCAATTCATGCATAATTTCTGATAACTAAAAGTAGATACCTTCAGTTTTAAATGTTATACCTGTATTTAGTGACTTGGTGTTATAGTTTAAAGCAGTGGTCCCCAACCTTTTTGACACCAAGGACCACTTTACTAGAAGCAAATTTTTCCAGGGACCGGTGGTTAGGGGGTTGAGGATTCGGGGTGGGTTTGTAGGGCAGTTTTATACAAAATTAACATTACATTTCCATTATTATTATGTTATAATATCGTAATAGAAATTATACAACTTACCATAATGCAGAATCAGTGGGAGCCCTCAGCTTGGAAGACAGTGACACACAAAGTGTGTTGCTTATGTTCAGTCTACTCCGTAATCTCGTTTTGGTTGCTGTAACTGCAGAGAACACTGCTTTACAAAGATAGGATTTTGGAAATGGAAGCAGACTTTTCAGTGCTTTTGTGGCAACCTCAGGATATTCCGCATTGACTTTAATCCAAAACGTATGGAGATTTGAAGTTGTCTCAAACATACTTTTAAGGCCACCATCATTTGCAACCTCAAGCAGTGGATCCTCTTCAAGCACAGGCAAAGTTGATTCACCTGGCTTATTCACAAATGGGACACAGATCCATTCCTTCCCATTTCGGGAGTCTTCTGTTGTTGGGAACAATGCTCAAACTCTATTGAAAGCTGAGATAGGTGATCATACACCAGCTGGGAGAAAGAAGGCCCTGGCTTGGTATCTTTAACAACAAACATATCAAAAATCCCAGTTTTCACTTGTTGGCCCCATAAATCAGTTTGGCTTTGAATGCAGCCACTTTATCTGCCAACTTGAACAACCGGTTTCTTCTGTCTCTGCCCCATGTGCTCCTGCTCCACCGCTGCCTCAGATTTTCCTCCTCAGGCTCCTCCAGCAGTCCTCCAGCCTGGCTGGATACTAAGTCTGCAGAGTGGGTAAAGGTGGGGTGCCCAATACTGCCTGTATGCCTGTTTATATTGTGAGGTTTCTGAACTCTTTTGGGATCCCCCCCACCCAACGGGAACATCACGCTGAAGTGCATTTCGAAGCGCGACTGCTTCGTAATAGAGCTGTTAGCCTGCTGTTGCATCAGCAACAGATAAACAGTCTTAAACAGACGTGGTGATCGCACTCCGGGATGCTCTTCGGCGTTATGTCCTGTAGACGGAGGTCCCAAGAGAGTTTAGAAACCTCACATTTTCTTTTTTTTTTTTTTGAAGTTTTATTAATTTTTATTGCAATCCATACAAATCAATCAAGTTTTTACAAAAAGAAAAATTGAGTTAAGGACAAATCGATCCCCACCCCAGAGAGAGAGAGCAAGGCAAACAACGTGAAATTTAAGGCTTGTAAACATGCCTAAATTAATAAATTTGATAAGCCAATAGAGATGAATGCAGAAGACAAAGAAATACGGAAATAATTGCAACCTCTGTGCTTTAAGAGCTTATTTTAAAATATTACTGATTAGATCCTGCCATGTTTTGAAAAAAGTCTGTACGGATCCTCTAACTGAGTATTTGATTTTTTCCAATTTCAAATAGTATAACACATCGGTTTCCCACTGACTTAAAAGAGGAGAGTTTGAGTTCTTCCAGTTTAGCAGAATAAGTCTGTGTGCCAAAAGTGTAGTGAATGCAATCACAATTTGTTTGTCTTTCTCCACTTTAAACCCATCTGGAAGAACCCCAAACGCAGCTGTTAATGGGTTAGGAGGGATTGTGAGACCAAGGCTGTCTGCCAGAATAATGTTAATTTGGTGCAGGCCCAGAACACGTGACCCAATGAGGCTGGGACTTGATTGCAGCGTTCACAGGTTGGATCATACCCAGGAAACATTTTGGAGAGTTTTAGACGAGACAGATGTGCTCGATATATAATTTTGAGTTGTATAATTTTATGCTTTGCACATATGGAGCTCGAGTGAATTCTTTGCATTGCTACTTTCCACTCTTTTTCTGATATACAGTAATCCCTCCTCCATCGTGGGGGTTGCGTTCCAGACCCCCCCGCGATAGGTGAAAATCCACGAAGTAGAAACCATATGTTTGTATGGTTATTTTTATATATTTTAAGCCCTTATAAACTCTCCCGCACTGTTTATAAATATTCCCCGCAGCGTTATACAGCATAATCCCTTTGTATTCTCTTAGATATTAGGTAAGATTCATGGAAATTATGTATATAAACACACACTGTTTATATACAGTAAAACCTAAATATTATTTTAAAGATATTGAGTGTCTCCGATATCACATATGTTACAGCCATTACGATAGACAGGTCACCAGCAATAAATACGTACATTGCAAGAAAAATAGTATACAGTAAATGTGTGTACAGTGACACTAAACGTACATACATGTACTAAGCACTGTAAGAAGAAAATTAATTATGGTTACTCACCAACAATGACACGATGACTTGTCCGATAACAATGAGTTTAATTTTACTGCACAACAAAGGAGAGCGTAACAGCCCTTGTAAAGGAGCCACTTCAGGCGATTGTGTAGCACTGCCGTTGTTCTTCTTCTGGCAGTCTTCAATCCAAATCCCTAAAGCAGATTCCATCCAGACTACTGCCTTATTACATCCACTTACAACTCGTTTTGCACCCTGGTTAAAAGGACGCTGCAGCCGTAGATCTTATATTCCTTTCCTACTTTTTAAATAAAAAGAATCGTAGCCTTCAACAAATCCAAAACGTTTACCTTTTCGGCAATCGTTAACATCTTCGTCTTGCGCTTGGGCACGGCACCTGAAGCAGTAGCAGATTGTTTTGGAGCCATAATGAAGGGCTTGACTATGCACAAAGATAAACACTAAAGAGCACAACTCTTTACACAGCGAAGCACGTTGATGCTGAATGAGCGAGATGAGACTTCCTGGTTAACACTGCATAGCTCCTGCGTGCTCTGATTGGTTAGCTTCTCAGTCAGGAGAACTTAACTGCGTGCTCTGATTGGTTAGCTTCTCAGCCATCCGCCAATAGCGTCCCTTGTATGAAATCAACTGGGCAAACCAACTGAGGAAGCATATACAGGAAGTAAAAAAGACACATTGTCCGCAGAACCCGCGAAGCAGCGAAAAATCCGCGTTATATATTTAGTTATGCTTTCATATAAAATCCGCGATAGAGTGAAGCCGCGAAAGTCGAAGCGCGATATAGCGAGGGATTACTGTATTATTTGAGAGATCTTTTTCCCAGTGTCCTCTTGTATCTTTGAAAGGGAGGGATTGTAAAATGATTTTATATATTGTAGAGATGGAGTCTGTCCTTGAGATTAAGCGATATTTTTTCCAGCATGGATGAGGGTGCAAGATGAGGAAAATCAGGAAGGTTCTGTTTAACAAAGTTCCTGATTTGAAGATAGTGAAAGAAATGTGTAGCTGGAATGTTAAATGTGGAATGTAATTGTTCATAGGATGCAAAGACGTTGTCTATATAAAGATCTCTAAGCAAGTTAATTCCAAATTTTTTCCAGATATTAAAAACTGCATATGTTCGCGAAGGTTGAAAGAGGTGGTTCTCTTGCAGAGGTGCCACAGATAGAAGCTTCTCCATCTTAAAATGCTTTCTACATTGGTTCAATATTCTAAGTGAATGAAGCACAATTGGGTTATTAGTATATTGCCGATAATGTGTGTTTATTGGAGCACAGAGCAGGGAATACAAAGAAGTACTGCAGGATTTTTCTTCTATTTCGGACAAGGCCTGTGTATGTTCTTCTATTTGTGTCCAGGTATTTATCACCTGTATATTTGCTGCCCAGTAATAAAACTGGAAGTTAGGTAGAGCCATGCCGTCTTCTGCCTTTTGTCTTTGTACGGTCGCTCTTTGGATGTGTGGATGTTTTGAATTCCAAATAAATGAGGTTATTGTTGAATCTAATTTCTTAAAGAATGATTTATTAATGTATATTGGAATGTTTTGAAATAAAAAAGGAGCTTAGGAAGAATATGCACCTTAACAGTGTTAATTCTTCCAGCTAGTGTGAGATGAAGGGTTGACTATGCAAGCCTTGCTTAATTTTTTCCATGCAGATGGCGAAATTTGGTTGATAAAGAGCTTTATGTTTACTTGTGATGTTTACCCCTAGGTATTTAAACTCTTCTGCAATGATAAAAGGTAGGGTATCTAATCTAATATTATATGCTTGAGAATTCATTGGAAAGAGAGCAGGCCTGATCTATACCTAATCTATCCTCTCAGTCTTTATAATTATAATAAGACTATAAAATGACATCAAAAACTCAGAATCAGTGTCTCCATGATGGGACAGTTAACTTCGTAAGCTGGAATGTTAAAGGCCTGAATCACGAATTAAAGAGAAAGAAAGTACTCTCTCACCTAACAGGTCTAAATGCTAAAATAGTATTTTTACAGGAAACTCACTTAATAAGCAAGGATCAGTTCCGGCTGCAAAAAGACTGGACTGGCCAAATGTTCCATTCTAGCTTTACGAAGAAAACTAGAGGTGTGGGAATTCTCATACATAGAACTGTTCCATTTGTAGCATCAGATGTAGTATTGGATCCTGAAGGGAGATATGTAATGGTTATGGGAGACTTATCTAACTGTAAAATGATCTTGATAAATGTTTATGCACCTAATGTTGATGATAAGGAATTTATACAAAATTTGTTGGCATCCATTCCCAATCTGAACACTCATAAAGTTATAATGGCTGGCGATTTTAATTGTGTTATGAATCCACTTTTAGATAGGACTTCCTCCACAGGGGGAACGGCATCTAACACTGCAAAAATAATTACAAAGTTTATAACTGATCACAACTTATCAGACCCCTGGAGGTTTTTAAACCCAAATTCAAGAACATATTCTTTCTACTCACCAGTACATCATTGTTACTCAAGGATCGATTACTTCTTTATAGACAATAAATTCTTGCCTAAGATTAAATCTTGCAAATACGATGCTATTGTTATTTCTGACCATGCACCTATGATCTTGGAGCTAAAATTACTAAGCCCCATGCACTCACCCCGCAGATGGCGCCTCAACCCGCTTCTATTAGCTGATGAGAATTGTACTGAATTTATATCCAAACAAATCAAATTCTTTCTAGAGACAAATACATCCCCCGAGATCTCTGCAGGGATATTTTGGGAAACTCTTAAGGCCTTCTTAAGAGGACAGATTATCTCATATCTTTCCCACAGAAATAAATCCGAGGCCAAGAAAGTAGCAGATATAAAAAGCGAAATTACTAAAATAGATGAAGAACATGCCAGACTACCAAGCGAGACTCTACATAGGAGAAGGCAGGCTCTACATTCGGAATTAAACCTCTTGACAACTAAAGAAACTGAACAACTAATTTACAAATCTAGACATCATTACTATGAACATGGGGAGAAAGCTAATAAGCTTTTAGCTCAACAAATTCACAAGCAAGAAGTGCGCAACGCAATCTCGGTAATCACTAGTACGAACGGAGATAAAATCGTCGAACACCAAAATATAATGCACACTTTCAGAGACTACTATAAATCCCTATATACTACTGAGTTTAAGGAAGACAATACACAATCTAATGCATTTCTGGATACATTACAGATACCACAAATAGACGCTTTTAGTGCGGAGGAACTTGATAAACCTCTGATGTTATCAGAATTACTAGATGCTATAAAATCACTCCAAGGCGGGAAAGCAGCAGGCCCTGATGGTTACCCTGCAGAATTTTACAAGAAATTCTCCGCTCAGCTAGCCCCCCTCTTATTAGCAACATTTACAGAAGCCAGAGATAACCAATCTCTTCCACAAACCTTTCACCAAGCACTAATCACTGTATTTCCAAAACAAAATAAGGACTTATTACAATGTGCATCATACAGACCAATTTCACTTCTGAATAACGACGTTAAAATACTCTCTAAAATCTTAGCCAGAAGGGTGGAGAAAGTGCTCCCCTCGGTAATATCACAAGACCAAACTGGATTTATTAGGGGCCGGCACTTATCTTCCAATCTTCGACGCCTGTTTAATGTAATATACTCACCAACTAAATCAAACACCCCAGAAATATTATTATCATTAGATGCAGAAAAAGCATTCGACATGATTGAATGGAAATACCTTTTTACTATATTGGAGAAGTTTGGGTTTGGCCCAAACATCTGTGCATGGATTAAATTACTGTATACTAACCCAGAAGCTTCAGTTTGCATCAACAACATTTGCTCAGACTACTTTAAACTAGAACGTGGCACTAGACAAGGATGCCCCTTGTCACCGCTGCTGTTTGCGATTGCCATTGAACCACTGGCAATACATTGTCGAAATACTGATCAGATAAAGGGGATTCACAGAGAAGGACTGGAACAGAAAATCTCATTATATGCAGATGACATGGTACTGTATATATCAGACCCAGAAAATTCTGTACCTGCAGTCTTAGCAGCACTCACAGAATTTCAAAAGATCTCTGGTCTCAGAATTAATCTGAATAAAAGTGTACTCTTTCCAGTGAACTCTCAAGCATATAATATTAGATTAGATACCCTACCTTTTATCATTGCAGAACAGTTTAAATACCTAGGGGTAAACATCACAAGTAAACATAAAGCTCTATATCAACAAAATTTCGCCGTTTGCATGGAAAAAAATTAAACAAGACTTGCATAGATGGTCAACCCTTCATCTCACACTAGCTGGAAGAATTAACACTGTTAAGATGAATATTCTTCCTAAGCTCCTTTTTTTATTTCAAAACATCCCAATATACATTAATAAATCATTTTTTAGGCAATTAGATTCGACAATAACCTCATTTATTTGGAATTCAAAACATCCACGCATCAAAAGAGCGACCCTACAAAGACAAAAGGCAGAAGGCGGCATGGCTCTACCTAACTTCCAGTTTTATTACTGGGCAGCAAATATACAGGTGATAAGAACCTGGACACAAATAGAAGAACATACACAGGCTTGGTCCGCAATAGAATTAAATTCCTGCAGTACTTCTTTGTATTCCTTGCTCTGTGCTCCAATAAACACACGTTATCGGCAATACACTAATAACCCAATTGTGCTCCACTCACTTAGAATCTGGAACCAATGTAGAAAGCATTTTAAGACGGAGAAGCTTCTATCTGTGGCACCCCTGCAAGAGAACCACCTCTTTCAACCCTCACAAACATATGCAGTTTTTAATATTTGGAAAAAATTTGGAATTAACTTGCTTAGAGATCTTTATATAGACGTCTTTGCATCCTATGAGCAATTACATTCCAAATTTAACATTCCAGCTACACATTTCTTTCACTATCTTCAAATCAGAAACTTTGTTAAACAAAACCTTCCAGATTTTCCTCATCTTGCACCCTCATCCATGCTGGAAAAAATATTGCTCAATCTCAAGGATTTAGACTCCATCTCTACAATATATAAAATCATTTTACAATCCCTCCCTTTTAAAGATCCAAGAGGACACTGGGAAAAAGATCTTTCAATTAATATATCAGAAAAGGAGTGGAAAGTAGCAATGCAGAGAATTCACTCGAGCTCCATATGCGCAAAGCATACAATTATACAACTCAAAATTATATATCGAGCACATCTGTCTCGACTAAAACTCTCCAAAATGTTCCCAGGGCATGATCCAACCTGCGAACGTTGTAACCAAGTCCCAGCCTCGCTAGGTCACATGTTCTGGTCCTGCACCAAATTAACATTATTCTGGACAAACATTTTTAATTACCTTTCAGATAGCCTTGGACTTACAATCCCTCCAAACCCATTAACAGCTGTGTTTGGTGTTCTTCCAGATGGGTTTAAAGCGGAGGAAGACAAACAAATTGTGATTGCATTCACTACACTTTTGGCACGTAGACTTATTCTCATAAACTGGAAGAACCCAAACTCTCCTCTTTTAAGTCAGTGGGAAACCGATGTGTTATATTATTTGAAGTTGGAAAAAATCAAATACTCAGTTAGAGGATCCGTACAGACTTTTTTCAAAACATGGCAGGATCTAATCAGTAATATTTTAAAATAAGTTCAAAAGGCACAGAGAATTTATTAATTTAGGTATGTCTCCAAGCCTTAAATTTAACGCCGTTTGGCTTGCTCTCTCTCTCAGGGGTGGGGATCGATCTGTTCTTAATTTTTCTCTTTGTAAAAACTTGATTGCTTTGTATGGATTGTAATAAAATTAATAAAAAATAAAAAAAAATATTCAGATTAATTCTAAGACCAGAGATCTTTTGAAATTCTATGAGTGCTGTTAAGACTGCAGGCACAGAATTTTCTGGGTCTGATATATACAGTACCATATCATCTGCATATAATGAAATTTTCTGTTCCAGTCCTTCTATTATGATCCCCTTTATCTGATCAGTATTTCGAGAATGTATTGCCAGTGGTTCAATGGCAATAGCAAACAGTATCGGTGACAAGGGCCATCCTTGTCTAGTACCACGTTCTAGTTTAAAGTAGTCTGAACAAATGCTGTTGATACAAACTGAAGCTTCTGGGTTAGTATACAGTAATTTGATCCATGCACAAATGTTCGGGCCAAGCCCAAACTTCTCCAATGTAGTAAAAAGAAATTTCCATTCAATCATGTCAAATGCTTTTTCTGCATCCAATGATAATAATATTTCTGGGGTGTTTGATTTAGTTGGTGAGTATATTACATTAAACAGGCGTTGAAGATTTGAAGATAAGTGTTGGCGCCTAATAAATCCAGTTTGATCTTGTGATATTACCAAGGGGAGCACTTTCTCCATCCTTCTAGCTATGATTTTAGAGAGTATTTTAACGTCATTATTCAGAAGTGAAATTGGTCTGTATGATAAGTCCTTATTTTGTTTTGGAAAAACGGTGATTAGTGCTTGGCGAAAAGTTTGAGGATGAGTTTGGTTATCTCTGGCTTCTGTAAATGTTGCTAATAGGAGGGGAGCTACTGAGCGGAGAATTTCTTGTAAAATTCTGCAGGGTAGCCATCAGGGCCTGCTGCTTTCCCACCTTGGAGTGACTTTATAACATCTAGTAATCCTGATAACGCCAGAGGTTTATCAAGTTCCTCCGCACTAAAAGTGTCTATTTGTGGTATTTGTAATGTATCCAGAAATGCATTAGATTGTGTATTGTCTTCCTTAAACTCAGTAGTATATAGGGATTTATAGTAGTCTCTGAAAGTATGCATTATATTTTTGTGGTCAATGATTTTATCTCCGTTCGCGTTGGTGATTACTGAGATTGCGTTGCGCACTTCTTGCTTGTGAATTTGTTGAGCAAAAAGCTTATTAGCTTTCTCTCCATGTTCTTTTTAATGATGTCTGGATTTATAAATTAGTTGCTCAGTTTCTTTAGTTGTCAAGAGGTTTACTTCTGAATGCAGAGTCTGCCTTTTCCTATGTAGAGTCTCGCTTGGTAGTCTGGCACGTTCTTCATCTATTCTAGTAATTTCGCTTTTTATCTCTGCTACTTTCTTGGTTTCTAATTTATTTCTGTGGGAAAGATATGAGATAATCTGTCCTCTTAAGAAGGCCTTAAGAATTTCCCAGAGTATTCCTGCAGAAATCTCTGAGGATGTATTTGTCTCTAGGAAGAAATTGATTTGTTTGGATATGAATTCTGTACAATTCTCGTTTGCTAATAGAAGCGGGTTGAGACGCCATCTGCGAGGTGAGTGTGTGGGGCTTAGTAACTTTAGCTCCAAGATCATAGGTGCCTGGTCAGAAATAACAATAGCATCGTATTTGCAAGATTTAATCATAGGCAAGAAGTTATTATCTATAAAGTAATAATCAGTCCTTGAGTAGCAATGATGTACTGGTGAGTAGAAAGAATATGTTCTTGAGTTTGGGTTTAAAAACCTCCAGGGGTCTGATAAGTTGTGATCAGTTATAAACTTTGTAATTATCTTTGCGGTGTTAGATGCCATTCCCCCTGTGGAAGAAGTCCTATCTAAGAGTGGATTTAAAACACAATTAAAGTCCCCAGCCATTATAATTTTATGAGTGTTCAGATTGGGAATGGATACAAATAAATTTTGTATAAATTCCTTATCATCAACGTTAGGTGCATAAACATTTATCAAAATTATTTTACAGTTAGATAAGTCTCCCATGACCATTACATATCTACCTTCAGGATCCAATACTACATCTGATGCTACAAATGAGACTGTTCTATGTATGAGAATTCCCACACCTCTAGTTTTCTTTGTAAAACTAGAATAGAACAATTGGCCAGTCCAGTCTTTTTGCAGCCAGAACTGATCCTTGCTTAGTAAATGGGTCACCTGTAAAAATATTATTTTAGCGTTTAGACCTGTTAGGTGAGAGAGTACTTTCTTTCTCTTTAATTCGTGATTCAGGCCTTTAACATTCCAGCTCATGACGTTAACTGTCCCATCAAGGAGAAATTGATTCTGAGTTGTTGATGTCATTTTATAGTCTTAACTGGAAGTGACACAGCTTCGGCCTTAATTTCCTATTTACCCTAGAGTTATTGCCATGAAACCTATTATTACGTTGGTAGTTATAATTATAAAGATTAAAAGGATAGATTAGGAATAGATCAAGACTGCTCTCTTTCTCTCCCCTCCCCCTTAACCCCCCACCATCCCTTTTTGCCTCCCCACGTGGGGCTAGAACCCACTTCACACAGTCCCGGTCCTCTGACATACCCAGAGACAGAGCACGTCCAAAGCAAAACAAGCTCCCACGCAGCGGCATTTTAGGGTTAAAAAATACAGATATCTATTACCGATATAGTCCAAAAAACTGTGCACGTAGAATATATATAATCTTCAGCAATCTTAGTGTATTAATATAATACACCCGGATAATAAACCCGGGGAAGGGTGTTAGAAAGTGGTCCAGAATAAAAATTATAAGTCTTAATGCAATAATACCAATAACAATAAACCAAGGGTATGATGTTGAACAGTCTCATTTAGGGTAGAGAGAAAATAATTAGATAATAAAAAAAGAAAGAAAAAAAAAGAAAAAAAGAAAAAGTAATTAAGCACAATAAAACATAAACAGCTCCTGAGTAATAATGAGTAATAATGAGAATATATGATGATAAAAACCCGTATTTTAAACAAATAGATCAGACAGTAGATTATTAATCCTTGCCATATCATTAACGGCCATGACTCACTATTATGTATCAGAATAGTCCCGGGATCAGCTTTCTTAATTCCTTTTCTGCTTCTTCCTTGCTAGCGAAGACATAGAATTGACCCTGCAATTCCACTTTCAGTTTGGCCGGACACAAGAGGCTGTATTTGACGTTGGCTTGCCGATACCGCTGTTTAATATTGTAGAAGGCTGCGCGTTTAGTAACTGTCGGTGGAGAGAATTCAAGGAAGATATGAATGTGGTTATTTTCATATATAATCTCTTGCTTGTGTCTGAGGAGTGCCATCACCTCTAGCTTAAATGATAATCTTTCAAAGCGAATAATAAAAGATCTAGGTCTAACGGTATTTGATCCGTGTATGCGATAAGCCGCTGCTATCTCAGAATCTGCTTTAAAGTCCTCCCAGATTATTTTAGAAAAAAGTTCAGCTGCGAATTTCACAGGGTTTGGACTTTCTTGATTCTCAGGCAGACCTTCGATTCTGACATTATTCCTTCTGCTTCCATCTTCCAAAGCAGCCAGTCTTTCTCCGAGTTTTTTGCATTCAGAGCTGACATTTACTGCTTTTTCTTCAGCACTGGCAACTAAATTTTAGGCTATTTCAATCCGAGTTGTGAATGTCTCCTTGACATCCTCCAGTTGATTAGCAAGCGTGCTCAGTTTTACCAAGTTTTCCTGAATGTGCTCTTCAATTTTACCCAGCACCTGTCGCAGCTCCTGTTGCAGTTCCTGTTGCAGCCTTTCGTTTGCCTGTTGCAGCTGCTGTTGCAGCCTTTCATTTGCCTGTTGCAACTCCTGTTGCAGTTTATCATTTGCCTTTACCCTTGCCTTCTCATTTGCCTTCTCGCTTTTCTTTATATCTTGCATGAGCTCAGCGAACATCACCTTCAGTTCAGACAGTTCAATTGTGCTTTCTTGCACCGTAGGTGAAGCGGCAGGCTCTATTGTAGCCGGTGTCCCTGCTGTTCCCGGCTCACGTGGAGTAATTAAAACCACGGACTGCAAGGCCTTTTTCAGTTTCAGTTGATCTTTTCTGATCGGCGAGCTATCAATACCTGCACTGACGATCGTACATTCGCTCCCCTTTTTGCTCTCAGTCAGCGACGATGTAGCGGACCGTGGTCCTGAGGAGTCTGTACTTTCGCCCATCTGATCCAGGTCTGTCTCTGAAAGGCCATATCTTGAACTAGGGCATGCTGATCTTAGTTTGGGTGCAGCTTTAGTTTTCGGTTCTTTCGGACCCCCTTTCTTGTTGGCCATGTTTACATATGCTTACATATACTGTAGCAGTGCCCCTCGGGTTGAATAAATACAGGATATCTCAGGATAATAAGCAGATAATATGAAAAATAACACCGCTGCTAGCAGAGCCCCACTTCAGACGTCCATCTCTCGCAACGGATGACACCAACTACCTCACATTTTCTTGAATGAGTGCCACATTAATAGGAATGTTTCTTGAACGAGCATCACTGAACCACATAACTGTCTTCAAATGCAGCAATTCGCATACGTTTGCAACCAGAGATTTTTCTTCTTTTTTTGCATATAACAAAGACATATGCATTGCATTTGTCATTCCAACAGATTGCACATTACAAACATTAACACTGTTATCGTTTTTTCGTGTCTGCTGTTTCTATAGGAGGGTGACAATGAGTTAAATTCCAATGGGTGTTTTTCAAATTTTGACAACCAATAAACAAAAGGTATCACTGAAAACCACAGAAAACAAAGCCAGCAAAAAAACAGTATGAGGAAAGTTCGAGGAAAGAAATTTTTTTTTACAATGTTTCTGTTTGGGGATTGTTGTGCAAATGTGCACAACTGAGCTGTGATCACAGATCTAACTGCTCTGTGGATGATTCATTCAAGCATTTCAAGGTCACTACGTTGTAATGAAAGTACAGGCAGTCCCCAGGTTACGTACGAGATAGGGACTGTAGGTTTGTACTTAAGTTGAATTTGTATGTAAGTTGGAACAGGTACATTATTTTAATAAATGCTATTGTTGACCGACTGTAACCAAGTGCTCTGCCAATGAATGATGGAGTTTCACCCCTCTCTGACCTTTTTATTACTTCTACTTTATTTTCAATGGTGATGGTTTTCTTCTTTACTGTATCACCAGCACTTGCATCAGATTTGTGTTTCAGAGACATTCTTGAAGGGTGAAGACAAAAGGTTAAAATGAGCTGTTCTGCACAGTGCTATACACGCCATCACAGCAGGAAGGCACCTGTCATCAACATGTCTGATGTACTGACAAGAGACAACTTCTGCTATGTGCGTAACAGTACAAGCAGGCTTCCTACTGAGAATGATTGGGGACAGCGAGGGGGGGTTCATCACTCGCCCACCACACAGTCACCTCCAATACAGTATGCTGCCTGCAGCATCCGCCCACCGAGAACGAACACGGTGTGGCCAAAGGCAGGTAGTAAATCGTCCAACCCCAATTCAACAGGCAGCCATCCGAGGCACACTACAATGCTACGCTCGCCGCATAGTGGGCGGGCAGTGAACCATCGTCCAGCACACGAGTGATAACTGTGGCCCCAGTGACTATGGACCACAGGTCACTGCTTGCTGCTGGGAGCCGCCCGAGGGACACTACGCTGCACGAGCAGCGAAATCGCCCCCCTCCAGCCACCGCTTGCAGCATCCCCAGGCCGAAGATGATGGAACGGCAGTTACTGAGGTGCATGTGTC
Organism: Polypterus bichir lapradei; assembly: GCA_026402145.1. Taxonomy (NCBI): domain Eukaryota; kingdom Metazoa; phylum Chordata; class Cladistia; order Polypteriformes; family Polypteridae; genus Polypterus; species Polypterus bichir. The sequence continues at coordinate 112,375,335 of JANRMT010028174.1, read as the reverse complement.
ACAGCTGTGGCCTCGTTCATAAGTTGTAGGTCGGATGTCTGTAACCTGGGGACTACCTGTATCTGCTGAATGTACTTTGTAGTAACGAGATTTCTATAGATTCGTATCATATAGGGAAACTGTCAGGACCATAAAAATACTTTGTTTAAATACTCTCTCACCTTGGTCTCTCTCCTCTCTCTGCACTGTTGCAAAGCCCCGCCCGCCAAGGGTTCTAAAAAGTTTCCTCAGTGAAGGGGGCAGCCAATTTGCTCTCCAGGGGTTAGGGACCCCTGGTTTAAAGCATAATATTCTATATCTGATAACTCATTTAATACAATTCAGGGTCACTATAGACCACAGTCTATTCCAGGAATACTGATTGCAAGGCATTCATCAGTCATAGATGGGCCTCTAGTCCATTGGTGGGTCCATAACTTAAACGGCCCTTTTTGTAATGTTGTAAGAAACCATAGCAACTACAGGAAACCCAATATATGTTCCTAATAAAAACCTTTTGTTTTATATTTTAGCATGCATGAAATTATTCTAAATCTGAAAAACCAAGGGCATGCCCTATAATTTCCAACTTTACAGAAATATTAACATGAAAACAAAACAAAAAATATTACATGCAAAAACTCAAACCGTCTATATATATGAAAAAACCATATAATATACAACTCACAGATACATCACCACCACAACATAAAGATATTGTCAAGAGAAGATAACAAATAAAGTGTTAATCTATGCTTACATTAGAATTGAGTGTTTATCAGTACTAAAAAAAACAAAACTACAGCTTAATTTGAAAAAAATGCAAGAGATTTTCAAAAAATCAGGAACAGTCAGAGAAAAATATTAGTAGATTATATAAACAGCAACCCACCTAGCTGATGGAAATGAATCAGACAAATGCATTTTTCTTTGCTTGCTGTGCAAATGAAACCATGAGGATGCCATTGAATATCATTAATATTTTTTTAGTAGTTACTTCTATATTATGAATCTCCTAGGGTTGTATTTATAAAACTTGTGCAAAGAAAATAAGAGGTTTTGAAAAGTGCGTATGGAGTTTCCAAGCATTTATAATAGCAAGCTTGACTGAAGAACGTGTGTATATTTACAGCAACTCTGCCCCATCCATACCTAACATTTCAAATGACGGCCAAACCAGCAAAATAACAATTCACACATATCACAAATCATATCATTGAGTCATTATTAGAATGTGGGTTGATGTGACAAACATATTATACCTCAAAACTGGTAATTATGATGCACAAATTGTACTTTAATTCCCTTTTAAGAGGGCCAATATTTGCACTGTATTTCGTCAATTTATTTAGTCTACTTGTCATTTTTCAGGGAGCTGGCTGACAGGGTAGGAATATCTCAGCCAAAGTTCACTCCATCATGCCTGTTGTGCTGATGAGGTGTTATACCCATTTTGTTTTTTTGGTGTGGGTGTACATAGATAAAACATATTTTTGCCAACATAAAAAAGCAATTTTCTGCAGAGTCTGGTCCTCCTACTTGGATCAGTTTACTGCACTCCTATTTCAATAAAGGCATCTAGCAAGAACAAAGCTGCTTTTGTTAACCATAAGTAGTTGCATTTCATTAATGTACAAGTCACCTCATGGCTTGGTAGCCTGAATCAATTCATGATTCATTTATTTTGAGGCAAAGTAGCTTTGGCAGATGAATTGCTAATGGTGCTGTACATGGAAACTGGTTTGTTGGTAAGGTAACTGGGAGAACCTTCAATTCTTCACTTTGCCTGAACTATTCACTATAAAAGCAATCATGTCATTACACGCGCCAGGTGAAAATCAGTATTTGTTCAGATGCTGGCACCTTATGTCTTTCTGAATCCCAGAGGTGCTATAATACAGCACATGCTCTTGACGTACTCTGTCATGGAGCACAGCATTGGACTCAATGCATGAAGAGGAAGGCTTCTCCACCAGCCAGTGAAGGTCTGCAGCATTGCGACTGCATATGTACGAGGTTCATTAGCATAGTTCATGTATGGTTGTTTCAGGGTGGACCAGGAAGAATTAGGGGCTTATTCACGTACACACATGTACAAGATCATTTTGATTTATAAAGGGTGAGAAGCCCGGGTGTGTACAGCTGCCTTAACCCCGACAAAGACAATGTAGGACACAGGTTTAACACCCAGCATACGTCTATTTTCAATTGGGGAGTCTTTCACCCTGCTCCCTACAGCACAGTACACAAATCAGCACACAAGGCTCACAGCCTAACACAGTCCCTTCTTTGCTGCCAGTCCATCTGCCTCCCATCCTCCTCAGGATTTGTCCTCTTCCTCCCATGTCTGGCCATTGAGTGGTGGTGACTGGCTCCCCTTATAGGGCGCCCTGAAGGACTCCAGGTGCCCAACATGCTTCTTCCAGCTACACTTCTGGGTGTGGTGGAAGTGTGGCCAAGTAAGGCCCTGGAAATGTCCTGCAGCCCCTGGTGGTGGCCATGGGCCCATGCAGGGTTTAGCTCCCATGCTCTTGACCTGGGGCCCCGCTGGAAACCAAGGGGGCTGCCCTCTGTCGGTCTCGGGGAATACTGGAAATACTCTGACTCTCCCCCGGTCCTTCTATGGTCAGTGCATTCTAGCTGGGCAAGAACTCCGGTCATCTGCCACAAGGGTAAATTGGGTAGAAATGTGGGCATGCTAGATTTTGTAAATCAGATTTTGTTTTGACAAATGCTTTTCTTGATTTTTAGCATAAGAATATTTTCACACTTGAATCCATGCAAATTTTTATAAATGAGACACCAGATGTCTACTTAATCAGCTGAAAGGAACTCCTGGTGAATTTCAACTTTCATTTTTTAAATCACAATCAGTTTTAGAGGTTATTAAGAAACATTTTCCATCAATATTGCCTTATTTATTTTGTCATCAATATATACAGCTCCAGCTAAAATGTTTTACTTTTAGGGCTGTTATCGTTAAAATAATACTTTTTTGCTGGATAATTATTACTTTCAACATTATAATATTTATTGTTCACACCAGAGTTACACAGTCTGTTACATAGTGTGAGTTTGCTCCTTTCAGATTTATAAAATTTTATCTGGCAAAAAAATGTCAAAATCTCAAGTACTTTTTCAAATCATATTTATGCATCCTAACCTGAAGTGCTAAATGGCACTTGGATAATCAAATGTTCTGTAACTATTCAGAAATATACAACATGCTTGATCCTCTTGCCCTTCATAACTGGTATAGATTCATTAATGGCAAGTTCTCTGTCCTCGATGTGTATCAATAAAATTTATTTAGTTTAGTATTTAATGTTTATGGGAAAATAGAAAATAACATTAAAAAATAAAATGAGTACCAATCCAAACCATATTTAATAAAATAAAGAATATGATAATCATGTTTTAAAGAAGTATAAAGTATGTTATTGTAAGCATTCAAATAGTTTATTTCACAGAATGTGTTGGCAAACTGAGAATGTCTGACAGCAGTTTGATGCTATTGTAAATATCTGGAAATGTCATATTCCATACTGAATTTTCTTGGCACCATGAAGAGCACAGCAGTCATTATAATATTGTCTGTAAGCCCTTTAGGCTTTCAGAAAGGTTTTGAAGCAATGATAACAAATAACTGGAAAAAACAGATTATTCAGTAAATAAATTTGACTGGCATTAAATAATTTGCAGGGCATCTGCTGCAGCAAACAAACTGAAGCAATTAATCAAGCTCACAAAGCACAATAAGCTCTTTATGTTAAATGTTTGTCATGGAGACATGGTAAGACTCCTCTTTGATTTTCCTGTCAACAGAAACAGGTTTATTTAAAAGCCAATAAAATAAAAAGATTACTGCAATACATGGTCTTGAAATATCTGTGTAATCATGAAAAAATAGAATTGCAGATAATTGAGGAAAATACTAACATAGGTAAATGAATACCGTTATAAATTCAAGTTGAATAATATATTCCATTGTAATTAATGATAATTCTATTAGAGAAATCACTGGGTCAGGGCTGTGCACTGGTCAAAGTGTCTGGCTTACTGGCCTAGAGACTCTGATTCAATTATCTGCCCAAGCACTGTTTGTATATTTTATTCCATGAATGCCTAGTTTTCCTTGGGTTGTTACAATTTCTGTCCGCATCACAAAGATATAAATTTAATATTAACTGGCTTCTTATATGTCCCCACAGGTGTGTGCAAGTGTATCTGAGAGCTTTGGTTGCTTCTTTATGCCTTGTGTCCAGTTTGGCCAAAAAAGGCTCCAGCACATTATAAACCTTTAATAGATAAGTCATTTTAAAAGAAGAAGATATCTAAACTGTTAAAGATTTGGGAACCCAGTTTAATAGTAGGATTGTCTAGATTGCAAGGGTCCTCTGAAACAGCTACTTTTCAGTATAATCTAATAGGAGAACTCCTACAATTGTGTTTGCTGAGTACTTCCTGGTGACATCAACTGAGGTTTCTATCACTCAGTGTCCACTTTTTGCACAGCACCAACACTACACTCCACCCTACAGTACAAAAGTAGGGGCTGACCTTAATTACAGTAACCTACTGTATGTGAACTGCTTTTGGTTGTAATGGTAGGCTGAAACCCATCTCTGAATAAAATATATATTAAAAATGATGTGCATTTGAAAATTATAAGAAGGAGGGTTAAAAGTATAGTTTGCTGGCAGTCAGTTGGCCTGGTTATTTAACTTTATTATATGCATGTTACATTAAATATTCTATATATATAGTATTTTATTTATTAGAAATATGCTATATTCCAAGAAAAAAATATTATTACCAAATTAATAATAGTCAATACAGGATAATTCATAACATGGATTTTATCATGCCATATTTGTGATTCAGCTTCTGTGTCTCAAGAATTAAGTTATGAAGATCAGACAGATATTGCTATTTCTTACTAAACTTTAGTACAATACAATTCAACAAAAATGTTTATAAGGTGCTCTAAGTATTATTTAATCAACATATCAACAAACACTACTAAAGTAAAGCTAATCGCTTTCAAGTAACCACACCAGAGCAGGATTGACACCTTAAATTGCTACCTTTGAGAGACTGTTTTAATCTGCATCCTGCTCTATAGTCGTAAAGTGTTGGCAGACACAATACCTACATCAGTAAAAGCATAGTAAGGGATCAGCACCTTTATACTGACCTTAGAGCAAGGTGACCTGTGATAGGCCCTCTGATCACTGCTTCAACAATCTTGTTTATCATGGTGCAGGAGAGTATGTTGTTTTGTACATTGTACATTGTACAATATTACAAAAACTACTACTACTACTACTATAAATACTTCTTGAACACCTGTGAGATGTCCTGAATCTGACATGGCCATTACACAATCAGGCCCTTTTTTAGGAATGCAATAACATTCCACAACTATAGATTCCAAGGTACAAAAATGTGGTTCCACAAGACACAATCACACAAGGTACTGAATGACTGTGTTGTTAATGTTTACAGTTCTTACTACACTATTTTGTTTGTTTTTATTCACTAATTTTTATCTCAGCCAAATCTATACTAATAAACGGCAAAGCCCTCACTCACTCACTCACTCACTCACTCACTCACTCACTCATCACTAATTCTCCAACTTCCCGTGTAGGTAGAAGGCTGAAATTTGGCAGGCTTATTCCTTACAGCTTCCTTACAAAAGTTGGGCAGGTTTCATTTCGAAATTCTACGCGTAATGGTCATAACTGGAAGCTGTTTTTCTCCATTTACTGTAATGGAGTTCAGCTGGAGGGGCGGAGTTCGTATGACATCATCACGCCTCTCACGTAATCACGCATTACGTAGAAAGCCAGGAAGAGCTACAAAACGCGCTTTAGAAAACATGCATTATATAATTAAGAAGGCAGCGAAACAATTAGAAGCGAGCGAGTGACATATATATAAAACCATATTCAGCGGCTCACGTGAACTGACGCAGTGCGCAGACAAAAAGTAACAGTTGCAAAGAGTGCTGAACAAAAACTGAATTACACTGCTACGCTCAAATAGATAAACCACACTCCGTGGCGCGATACTAAAGCATTCGACTGTAGCGCCCACGTCCGAGGTTCGATTCCCGAGAGGGGATGCACTAAGTATGTACGCGCGCTTCTCGATTTATTTTAACCTCGCATCCCCTTAGTTTGAGACGTATGAAAACGCATGCGGTTAACGCAGAAAGACAGATCACCTATTCACCTATTGAAGCTTCATGAATAATGGATACTTTATTCGCGATCAATGATTGTTTTGGTAAAGCCATACTCAGTGTATTCATTAGATGAACGGTAAAAAAGTAAAACCACAATAGCACGCGGGCTCAATGTACTGACTTGCGCGATCACATTCCAAAAAATATTTCTTTTCAAGTTC
>JANRMT010028174.1:112309058-112358942 GCA_026402145.1 Polypterus bichir lapradei | reverse complement strand
ACAGACGAATTTGTGAATTTGTGTACCTTCCTATTTTCTCTTCTTTGCATACCAATATCTGATTTCCTCTATTCTGTTTTAATTCATTCCTTCCTAATGCAGCTCTTATTTTGAAAGTATCAACTCCCACAGTAAGCTTGCTCATTTAGCATTCAATAAATTATTTTCATTCTTCATTCACTGCATGGTCATTTGGCAAACTTTGCTTGGCAGAGACCCATCTTAATGGAAAAATGCAATGGGCCAAATCTATCAAAACCTTATCATTGTAAATATTATCACAGCAGCATGCCTCACCAAAAAGTAATGAACTGTCAGTATACTCAGTCACAATGGCATATCAGGCCAATTAAACACTGCATTTGCATAAGCAATAAAAAGTTAGAAAAAAAGTAATACTTGCAATAGTACTCCTGTGCTACAGTTTCTATTTATAAATAACTACTGTGGATCATAAATATTTGTTAGGATTCATTAAAGTTAATTTACATTTAAAAGGCTTTCAGCTTTAAAATTTTTTAGAAAATTAGAAACTTCCTTTCAAAATACCTAGCGTTCGAAGAATTAATAATGCTTTTATTGATTATATTGTGATACATGCATGTATATATACATACTAGACATTATAACATACAGTATCTGTTCAAATGACTAAAGTGTGCTTGCAAATACTTTTATATCTGTGTGAGTTTAATTTTTTAAGAAATAAAAAGTATCATCAGATGCTCTTGAAAAAAAATCTGTTTAGATAATGTCAGAAATCTGAATTGAAATTGTGAAAATGTATTCTCTTTATTGCATTTCCAGTTTCAAGCCCAGGGTCTTAAATACATTTACACCTCTTGAGTAGTTAAAATAACCTACAACAAACATAATAAAAAACACATGAACACAAAATAAGACATTTTAAATAAACATTGTGTCTTGTGCCTGGAAAAGTGTGAATATGTCAAGCTAAGAATAATTGGCAAAGGGAGAAGGAAAAAACACAATTTCACTCACCACAGATTCCATTCCCACAATGGCCCATGGAGCAAATGATACTTGATAAATCTTTCAAAATATGACCAAGTTCTCACATTGGCTCAGTTATTAGTGATGACATATTTGCAATAAAGTGTTTTGCTGGGACTGATAACCGGAACAAAGTGGTGAATAGTAAGAAATGAAACTGAATGGCAAAGACTAAGTAATAGCCAGTCGCATAGCTTACCAAATTTAAAAAAAAAAAAAAGACATATACACAGACCCGGCATCAGTTCTAATAATCATACTCTGTATGTACTTTATAATGAGTCTTCTGCCATGATTTATATAATAAACCCAAGGGACCTTGGTAATAATGACATCTGTATACAATTCTGGATACCTCAGGAGTTGTGTTTAACCGGGGTATTTTTAGAATGTCAGCATTTTGTAATCATTGTGTAAGCATTCTGATAACAAAGCATTACAGTTCATAAATCCATGATGCAAATGACTTAATCTTTTTTTCTGTATTTTTTTTTAAACTAAAGTTTATATATAACTAACATTTACAACCCATTTTCCTCATCTAAGGACAAATTATTTTCACTCATCTACTATCATACCTAACCTAATCTCTTTATTATAAAAAAAAATCTTGGAAGGAAGGAGACAAGACATGATTTTCTCAGAAAGACACTTATATGCCCCATGAGAAAGAGATTTAACCACGCCCAGGGCCAGAAATAAAGAACAAAGAGTAGATGACAAAGTAGAATGTCGTAAAGAATTCAAAAATGTTGGCGTGGTACACATGCAGAGCAGGTTAGAGATAATGGAAATTCGCATTAGCGCAAACAAACAGAAATTGTTACATGGTGAAATAATGGAACAGTGAAAAGAGATGGAATATATTGTTTGGATTTAAAGTTCAAGTCAGAGACTTGTAGATCGTCTAATTTGTGTTGCCATCAGGCAAAATAAAAGTAGTGTTTCTTCCCAACGAACAGGCGTATCCGCAAGAATTAAAAGATTCCAAAAACGTTGGTGCGGTACACATGCAGAGCAGGTTAGAGATAATGGAAATACGAAAATTCGAAAGTCTCAAAAAAAGGAGAGTAAAGATCACATTAGCACAAACAAACGGAAATTATTACTCGGTGAAATAATGGAACAGCAAAAAGAGATTGAATATATTGTTCGGATTTAAACTTTAAGTCAGAGACTTGTAAATCATCTAATTCGTGTTGCCAGCGAGAATTAAAAGATTCCAAAAACACTGGCACAGTATGAAGTCCCGTGAGACAGAGACCTTTAACACGAGATTCTTCTTAAAGTCACACCCTACTTACAACTATTTTCAAACAAGACCACGGTCATCTAACCTCAGTCGTATGAATGCTTTTGGCAGACACCCTTCCTGAGCTCTCAGCTCTTATAAATTTTATCAAGACAATAATATTATACGTTCTAGATGACACGTCAATGACAAAGCGAAGAAGAAAGAGCAAGAAAAAACATTTGAGAAAGTTGTTTTATTTATTAGAGAGAAAGAAATGATATTCACTCACAGGCAGTTATACATTGCGTTGTCACAATCAAAGTCCAAACACGGAATCAAAATTAAATGCGATCTTGAAGAAAAGTTAATTCCAAATACTGTTTTTACTAAAGTTTTAAAGTAAAAGTTAAAACAATGCATATGTAACAATTCCAATGAAAATAACAATGTCTTTAAATTGTATATCCGGTAAACCAAACCTGGGGGTGGGCGAGCGAAGCAAGCAGGTGGCAGAGCCCCCTAGTACTTAAAAAACAACTGAAGAAAAATCATTCATTACATTGATAAATACGGCTCAAAGTAATCATCATAAAAATTATTATGTATTTTGTAATGGAAACAAACTGTATAATCACTCTGCGGTGGGCTGGTGCCCTACCCAGGGTTTGTTTCCTGCCTTGCGCCCTGTGTTGGCTGGGATTGGCTCCAGCAGACCCCTGTGACCCTGTAGTTAGGATATAGCGGGTTGCATAATGGATGGTTGGATGGATGTATAATCACTTAAATCATCACTTAAATCTTCGTCCTAACATGGAGCTTGAGTGGACCCATATCAGGCATTAAGTCATATTTAAACTTTTGCATTTACTATAATTGATTTGACAAATTTCAAATTTATAAAATAAAATTAACTAATTAGGTCAGAGGTGATAGCAAAATTTAGATTTCACAGTACTCTATAATAGAATGTTACAGTAAACAGTAGCACAATTGTCATTCTAATACTAAAAGCCTTATGGTGATAGAATTTCATGCATTGGAGAATATTAGCTCTTTTTGTACTCTGAATTGAGAAATATCCAAACTGTGATGTTCTGGGTATTGTAACATTTAAAAAGAGAATGAAACTATTACAGTATCTACATTCAGTAATGCAGTAAGCAACAGAGGCAGCAAAAGGAGGTCCTTCTTTTATTGGGTTACCTTCTTTTATTGGGTTACCATGCAATACCCGTTATTAAATTAACCAGCACACACATGTTTCTTTTCAACCAGATAATGAAACACATAATGTCATACCCTTAATAATCGTTGCCTTAATTAATGTATTCCACAGAATGATTTTTTTAGTCTAATATTTTACTACAAAAATTTGTAGGTTTAAAATCATCATATACTTTTTAAAGAGAAACTGATATAAGTCTCATTCTAATTTGTTCATTAAGGAAGATTAAATAAGCATTAACAGAAATATTGTCCAATTTAGGAAAGACCCAACCTGTGTAATCCAGACTGGACATAGCCTATACAGGGTCCACTCAGAAGGTAAGATGTTCTGTGAGATGACATTTGCAAGAGTTGAGTAGTGTTACAGTACATTATTAATGGTATGATGTAAAGGGCTCTGACACAATTCCATATTCTAATTGATTTATATTGATGCCAAATGAAAAGATCAATCTTTTTAACTTCTTTTAGCATATAAGGAGCATCATTTGGAAACACTAAATTCATCTAGTATAACTTCTTTATACTTGGTACTTTAGCTCTCCGTGTTATTAAGTTGGATTTTGTGGGTGCAATGAATGGATAAATTGCATTTTTTGCTGCTCATCTGAAACACATCTGACACAAATAAATTCACCTTACCTGAAGAAACTTTAGGAAATTAATAAGCTACCAAAAGGGCTCAAATTATTTTACATTGCACAGAATTAAACCTCTGCTGTTAGAGGTAGTGATTAACATGAGCAAGTTTTGTTGGCAAGAAATGCCTTACTTTGTATTGTTGAGCTGCCCATGTCATAAATGTTTTTACCAATGCTGAAAATTATGTTGTTTAATTAATTACAGCTTAATTTAGTTTTAATTTAATTTTTAAATGCATATTTACAGTATCAGTTCTTCGACATATTTCCACCCTAATCCCCATTACTTTTTCTACCAGCTTCTTTCAGCTTAGTGGGGAAGTTGTTGTTTCCATTGCTGTTTCAAAATAGATTTTGCTACAGTTACTTGCTGTTTTGTAATTTATTTGTATGTCCACCTAATAGGCTTGTCACTGACCAATGCAAAGAAATGTACAGGACTTATTTAACATTAATAAGATGCTGAATTATACTTCACTGGTGTCATGTACGATGGATAGAGGTCAATTTGGAAAATGTGCTATGAAGCTATGTATGGAGAATTATGTGCAATTCGGATGTCTAAATTACAATAAAAACATAAAAGGTTTAAATAAAGTTTACAAAAGTACTGCTAGACAGAGTTTGAACTGAATTCACTGACGTAGATGAGCATTTTTGTCCTAATCAGCCAAGAGATATGGTAACAGTGTTTAAAATTACGAAAGGATCTTGGATGCCAGTTGTTTATTAAAATCTTCTTCAAAAGCAGCAGGACGAAACACGATGAAGACTCAGTGTACATTTCCAGGAAATATTTCGGAGTGTTTGATCAAATGTGGAACAACAGATTCAATATACAAATCCTCAAGCAGTATAATTTAAAGCAGCATCTAGGAACATCTTGGTATTTTTCTTTCCCAAGAGCCATTACTCCATATAATTATGTTGCTGAAATTTCACAATGTGCACATAAGTAATTGATTTGCTCAAAACATATAATATGAGGTACATTAAAAATAAACCAGCGATAGACCTTGCACGAAAATGACATCAAATGTGACAGTGTGAATAATATAGTGATTCATATGTTGCCACATCTGTCAGAAATAAGACTCACAATATAAAGTCATTAAAATATTTCTTTTCTTTATAAAATACTTTAGGGGCAGCATGGTGGTGCAGTGGGTAGCGCTGCTGCTTTGCAGTTAAGACACCCGGGTTTGCTTCCCGGGTCCTCCCTGCGTGGAGTTTGCATGTTCTCCCTGTGTCTGTGTGGGTTTCCTCCGGGTGCTCCGGTTTCCTCCCACAGTCCAAAGACATGCAGGTTAGGTGCATTGGCGATTCTAAATTGCCCCTAGTGTGTACTTCGTGGGTGTGTGTGTGTGTGCGCCCTGCAGTGGGCTGGTGCCCTGCCCGGGGTTTGTTTCCTGCCTTGCGCCCTGTGTTGGCTGGGATTGGCTCCAGCAGACCCCCGTGACCCTATAGTTAGGATATAGCAGGTTGGATAATGGATGGATGGATAAAATACTTTAATACTTTAAGCTTTCAAATGTTAATTTCATACGTAGATATGGTATCAAGATCAAATCAAACAATGTCTCAATATCGGCACACTTGTTGTTCTGCAACCTGTGGAGTTGTGGCACCTCAAGCTCATGAGAGTGATTTTAATGTTAAGTGACTTTATATTTTTCCACATGACTCTGCCTTCGTCTGATTTCAGATTTGGGAAGGCAATGTGTCTGCCACTTACAGCTGGAAATGATCATAAATATTGACTAAGACTGCATCAGGCAATCCAGCTTTCCTCCTGTCTTCTAAAGACATGAATCTTAGGATTTTATTAGTGTGTGTGTGGCTCTGTGTGAACCGAGCAACAGACTACCACCACCCTCAGTGATGGATTATGCTACTCTTGCAGTTATGAATTGGTTTAAGTACATATTGCTGTATATTAGCTTATGTTATATTACTGAATAGTATCCTGAATGCATTTTATTTGACTATTTTAGTGATCTGCTCCTTATAGTATAACTTCCTCCAGCAAATTTCAAATTAATTAAAAAAAAAAAAAAAAGGTAAAAATGGCAAAAAATTGAGATCTGAAGATAACATGTCAAAGACATATCTTAATTATAATGTCTAATAGCACAAATTGTATTTGTTTTACTAATGGAAATATAGCTATTTAGCCATTGCTATTTGCCAAATAATACTTTGCAGCATCAGGATTCTCAATACTAATGGAGGGTAGGTCGAAACATAGCTAAAAAATTAATGCTGAGAGCAGCTCAGACATTTAGGTTGTTGTCAATTATTTTAATCTTTTGTGACATGAAATACAGACAATATTTTCATTTTTACTACCATTAGAAGTATTCATAGAGATAGAAAATTGTTTTTGAAATTAGCATGGCTAAATAGTTTGCACTGCATTGCAGCTGTAGAACAGACTTTAACTAATACTGTGAGGATGCATTAGTTTAGCTACAGCTGGGAATAAAGTCCCTGCAGGACTGTTTAATAATAGTTTTAACATTTTTAATCTATTTAGAACACCAATAATTAAATATTTTGTAATTATGCTTATAAAGGAGATAATGTATTAAAAATTAAGAAGTGCTGTATAAGAGATACAGAAGATAAGTGTCCGTTTCTCCCCTCTGACTTGCACAGATGGTTAAATGTTAATGCAGAATCATACAGATGTTTTATCTAAATATTTTAGCTTTCAGTGGCACATATTAGAAGTGAGCAGCTTACACTACAAGGTATTCATTTGTTGTGACTTGATCTTAGATGAAAAAAATGTTTGAGATAAGATAATGCAGAAGCAGCAGCAAGTGTTTCTAACAAACTGTTTCAAATGCTTGGTAAGTTACATTTAGTTGTTATTCACACAGATGAACATGTTACATTGCCTGTCATTTTAGTCCCACTTGTGTAGATTAGTTATTATCATTAATTTCTTAATATAAATTCCCTTTTGTATACTTCAAATGTCAAATTTAGGATGAGACACATTGATGCACCACACCTTACAAATTTAAATTTAAAGAAGTATGAACTTTCAAGAAAATGGTTGCATTCAGTACATTGAATTAAAGACTTATAAGGACAAATATTTCAATGAATGCATTATCACAGAAAATACTGCGCATTTTGTTTTAAATTTTTCTGATTGTCATTTAGTCTGAAAATATAGCAGCTTGCTGTGGTCATGCAAATTTAAAAAAGTCAAAACGTTTGTGGCTTTTATTTTGACTTTAAAATGCAAGGTATTTTCTTATGAGAGCTAATTTATTTAGCATTAAATTACAGAAGAGTTAATTTGTCTAGCATTGTTTACAATAACTCAAAGGGAAAGAAAGCCAGTTACTTTAATTAGAGGTAGTGATGCATAACACTAGACGGGTCTATGTGAGGTTAAGAAAGTTAATGTAAAATAAATAAGTTGTAGTTAATTATTCTATTACATTCTTCTAAAGTCTAAAGATACACAATGAAAGTACCAATAAACCTTCAAATCACTGTTGGCTACAATATCACACATTTTATTAAAACAAGCAACAACTACCTTTTTCTTCAGACGTGGTGAAGGCAACTGCACTACTCTTGTATGATGGTCACTTCTCAAGTATAACATAATATTATCCCTGTGATGGAATCTTATTTAGTCTATTATTTCCAATGTTTCATACTAATATAAATATTTTAGTAAATAATCAGTGGATATGAGTCATAATTTAACATTAAGAAACAAAATACTGTATATTGATTCCAGTTTTCTACAAAACCATTTCAGAACTCAGTAGAATCTAATGTGGTGCTTTAATGTTTGTTTTTATGTGATGTAATACCCATCCATTCACCTATCCACCTGGAACCTGCCCCAGCAAGCACCAGGCACAAGGCAGGATAAATCCCTTTACAAGATACCAGTCCATTGCAGCATGAACATATACCCACTGTAACAAGGCGCTATATATGCGCCTGACCTGACACAGATTGGACATGGGAGGCACGTATAAAACTAAATAAACTTTTATTTTCTTCAACTGGAGGGCACATCTTCCCCATGTCCCCCAGCCACAACAAAGTCCCAAGCACCAACTCACAAATTAAACCGCACTTTCTTCTCCTGCACCACCACTCCTCCTCCTCCTAGGCAACCTTGTCCTCCTCCACCCGACTCTGGCTGCTGAGTGGTGGTCGCTGGCTCCTTTTATTGGGTACACGGAAGTGCTCCAGGTGTTTGATTGAAGACATCCGGCTGCACTTCCGGGTGTGGCAAAACCAATGCCCAAAAGGGGCCAGCAGCTCCTGCTGCAGCACCCCCTGGCGGCGCCTGCGGAACCCAACAGGGCTGTACCAAACTCCAACCCCCATGAAGCCCTGGGGGAGTCCGAGGCACCGCTGCAACCCAGGGAGGTTGCCATCTAGCGTCCAGGGGGAGATGTTGTGTTTCCCATGCTTGCTCCCCTGGTACATATGCTGCAGGGGCGTGCCGGCCAAACATAGGCTCCAGCCATCTGTCACACCACCTACACACACAGACACACATACACATCAAGAGCTAATTTAACATTTTAATCCACCTAACCTACTTGTCTTTGGACTGTGGGAAAAAACCGGAGCAGCTGCTGGAAATCCATGAGAACACGGGAAGAACATGCAAACTCCACACAGGGGGATTGATGATATCTGTTATGTAACTGCTTTTTAACAATTTTACCTATTCTGTTTTTAACTATAAGTGTTCTGCCTCGCAGAATAGCTGTTTGTTGTTCAAAGGAATGTTAACATAACCTTACGAATATTCATGTAAATAGTTGTAAGGAAGTGGAACTAGAATTATAGGAAGTCAGTAGTTAGGCAGCAAGTTTCATGAATAGTCGGTGTTTGTTAGTCCCATAGAAGCAAAGCCTGTAAGTATTATTTTAATTTAATTTAATAAGTATATAGCGGAGGTATATTGTTTATTTTAAATCTGTAATTATTTGTAATTTGCTTCTTTTCAGTTTCACTCTAACTTCATAAAATCGAAATAAATTTGGAGCAAGGCACTATCTCCTGACTATCAAATCTTTTGTGAAGCAGAGTTTGGCTGCTGTTTAGTTTCTGGTTCAAACACCAAAGATGAGAACAGTACAATAGGTATAATCACCCAATGTTGCGACAAATACTGATGATAGACTTTAGACTTTGTGAACATGCTTTTGATAAATAAGAGCAGAAATATTTTGTGAATAATGTGCTCAGTCTGAAGTGTATTTGAAACTGTATAATTGAAGTCAAGACTATTATTAAAAATATGCATTAAAATAAACCTAAACTGGCTCTAAAATTCATAAGCATTCTAAGACATTTCCCTAGGGCAGGGGTCCTCAATCACGGTCCTGGAGAGCCGCAGTGGCTGCAGGTTTTTGCTCCAACCCAGTTGCTTAATAAAAAGCACTTATTGCTAAAGTAACACTTCTGCTTCACTTTAGTGATTTTGAGCCCTTATTGCTTAATTTTGTCTTAAACAGCTATTTTAATTGCTCCTTATTATCAATAACATGCAAATGACAAGAGAGAGCAGCATTTGTCCATTTAGCTTATTTACATTTACACCTGTGTGTATTTAGCACTATTGGGTTTAATTAAATACTTGGAAGAAAAATGAAGAGAAAAAAGTGAAGGACTGAGAATTACTCGTCCATTTTAGCCTTCAAATCATTTGCATGATAGAAAGGGAAAGAAAATCTAGGATATGAGAACGACCTGACATAGCAGAGTTAATTTAATTTCATAGCTTGTTAGTGCTTTATTGGCAATAATTGCTTTCTAATTAAGCAACCAGGTCAGAACAAAAACCTGCAGCCACTGCGGCTCTCCAGGACTGGGATTGAGGACCCCTGCCCTAGGGAGCAGGTGCAAAGGTAGTCATCTCTCATCAGAGCTGTAAAACTTCTGCAATCTTTCAAGAATTCCAAGTTCAAAATATACTACACAAACAATGTGACATTTGCCAGTTGTTGAATAAATATTTTCAAAATATGTACAAAGTTACAGATGTACTGACTAGTGAGTAAAGCATCCACCCATTCTTTTTCTGTATCCACTGATTTCACACAATGTTTCATAGAGAACAATGAATCTTGGCAATATCTTGGACAAGTCAGGAATCAATCTTGGATGAGGACGCCCTTATATAAAGAATTAAACACAAGAACGTTTCAAGGTGTCTTATCTGTTTGAAACTTCTTTTGACCCTAAACTAGATAATCATGTAATAAACTCCATGGATGGATGGAAGAACATTCCAAGGACACTGGTACTAAAACGGTCAGTTTTAATTGTGCACTTATTAGTGTAGTAAATTTCAACATTTGAATAACACAAATCACAATCAAATGCATTTAAATCCTTTAAATAACAGCTTTATTTAACTTTTTACTATCATTGAAATATTTAATCATTGTTCACAATTTATTGTGGCATTCATTGTGATATTCAGCTCTTTGGTCATATTTTAAACCCTAAGGCTTCTGGTTCAGTTCTTAAAAATCACTTAATGTGCAACCCTTTGCAAGTCACTTAACCTGTTAATGCTACAACTATTTTAAAAAAGTACTTGATGTTTCACTCTAATTGGAAAGCACTATGCAATGGTGTTTAATATAAAAGTGTGGTATTTAAAATAAAAGTTGTTTATTCTTTGTTGTAAAGAAGTAATCAGCCTGACCTGATAGAGGTGGAATATTGTCTTGTAATTATAATAAAAAATATTTATATCAGTGCAATTATTTACTGAGAAAGGCCATTTTCTTTTCAGCATGTGCAGTCTTACTGCACCACATGAATAGCTCAGATGCATGACATATCAAGTGCTATTAGGAAAATAAATGAGTTAAATTCATGTCTGCATGGTGCTTTGTGCTGGTAGGACAGGATAAGACACTGTTCGCCAAATTAATTATCAAGAAAAAAATCTTGTTTTTCTTAGTGTAAAATCTTGAAGATTGAAAAGACAAAAAGAATTTTGTTTTGAGATTGAAAACTAGAGACTTTCTGGAGAAAAAGTCATCTGTTAAAAAAGTAAAAGAAAGTAAGTTATGTTTTTAGTTACTTGAAAAATCTTATTGTGACTCATGGATGGAACCCTAATCAGTATGCAGACTCAATTCTGATTTTTTCACTCATATGTGACTTACAGTGCATCCGGAAAGTAGTCACAGAGCATCACTTTTTGTTATGTTACAGCCTTATTCCAAAATGGATTAAATTAATTTTTTTTCTTAGAATTCTACACACAACACCCAATAATGACAATGTGAAAAAAGTTTACTTCAGTTTTTTGCAAATTTATTAAAAATAAAAAATTGAGAAAGCACATGTACATAAGTATTCACAGCCTTTGCCATGAAGCTCAAAATTGAGCTCAGGTGCATCCTGTTTCCCCTGATCATCCTTGAGATGCTTCTACAGTTTAATTAGAGTCCACCTGTGGTAAATTCAGTTGATTGGACATGATTTGGAAAGGCACACACCTGTCTATATAAGGTCCCACAGTTGACAGTTCATGTCAGAGCACAAACCAATCATGAAGTCAAAGGAATTGTCTGTAGACCTCCAAGACAGGATTGTCACAAGGCACAAATCTCGGGGAAGGTTACAGAAAAATTTCTGCTGCTTTGAAGGTCCCAATGAGCACAGTGGCCTCCATCATCCACAAGTGGAAGAAGTTCAAAACCACCAGGACTCTTTCAAGAGCTGGCCGGCCATCTAAACTGAGCGATCGGGGGAGAAGGGCCTTAGTCACGGAGGTGACCAAGAACCCGATGGTAACTCTGTCAGAGCTCCAGAGGTCCTCTATGGAGAGAGGAGAACCTTCCAGAAGGACAACCATCTCTGCAGCAATCCACCAATCAGGCCTTTATGGTAAAGTGGCCAGACAGAAACCACTCCTTAGTAAAAGGCACATGGCAGCCCACCTAGAGTTTGCCAAAAGGCACCTGAAGGACTCTCAGACCATGAGAAACAAAATTCTCTGGTATGATGAGACAAAGATTGAACTCTTTGGTGTGAATGCCAGGCGTCACATTTAGAGGAAAACAGGCACCGCTCATCACCAAGCCAATACCATCCCTACAATGAAGCATGGTGGTGGCAGCATCGTGTTGTTGGGATGTTTTTCAGCGGCAGGAACTGGGAGACTAGTCAGGATAAAGGGAAAGATGACTGCAGCAATGTACAGAGACATCCTGGATGAAAATCTGCTCCAGAGCGCTCTTGACCTCAGACTGGGGCGACGGTTCATCTTTCAGCAGGACAACGACCCTAAGCACACAGCCAAGATATCAAAGGAGTGGCTTCAGGACAACTCTGTGAATGTCCTTGAGTGGCCCAGCCAGAGCCCAGACTTGAATCCGATTGAACATCTCTGGAGAGATCTTAAAATGGCTGTGCACCGACGCTTCCCATCCAACCTGATGGAGCTTGAGAGGTGCTGCAAAGAGGAATGGGCGAAACTGGCCAAGGATAGGTGTGCCAAGCTTGTGGCATCATATTCAAAAATACTTGAGGCTATAATTGCTGCCAAAGGTGCATCGACAAAGTATTGAGCAAAGGCTGTGAATACTTATCCATCCATCCATTTTCCAACCCACTGAATCCGAACACAGGGTCACGGGGGTCTGCTGGAACCAATCCCAGCCAACATAGGGCACAAGGCAGGAACCAATCCCAGGCAGGGTGCCAACCCACCGCAGGTGAATACTTATGTACATGTGATTTCTCAGTTTTTTTATTTTTAATAAATTTGCAAAAACCTCAAGTAAACTTTTTTCACGTTGTCATTATGGGGTGTTGTGTGTAGAATTCTGAGGAAAAAAATGATTTTAATCAATTTTGGAATAAGGCTGTAACATAACAAAATGTGGAAAAAGTGATGTGCTGTCAATACTTTCCGGATGCACTGTAGGTCTGATCTTTTTAGAGAAGTGTGCAAAAAACTAAGTCTCAATGATACAGATTGTGTTTATCATATTATTAATTGTCATTCTAACTCTGATACAAATATGTGCTACTTGCATGTGATTCCTTGAACTGAAATTTTCCAGAACACCACAGATTTTATATCATTAGTCTGTCTCAATGTAAAACAATAAAGTAAATTTGAACTACAGTATTGTTTACTACAAATGGTGGTTAACAATACCTTGCAGCTTCTTCTTCTGCTTTCGGCTGCTCCCATTAGGGGTAGCCACAGCAGATCATGTTCTTCCATATCTTTCTGTCCTCTTCTTGTTGCTCTGTCACACCTATCACCTGCATGTCCTCTCTCACCGCATCCATAAACCTTCTCTTAGGCCTTCCTCTTTTTCTCTTGCCTGGCAGCTCTATCCTTAGCATCCCTCTCCCAATATACCAACGCAATCTCACCCCTCTGACTTTGTCTCTCAACCGTCCAACTTGAGGTGACCCTCTAATGTACTCATTTCTAATCCTGTCCTTGCAGCTATCTGTTCCAAATAAATAAACGAGAGGATGTCAATGTGGAAAAGTCCAACATGCTCGAAAGCCCTAAAGGATATCTCAGTGGTCATTTCCTTGAAGCAGTCTGGCATTACAATGTATAGATGCAGCCATGAAAAATGTGTGATATGACCACTACCACAGCAATTCACATGTGAGCTACTGCGTTATGTGCTTAGCAGAGAAAATGATCAAAAGGTGGAGCTCATGATTCATCATTTTTAGTAATAAGTTTGCTTCATTTAATTTCTCACTTAATTAGGTAATGCTGCTTTCTTATAGCAAAGACACCAGAGTTCCTGTTCCGGGTCCTCTTTGCAAGGAATTTGCATGTTCTCCCTGTGTTTGTGTGCGTTTTCTCTGGATGCTCCAGTTTCCCCCCACAGTCCAAAGACATGTGGATTAGGTGGACTGACAGTACTAAATTGGCTCTAGTGTGCAGTTGCAGGGTTTGTGTCGCAGACCCTGTGACCCTGTCCAGGACTTAGTGGATTAGAAAAGGACTGACTTAATATTTCATTTAAATCCATTTAATTGGGAATTTTATAACTACTAGTTTCTTTGATATGGTTATTTTGGAAAATTATTTGAAGTTTATGTTTTGACTATATTTAGTCTATATATTTTATAAAAAATACTGCAGGTTGGCATACTGCTAATTTGCTGATACCAAACAGCGCATGGTAACTCTGAACCTCTCGCTAGCCAGTATAACCTAGTTGTTATATGCTTACTAAAGCACATATTTAAAAGGCAGTCTTTATAGACAGATGTTGACTTCAGTACTGAATGTCCTCATCAACATTAGGAAACTGTCAATTCAATCAAAGTGCTGAATTTGGTGGTTATGCCATTTTTGCAAATTATTTTTTGTTTTGGGCATTTGAAGAGTTAATGTTTTTTTGTTTTATTTTTACTAATATGTGATATCCTAGGTACCATTACTGTAAACGCATGGTGCATTCTATCCATTGTTTACTAAGTCCAGGAGGCATTTGGGGCATTCAAGGTCTTGTGTGTTTTGATTTTTGATATACATTGAAATGAGTATTGAGTAGGATGTCCTGCTGTCCCAGAAAACACAATCAGGCCCATAAGTATTTGGAAAGTGACACAATTTTCATTAGTTTGGCTCTGTACACCATCACAATTGATTTGACCCTTATTTTCAGTGGTTTATGAACGTTAACGTTAACTTTTAATCCTGACTTTGCTCTGACAAATAATCATGGCACTTGATTTAGGGTATGTTGTGCATAAAATATGTATTGGTTTACTGTTTTGTTTTTGACCATGACTTAGAACTTCGGTACCTATCCTTTTTCATTCAACACTAATTCAGTGGAGTAAAAATGGAAAATTATTTTTTTTGGGCTTTTTTCCCCAGCTAGCTGAATGATGGCAGTAAAGGTTCAGGGCTGATTTAATTGATGATAGTTATTTTTTCCATAAAATTTATATGTTGTTATCATATTATTGAGTCCCAATTGTGTTGTCTGTTATATAGTTTATAAGCAAGATTCCATTCAGTTGAATATTATTATTCTATGATTATCTCATTCAGGTAACAATACACTATTTGACCTTCATTCTTTGTTCACATTTAATATATTCCACACTGGAAAAAATTAGCTCTATAAAACTGTTATATGTAACATTATACTATATATATCATATAGAAAATCCAGAAAACTGTAAATACTTTTTATACCCACTGTATGTACTTCATTGATTTCACTCATACATATTACATATTATCCTTTCAGACTTAACTAAAGCTGGAAATGGATTTATTGAAGAAGTTGATTGTGTAATGTAATTTGAATAAGATGTACTACTGTATGTTTTATTGATTTGTAATTACTCATTGTAATGGAATCCTTAAAATCAATAAAATATAAAAAAAGAAATGGCTTCATGAACTGAAACTTGCATTGACTGACCAGCTAATGTTAATTTATTTGTAAAAGTTAAAATCGTGCCTCTTAAAAAGTTATTTTAGTTTCTTCCTTTGTGTCTTTCTGTTTTCTTAGTTTCTCTGAAAAACTACAGATTGCAATAAACCAACAGGGAATGATTTTTATTTTTCTTTCATAAATGAGTGGCTGTGCCACCACAGCAGATCAACAAGGTATGTGCTAACATCTTAATCCTTAAAGTTAGGAAGACATTAACTAAAATCCCTGGGCTCTGTCTGTCAAGATGGCATATGAAGGCAGTCTGAGCTATAGCACACTTCACAGACTTGTATTCTAAGTTAAAACTATCATTTATGAAAAAATACAGATGCATCTGGCTTTTGAGAATTCAGAAGAATGACTGTGAATTGCTTTGATTTTTAAAAAAGCAATCCAATTCATGCTGTACCTTATTTTTTATTAATAAAAAAATTGTGCAATGAGACAAGAGTAGAATGTTGTTCCTTTCAACAGTGGTTTGCATAGCTTATATATTACCTTTGTTAAACTTTTAATAGGTTTCTTAATGAGGTTTTACCTATTATTTTATAAATATAAATGATAATAATGATGATGTAATTTCAAAATTACTGGTCCATTTGACATCTAAATTTCTAATCAGTGGATACATTTTAGCTGTTGTTAAATATTATATACTTACTATACTTTGTTTTGTGTTAAACAACAATAATTTATTTTCTGTATACAAAAAAATCACACAAGGAATGCCTCAATGGGCTTTAACAGGCCCTGTTTTGTGACAACCCCACCGTCCTTAGAGAACTGATTTAAAGGAGATCTGGGGCCTCATGGATAATGCTGTGCATAGAATTCACACAAAAACATGGTGTACAGGAAAAAGTGGATATGTGCGTATGCACAACAAAATTCAAATGCACAAAACCGTGCGGAGGTCAACCTCCACGCACTTTAACTGCATAAATCCCAGTCAACGTGAAAAGTAATGCACGTGTGTGCGTCTGCCATCCCACTCCAACTCCTCCCATAATTTTGCATATTTTAATATAAATATAAATATCACTTTACGCTCAGCATTTGGTTAAAACACAATGGCAAAAGCATGATAAAAAAAGAATTTTGGCGAATGCGAAGTGGAGGCAAGAAAAACGTACTATTTGTTGGCTTATTTAGAGGTATAAACAATAAAAAGAAGTTGACTGAGTGACACAGAGTGGTGGAGAAACTTGAAGGTTCAAGTTCAGAAAGTTGCACAGTGCCTGAAACAAAAAAGAAATGGTCAGATATCAAAGTCGCCGTGAAAAGGCGAATAATAGCCCACCATCTAAGTGTCATACAGAAGCGTATTAGGGTACAGGGAAAAGAAAAAAAATAGGGACACCTAAAAAAAAGGTTGAATGTCCACTTTCATCTCATAGTTTATTTTGTTATTATAGTAGAACGTCGTAAACTTAATCTTGAAATCAATGCTTAATTTACTAGAGTTTCTCAGATCCCATTGGAACAAAAGTGGCATTTTAAATGCTTTGTATTCTGTGTGTTCTTCCATGTGCTCTATGTGCATGAATCACTATTTGCTTTTTAAACAAGCTTTCTCTTATACTGACAAGACACAGAATACATTACATTCATGATATTACATCTCTCTGAAAAATTTACATACTAAGATCTATACTTGATATAATTTTCATGATGAAATAAATTCAAGCATGTATTAAAAATGGGGTACAGTGGCACAGTGGTAGAGATGAACTGGTGCCCTGTCCAGAGATTGTCTCCCACAAGATGCTTGCTAGGATGTGCGTGACCCTTTATGAAATGATTTATTGCAGCAGTACTGTCTCTTTCAAATGTACCAAACCCCAATTCCTGTCTTTCCTTTTCTTTCTCCAAATAACCAGTCGCCACACAATAGTAAATGTCAAACCATCTGATTCTTCAAAATTTTAAGGAACATTGAAATATCTTCATTTTACATGTTTAATAATTCCATCCACCTGTCTATCCAGAGTCGCGCCAGTCCCAGCAAACATACAGCATGAGGCAGGAACAATCCCTGGATGGGGAGCCTGCTCATCACTAATGCTGCACCATCGTGCCCCCACATGTTTAAATATTAAGAGTATACATTATTTAAATTAAGTTAAAAATGTATCTGTATAATGTAATATACATACTTTGATGCAATTCATCTTAAAAATAATATCAAGAGTTCTTGGAAATCTAAATCGACTTAGAAGCCAGTCGTCATAATCTGTAAATATACACTCTCTTCTATTGAATTGAATTCCTTTATTGTTATTGTATGGCACAATGAGAGTCAATAGCTCTTGTTTCTGAACCGTGAGGTCCCTACAGGAAAGACTCTGAAGCATTTGCTGAAAGAAAGAACTTCAAATAGATTGTGCGCATAGCTGAGGCAGCATGTGGTAGAAGCTGTATCCCGATTATCTTCTGCGCTTTCAACACAACCTGCAGTAGAGCTTTCCGATCAGCTGCTGTACAGCTGTGATTCCACACTCAGATACAGTGGGTTAAAATACTTGGAGTGGTGCACAGTGAGTAACAACGCTAAAGCAGTTATGGTATTTGGAATAGTTTGGCCATCCTGTGAAACATTATATTGTTACAGGTTGATTACAATTAGATACCTTAAATTTATAAATGATATGCGGTTAATCTCAGAGATTACATCAGAGATGTGAATCTAAAAAAGAAAGGGAAACCACACAAGAACAGTAGCACTGCTTTGATGCTGGGTGCCGCCAGTTTGCAAAACCAAGTAGAAAACTTGTGTACTCCATTGATTGAGCTGGCGTGAGAATGTGTGTGGCTTTGCGCCAATTTTAGTTTTTATACATCATGATTTGAGCATGGAAATGGGTGTACGCAACATTTTTGGCTGAAATACTGGTCGGGATGCTTCATCACATATGCCCAAAGGAGATCAGCAATGATGTTACGGTATGCATGTGTGAAAGTTGTGGAACATGGCTGCTACAGCTCTGTGATGCCACACTGACCTGACAAAGCATCATGGAGCACTGGGAAAAAATGCTTGCCTAAGTTAGCAACAAGACAAGTTTCTAGGAAAATATTCATCAAAAAAGGTCACCAGTGAATACAGCATATTTGCTGCAAAAAATGCTTTTCTGAATTTCACATGATCAGCACTAGTATTTAATAGTACTGATGATTATTTTGAGGCATGCCAAATCCACAAAACGTACTTGGATTACTCCACTTAAAAATGAGGTACTTCAATCAGCCATGAAGAAAGGGAATGCACTCAACATCATTATTTCACACACAAATATGCAATAGGAGTGTATTCTTCTTTGGCCCTTGCAGTGGGGACAACAGAAATTTATTAACAAATTTTCAACACTATGCTTTGTTCTTTATTTGAACCTTTGTATATTACTGGATAGACAGGCAGTGTTTTGGTTATTTAATGTTAGCAATTCTTGTAATCTGCGGTGCGCTGGCACCCTGCCCGGGGTTTGTTTCCTGCCTTGCGTCCTGTGTTGGCTGGGATTGGCTCTAGCAGACCCCCTTGACCCTGTAGTTAGGATATAGCGATATAGCAGGTTGGATAATGGATGGATGGATGGAATTCTTGTAATTAAATCAGATTATAGTTTTATGTGAATTATTTCTTATAACTCAATGTATTCTTTAGAAATGGGCAATTAAAATTAGATCCTTGAAAAATATAATTACTATTGGACACCTGCTTATATGAAATAAAAAATAAAACATGGCCTAGCCAAATAATTTAATAAAAAAAATTAATTGAAAACATTATACAGTCATTAGGTTCTCAGTTGGAGGCTAAATTAGAACATCATGCAACATAACATAAGCAGGGAATCTGATATACTGTATGTACTAAAGGTTGATACTGTAGTCTTAGCAATTAGTTCTCTGCTACCTTCACAAGTATAGATATTAATAATTTCAAAATTGATTTGTTAATTTTTATCTTTTGATTGTTTAGCTGCTTTCATTTAAAGTGTTCTAGGAATAAGCTAGTTTTTGTAAAATAAGTACATTTATGCTTCCAAAACTATGCTCCACCTTTCCATTTATAATTTTCATAACTAGATCGTAATATGTTATCCATAAAAAGTTCACTTATTTCTCTTTTAGAGAAGGCAGAAGATGATGTCAGTGCTGGACTTAATTCAAATTTGTTGTTTCTAAATACTTTATGATAAATTCTCAACATTAGAATCAGGTTCATTGTGGAGAAAATAGCTGTATGGTAACAAGACAAAGTGAATATGATCAAGAAAGACATTAGCTTCCTAAGCAATGTTCACAATGCAGAAATTATCAATGTTCATGTCAGGAGAAATGTGGAAGTCACTAAACATTGTGCAATGGTACCTTACAATAATAAAAGGGCCACATTGCTCTTGTGAATCAAGCACTGTCATTCTACTGTCTCATGTACAGGCAACAGAAAACATACAGGAAAAGTGTGCAATAAAACAAGCTACTGCTGTCCTGCTTGTAACATTAAGCTGTGCAATGGTGATGGTTTCAAAACACACCATGCATGTGTGATAAATATGCAGCAGTACAGCAGTGGACACTAGACATAACTTTCTTAATGTATTTATGTTAACATTTTGGTTTTTACATTGTTTCTGTTACACGTAATAATATTTTTTCTTGTTGAAAAAAACCCAACATTTTTAGTTCGTTTTTTTCTGGGGTGCAAAACAGAAAAAATATAAATCATATGAAAAAAGTGAGAAATAAAATTCCCAATATAGTTTCAATAATATCAGCGCTCTTTTTTAAAAATTCAAAGAGAAAATAGCTAGAAACAGAAGAGGCTAAACAAATTATGTTGAGAATTTGATTATATCTATTCAACTGTATATTATCAGTACCTTAAATGAACATACATACTGTATATATAGTTTATATAACATAAAACAAATCTTTACTTTTCTTTAGCTTACAAAAGCTCTCTTTTTGGACCCGGTCCTCACAAAAGATTATACTAATTCAGATTAATCATACTTTGGCTGGTCTCATTTCACCACATCATTTTATTCATTTTTTGAGGACTGAGAATTCTATTAGTCTCATAAATGGATCCAAATATCAATCATCATCCTTCACTGAACATGTCAATTTTTTGAAACCTAAACAAAAGTCAATTAGCAATGAGAGCTGGCAATGTGATTAGCAGTTGAGAAAGCAGCAATGAAACAAGAAATAGAAATCAAGAGCATATAAAATGAAGCAGTTCTTCTCGGCTAGGCTGAATAAGAAAACACAATAGGACTGTTAAGAGTGCGATAGGAGAATGTGCTTTCTTTCAGAATAATAGCAAAGGAGTCACAGGTATCAAAGTGGTATTTATCTTATCAATAACAAGACATACAAAAGAGGCATAAATATGAAGAACACAAGGAACCAAAACAGAAAGCAAATAAAAACCCTACTGCTTATTTGGGCTTTCCATGATTGACATTCATCTTACTGATACATGCATGACTCAACCATTTCCAGCACCATAATTCTCACTGTAAATCAATTCCCTCCCCACCTACCAATGGGGCTTTGCTCCAGATTTTCTTTCAACTCGAAACTCCACCCTGAGATAAATTTAAATGCCTTATAATGTGTCCATTATTCCACTTCTTGGTCACATAGGTAGTGCTCTCTCTAGTAGACACCAGGGGCCTCATGCATAACACCGTGCGTAGAATTCGCACTATAACATGACGTAAGCACAAAAGCCGAAATGTGCTTATGCACATAAAAATCCAGATGCAGGAATCTGTGTGTACTCCAACTTCCGTGTTCTTCCGCTCCATAAATCCCGGTCAGCGTGGAAAGTAATGCTCGTGCATGCACGTGCTGTCCCGCCCAAACTCCTCCCAGAATTACGATTCTTTGAATATGCAAATCAATATAAATAGCCCTTAAGGTCAGCCTTCTGTGAAAAGACAATGGGAAAAGCACGGAGGAAAATATAAGAATTTCAGCGAATACCAAGTGGAGGCAAAGGAAAAACATACTATTTGTTGATTTAAACAGTGGAATAAACAACAAAAGGAAGTTGATCGAGTGACATAGCATGTCGGATAAACTCGAAAGCTCAAGTTCACAAAGTCACACAGTGGCAAAATAAAAAAGAAGTCACATATCAAAGTTGCCATGAAAAGGCGAGTTGTAGCCCACCATCTGAGCTTATTAGAGTACAGACAAAAAAAAAAAAAGGCACACAGTGGGAAAAAAGCACGAAATGCCAACTTTAATCTCGAAATTTCCACTTTAATCATGTAGTTTATTTTGTCATTAAAGTAGAACATCATAAACTTCATCTTTAATTCATTTAATTTACTAGTTTCTCAAATCCCATCGTAACTAAAGTAGCACGTTAAATGCTTTGTTTTGTATTTGATCTTCAATGTGCTCTATGTGTGTGAATCACTACGTGCTTCTGTTCTTTCTCTTTCTCCGACAGGACACAGAATCCATTACATTCATGATATTACAGCTCTCTGAATAATTAAAATAC
Source organism: Polypterus bichir lapradei (assembly GCA_026402145.1). Classification (NCBI taxonomy): domain Eukaryota; kingdom Metazoa; phylum Chordata; class Cladistia; order Polypteriformes; family Polypteridae; genus Polypterus; species Polypterus bichir. The sequence goes on along the minus strand of JANRMT010028174.1, from coordinate 112,336,838 downwards.
TGAGATGTATATGTGATATCATTTTCATGATGATTGGAATGAAAGCATGTTATTACACATGGGAACACTATGGCGCAGTGATTGTTCATGTCTCACACATGTTGCACCATGCGCGACCTTCGATAAAATAATTTATTGTAGCAGTACTGTCTCTTTCAAACATACTGACCTCCAATTCCTGTCGTTACTTTTCTTTCACCAAATACCCAATCGTCACACAATCAGCCCTGTAATAGATGTTAAGCCATCTGTAAGCTTACAACAACGATTCTTCAAAACTTTTAAGGAACATTGAAATATCTTCATAGTATGTTTTTAATTATTTTATCCATTTATCCTTCCAGTGTCGCGCCAGCCTCAGTAAATATACAGCACAAGGCAGGAACAATACGTGAACTTGCTGGCGCTGCGGCACTGTGTCCTCACATGTTTAATTGTTAACAATACAGATTATTTCAATTAAGTTAAAGTTTTATCTGTATAATATAATCAACATATTTTGCTGCATTTCATCTTAAAAATGACATCATCATAATATGTAAATACGTGCTTTATAAAGTGGCGCAGGTTGTGTAATATTATAACTGTAGTGCAAGTTTACAGTGGGGTAATTGTACTTATAAGTACAAACAGTTCTACAAGGAGCAATTGATTGAGTGCGTTTATAGTTCTTGGGATGAAACTGTTTCTGAACTGTGAGTTCCGTACAGGAAAGGCTTTGAAATGTTTTGCCGTGGTTTGGCAGCATGTGCTTGATGCTGTATACCGATAATTCTCATTCCGATCAGCTGCTGCTGTGATTCCCCACTCATATACAGTGATATAAATACTCTGAGTGGTGCAGTGAGAGTAATATGGAAAAACATGATCCGCTGTGGCAACCCTTAAAGGGAGCAGCTGAAAGAAGAAAAAAAAGAAGAAGAAGGTGCAGTGAGAGTAACAACGCTAAAGCAGTTATGGTATTTGGAATACTATGGCTATTCCCTGGGCCATTACATTGTTACAGGTAATCTGCAATCAGATGCATTGCACTAATAAACAATATGCGGTTAGTTTCAGTGTATTTATAAAGCCGCGTCAAAAATGTGGTTCTAAGAAATAAAGGGTAACCACACAGGAACAGTAGCACTGCTTTGATGCTGGGTGCCGCAAGTCTGCAAAACTGAGCGGAGAACTTGCGTACGACAGGGTATGAGGTACCGTGGAAAAGTGGGTGGCTTTACGCCAAGTGTAGGTTTTATACATCACTATTTGAACATGGAAACGTTCTTACACAACATTTCTGTGCGTACGCACCATTTATGCATGAGGCCCCAGATCCTTGCCCATTTAACCTGTAGTAGCCCTTAACACTAGAATTACCAAAGCCTACAAAAAAACTTAAATCTGTTTGCACCCATCTGCCAGAGTCTTTTGTGTTGTAAATGTGTCGATTAGCAAAAGCAGTAAGCAGCCTGCTATCCCATCCCCCCACCAACTCAGAAAGGGCAGAAAGTTCTCACAGCTAAAGTCTGTTTACCTGCTTGTGAGTTGCTGAGAGTTGTATTGGGTAATAAATATATCGTTATTTAGAACACATACATTTTATGTGTGTTCTGTGTTTACAAGAACCTACGTAAGCACAACATTAAAACAGAAATATTTTCATGTTTTAATAATAATTGACAAAATGTAGACATGAAGTGTATAATGTGTGAAGCCTGAAGTCCAAATATCAAATAAAAGATGACACCCAATCTGTTGCTGCATCCAAACGGTGCCGTCTTTCGCATTTACACCTGGTGCAGCTGCGTTGTTCTTATTATGTGAGTGGATGTTTCATGCTGGGAGGGCTTCTGTTCTCTTTCTCCGATGCAGAACCCTTGTCCTCATCTGAGTTCACTTCTGCTGTAGCATGTCTTTTTTTGAAAACAGCAGTGTCAGATGGGGGCCAGCATAAACGTGACTGAGAGAATAAAACTGAATAAAAAAATAAAAAAACACTAACCTTTACAAGTACCATAAATTTACATTGGCTGTTACAGATCAAATGTATGTTTTTATTCTATAATAGTAAGAATAAGAGCAGTTCACTACTCAAAAGGAGGCATCCAAGATCGACCACAAACATCTTGATTACGAATCACCAGTTCTTACTGCTGCACCACCAAAGCGTTCATATTAAGGGCATGTCAATGTCGCACCCTAACGCAAGTTCTTTTTCTGCAGTTATATTCTTGAATAAAAGCACACTTTTTTTGTTATACTTGTACCTTTTGTGAAAGTGTTTATTTGATAGTTGGACTTCAGGCTTCACACATTATACGCTTCATGTCTTCATTTTGTCAATTATTACTAAAACATGAAAAACATTTGTGTTTTAATGTTTTAATTTCTGTTTTCTGTACTTTCATAGATTGTTGTAGACACGGAACATACATGAAATGCATGTATTCCAAATAACGATATATATTATTTACCCTATACAAATCCCGGCAACTCACATGCAGGTAAACAGACTTTAGCTGTGAGAACTTTCTGCCCTTTCTGCGTTGGTGGGGGGATGGGATGGCAGGCTGCTTGCTGCTTTTGCTGATCAACACATTTACAACACAAAAGACGCTGACGGAGAGGTGCGAAGGGATTTAAGGTGGGCCGGGATTACAAGTTTTTTCACAGGCTTTGGTAGTTTTAGTGTTAAAGGCCTACACGTTTTAGGCACCTTCAAAGTGACCAGTTCTCTATGCTGGGTAGCAGGCTTACACCACTGTCAGTTTTGAGCTACTGCATCTGCTTCCACCTACCATTCTTCAAGATTTCTCACAAAATCTATGAAGGTGGTGTGTTCCCTAGTGTTCTGGGAGAAAGTTATACTGGTGTAGTTGTTCAATTACATTAAAGGTATCATGAATGACAGAGTTTGCCATTCCCTAGTGGCTCCTGCAACCCCACTCCAGCATGCAAAGTTGTTCTCTCAGTCAATATCGATCAGTCTCTTTTTTTTTTTTTTTAAAGACTTGCCTCGTCCCAAGACTGATGGGTGCTTCAATATCTCGAGGGCACATTTTCACTCTTTCTGCCATTTTATTAGTCCTTCCTCTTTCTTTTCTGTGTATTTTGGAACTTTGTGGTATAAATCATTAATGTTCATGTCATAAGCCCACACAGGTATAATAGACAGATCATGTAAACAGTGAAGTAATGACTTGAGCTGGCTAAGCATTAGTTTAATTTGTGCTTTTGTTGTTACATTCTAATTGCTGTGTGCGTGAGGTTCTGGTGAGCATAAAAGAGAGACTGGATGTGAGGCTGTTTGGTTGAGTTTTTGTTTTCCATGTTATCATTTTTAACTTTGTTGTCATTTGTTTAGGTTTCATTTTGTTTTTCTACTTTGCTTTTGATTCCCATGATGTCACAGTGTAGTGTATTATTGCAAAAAAAACTCAGTAAATAAAGAACAGTCTTATACCATCATTATATATGAACTCCAAACATGGACGACCTTTATTGACACCAGCTGATGAAGCCCCCATGTGCTTTGTTTAATAAATGCAACATGGCAGACTAAATAAATCTAACAGAAAGCTTTGTTTAATCAGCTAGGATAATTTACCTATAATGACTATGAAGCATTTCACTCATACCAGTCTGCATACAGATAAATGGAATAGTCCAGAAAAAACCTTCTGCATTATGTATGATGTAAAGTGCCAAAATAGTTATCTAATAAAAGTCATAGGTGAATATCTACTTAAAATAAACAGGACTCTTCATATGTGAACTGTTATCAGAGGACAAAATATAAAGTTACATTTTATATATGATTTCATTTTCTAATTTAAATGAGCTGGTACAAATAAAGTGAGGATGTCCTAGTTTAACAGGCAGGCACTTTTCATCACTTTTTCTTTTCTTTTCTCTGGCAGTATCTAATTTTTTTACCATGACACAATGGGCCTAGTCAGGTGCATTGCTCAATGCTCCCATTGAGTATTAAACCTTTGAGCTGTGCTTTCTTTAAACAAAAAGATCACATGCAGGAAAAGAATTTAAGGCAAATGAAATGATGTCCAACGTATGATTTGTTTGTTTAAAATTAATGCTTTGTTTTTATTACTTTTGATTTTTTTGAGTAGGAATCTCGGCCCTCAGGATAAGTAGAAGCCCCAGGAAATGAAGTCAGGCTTCTGGTCTCCTTTTATTTGCTTGTTCTGCCTTTTGTTTCTGTTTAACTTTCTCCACAGACTTCAGTGTTTTCACTGACTTTAACTGATTGAGGGATTAGATGTATACTTATTTTTGATTTTGTGGTTTTTGACCTCAGTTTGTGTATAACCAAGATCTCGGTTTTTTGCTATTTTTTCCTCACCTCTGATGCTTTGTTTAAAAAGTCAGCAATAAAATGATTCAGCGGACTGAAAAAAATTATGGATTTAGTTTCAATACTGTATTACTTCTACTTGACATTTGGTATCAGTTATTTTTACTGAAACTTTTAAACTTACTTTTCATATAACATTTTCTGTAACTCACCTTTGAAGATTCTAGTGTATAACACATAAGTCTCATTAATAATTATTCTATTAATTTCAACCTGTCTGTACCTTAATGTGAATACATTTGTCATGTATGAAGCATCGTCATTACTCATATTAAGCTCTTGTCATATATTATTGAAAAAATTGGCACAGGGTACTTGGTACATTGCAAGAAAAGATACATTTTTTCTATTAACCTCAAAGTTAAATTTGTTCAGGTAGAAAGTAAAATACACCAGTAAAGCTTGGATTATAATGTGAGGTGATTTTCCATACCAGAGAATTTATATGGTATCATATCTATCTTATTTGAGGGTGACATTTAAATGACTGGATTTTTGAAGGTTAAGCTAACATAAAGCAATATTATTAAATTATAAGAGCTGATTTTGAGAATGTTTTTATTGCTAAAATTAGTAATTTAAAATCCCACATTTTATTTTCTGCTCAGAATGCAGTGTCAAACTGAGTCTCTCCTCAGTCACACCTCCTTAGTCATCTTAACCTGATACCAAAATAGAAAGTTATTACTTTAATTTCTGAAATGAAGCCTAGTGCCTGTCCCTTAGACTTTGTACCAACAAAACAGGTGAAAAGCTCAATTGCTGTTCTGGGGGGCACTCATTGTTAACATTATCAGCAGATTATTATTGACTGGCACAGTCAACCACTGTTAAAAAAATCTGATCTACAACCAAATATGCTTAATAAGTATATACCTATTTCAATTATACATTTCCTAATAAAGAATTTGAAAAAGAAGTCACTACACAGCTTCAGTTTAACCTTACACATTATAATTTGCTGATGAACTTCCAGTCTGACCACTGGTCACAATATAGAAATAACAGTAACTCTTGTTGTACGTAACACTTTAATACCTTCTGTTGAAGGAAATTCTACTTACATTACGTTCCACAGAAATTTGTCATCTGTGGCAGTTTATACATCCTCAAATGTCTGTGCATGCTTTTCCTCCAAGTACTCCTGTTATCCTCCTAAACCTCCAAAGGCATACAAATTAGGTTATTTGGCAAGTCATCTGGGGCCTCATGTATAAACGGTGTGTACGCACAGAAATGTTGCGTAAGAACGTTTCCACGTTCAAATTGCGATGTATAAAACCTAAACTTGGCGTAAAGCCACGCACATTCCCACGGTACCTCATACCCTGTCGTACGCAAGTTCTCCGCCAGGTTTTGCAGACTGGTGGCACCCAGCATCAAAGCAGTGCTACTGTTCCTGTGTGGTTATCCTTTCTTTTCCTGACGTAGCTTTATAAATACACTGAAATTAACCGCATATTGTTTATTAGTTTAATGCATCTGATTGTAATTAACCAGTAACAATATAATGGTCCACGGAATGGTCAAACTATTCTAAATACCATAGCTGCTTTAGTGTTGTTACTCTCACTGCACTTTCTTTTTCTTCTTTCAGCTTCTCCCGTTAGGGTTTGCCACAGTGGATCTTCTTTTTCCATATTACTCTCACTGCACCACTCGGAGAAGCTGATCGGAAAGAGAATTATCGGTATACAGCATCAAGCACACGCTGCCTCAGCCATGCTTCCTATTTGAACTGCTTCTCATATGAAAAACGCTTCAAACTTTTCCTGTACGGACCTCGCGGTTCAGAAAGAGTTTTATCCCAAAACTCTAAACGCACTCAATCAGTCCATCAACTGCTCCTTGTAGAACTGTTAGTAATTATTAGTACAGTTACCTCACTGTAAACTTGCAATACAGTTATAATATTGCACATCCTGAGCTACTTTAAAAAGAGTGTATTTACATATGATGACGATATCATTTTTAAGATGAAATGCAGCAAAATATGTTTATTATATTATACAAATAAAACTTTAACTTCATTTAATTAATCTATATTGTTAATAATTAAAGGACACGGTGTCGCTTCGCTAGCAAGGATCTGGCGCTCCACTCACGTATTGTTCCTGCTGCGCACTGCATGCTTCACTGGGACTGGCGTGAAGGATAGAATAATTAAACATGTACTACGAAGATATTTCAATGTTCCTTAAAAGTTTTGAAGAATCGGCATTGTAAGCTTACAGATGTCTTAACGTCCATTACAGAGCTGATTGTGTAGTAATTGGTTACTTGGAGAAAGAGAAGTAAGGACAGGAATTGGAGGTTAGTACGTTTGAAAGAGATAGTACTGCAGGGGCGGCCTTAGGCATGTGCAAACTGTGCACCTACACAGGGCCGCCAAATCCCAGGGGCCGCCACACCAATATATATTGAATATTAAACAGAAAGAGAAAATAACGACACAGCTAAAAACGCAGCGTCAAATTTCGGCAAAAATTAAATGCTTGTGTCATGAGCACAAGGCGGCTATGCAGTGTCCACAATGGACGTGGCGATCCGCCATGCATAAGATACCATATTGACATTGGCGGGCGAAGGGGCCACTGATTCTTTCTCTGCCCAGGGCCACCACAAACCTAGAGCCGCCCCTGAGTACTGCTGCAATAAATTATTTCATCGAAGGTCGCGCACAATCACTGCGCCACCGTGAAACCCATATTTAATAACGTGCTTTAACTCCTGTCATCATGAAAACAATATCACGTATACATCTCAGTATTTTAGCTATTCAGAGAGCTGTAATATCACAAATGTACTGGATTCTGTGTCCTGTCGGAGGAAGAGAGCCGGTTTAAGAAGCACGTAGTGATTCACACACACAGAGCACATAGAAGAACACATACAAAACAAAGCATTTAACGTGCTACTTTACTTACGATGTGATTTGAGAAACTAGTTAATTAAATGATTTTAAGATGAAGTTTAAGATGTTCTACTTTAATGACATATGATTAAAGTGGAAATTTCAAGATTGAAGTTGACATTTCGTGCTTTTTCCCCACTGTGTGACTTTTTTTTTTCTCTGTACACTAATAAGCTTTCATATGACACTCAGACAGTGGGCTACGACTCGCCTTTTCACGGCGACTTTGATATCTGACAACTTCTTTTTTATTTCAGGCACTGTGCGACTTTGTGAACTTGAGCTTTCGAGTTTCTTCGACACGCTATGTCACTCGATCAACTTCCTTTTGTTGTTTATACCACTGTTTAAACCAACAAATAGTATGTTTTTTCTTGCCTCCACTTGGTATTCGCTGAAATTCTTCCATTTTCCCTCTTGCTTTTGTCATTGTCTTTTCACAGAATGCTGAGCTTAAGGGCTATTTATATTGATTTGCATATTCAAAGAGGCGTAATTCTGGGAGGAGTTGGGGCGGGACAGCAGGCACGTGCACGAGAGTTACTTTTCATGCTGACCAGGATTTATGTAGTGGAAGATCGCGGAAGATGGCGAACGCACAGATTCCTGCATCTGGATTTTTCTGTGCATAGGCACATTTTGACTTTTGTGCTTACGTCATGATATAGTGTGAGTTCTATGCACGGCGTTATGCATGAGGCCCCTGGTCATTGTGTGAGCCCAGAGATAGACTGTCCAGAGCTGCTTCTTGCCTTATGGCCAATGCAACTGGCAGTGCCACCTCCCTATGGTTATCCTTAATTGGACTAAGCAGGTTTGAGAATGTTATTACAAATTATTTGACAACAAGCTTTATTATCCTGAAGATAAATTAGGAGAAAGAGCCACTCTTCAATTCAAAAGCTTGATCCCATGTGAACATGTTTCCTCTGTATTCACTAGTATGCTTTTCAAAAAGTATTTTTTTAAAGTATTTTACCAAAAAATGCAAATGTTTTAGCCATTGTGAGTATATGACTGGGTGACTTGACATTTTTACATGGATGTTTTTGTTTGACTTTTTTCCAGTGCTCATCTCCAAAGACATCCATTCTATCAGGAAGTTTATTATCTTTGTTCTCTATGAAAACATGACATAAAAATATGTCTTGGCTGTTATGGATTACTTTTAAATAAATTTTCAGTCTCTCAGTTGGCTTTGACCCTTTCTTAACATATTTATCCCAGAGGGCAGCCCTTCCTTTTTATTTGGGTGTATACTTCTCTGCACAGCAGCCATAGTTGTTACAAATTGTAATGCTAAGGTTTGTGCTTCCATTCTTTGTGAGTGCCTGCTGAAGCCTTGAAGAAAGGGATCAAGACCTGCACATTTCCAGGAATTATTGTGGTTGAGAATCCTTCTCCACAGCATTCTACTGACACTCCTTTACACCAAAGGCAAAATGCCTTTATATTGCCTCATTGTAACTTTGTCTGCTCTTCAGACTAGTTTTCTTTCTTTTTACAACAGCAACAACATTTATTTATATAGCACATTTCATACAAATTGTGCAGCTCAAAGTGCTTTACATGATGAAGAATGAGAAAAAAAGACAAAATAAATAAAAATTAGAATAAGGGAACACTAATTAACATAGAAAAAAAGTAAGGTCCGATGGCCAGGGAGGACAGAAAAAACAAAAAAAAAACTCCAGACGGCTGGAGAAAAAAATAAAATCTGCAGGGTTCCAGGCCACCTAACATAAATGACCTCAATCAGTCCTCATGGTATTCAGGGTTCTCATGGAAGAACTTGTTGATGACGGTCATGTGGATTTCTGGACTTTAATCCATCAATGTAGGGACATCGCAGTGCTTAATCAGGTTGGTGGTGGTGCTGGTTGCTACCCCAGAAAACCAGAAAAAGAACAGAAGAGAAAGTAGGGGTTAATACGGATTTTGGAGCCTATGACGATGCGGGTTCACTGCATGCTCCCATCGTCTGTCTGGGAGCCCTTGAAACCAACACCATTGGTAATGTCACTGATGAGCTCAGCAGTGAGGCACAACAAATGGAGATGGTGTAAAAAAGTGGCAAGTGCTTTTATTAAAAATCAAATAAAAAAAACAGTGTCCAAATAAATAAAGTGCAGTGCTTTCTGAATCCTTCAATAAATAAATAAATAATCCCATAAAATTGAAACGTGGAGCTTAAAACCAATACATAGAAAAAAACAACAATCTTTTAAAATGAGGTTAAAACAATGCTGGAAGCAGTCTCTTTAAAAAATAATCCACAAAGCCTAGTAGCTCCCCTGGCAGCTCCCCCGCTTTTCCCATCTGGGCCCCGCAACAGGAGAGTCGCCCTACCAGCAGCTGACCTTCTTTCAGCTCCACTGGTCTGGAGGCCTCCCAATTCCTGGCTTCGGTCGTGCACTCTCCAGACCGAGACTTGGCTTCCCTGGTGACCAGGACGCCCACATCAGGAAATTCACCGCCCAAGCCTCCCGACTCCCGCTGCCTTCTTGGCCTTACGCGGCCAGCCGTCCTACTTTTGGTCACTTCAGCTCCTTTATAGCTCAGCTGGAGCGACCGCTTCCTTCTGCTTTACCGAGTGTCAGCCAAACACCCTTCTCGAGGCTCACCTTTCAGCTGCCTGCCTGCGAGCCTTCGCTCACTCACTCGCCCCGGCTCTCTTCACACTGCTTCCTGCTTTCTTCCTCACTCCGCAGCTTCCGTCTTTCTTTTTTTTAACTCCCCTCCTTTAGCCGCCTCGTGCTTCTATTTATAAAGAGGACGTGGCAGCTGTAGCAATCAGCAGCTCCTGGGAACAATTACGGATGTGGATGATTTCTCACCTGTGCACTTAGGTGAGAAACACCCACACCACGAATCCCCTTGGAACTGCTTCAGCCACTCAACCACCACTAGCCTCGCTAAGCTGCAAGCTCTGCGATTATTTATTTAAAACTGGGCTTTGACGGGAGCGGCGGACCCACTGTACCATAGAGCCACTATGAATAATCATGATAATTAATTGAATATACAGAGCATCAGGATTAAACTAAGATGAAGCTATGAGAAAGCCATGTTAAAGTAATTTGTTTTCAGCTGTGGTCCACTGTATTAGCCTGGTGAATTCCTATTGGCAAGCTATTCCAGATTTTAGGTTCAAAACAGAAGAAGGCCGCCTCACCACTTCTTTTAAGTTTAGCTCTTGGAATCCTAAGCAGACACTCATTTGAAGATCTAAGGTTACAATTTGGAGTGTAAGGTGTAAGACATTCTGAAATATAAGATGGAACGAGATTATTTAAGGCTTTGAAAACTATAAGCAGGATTTTAAAGTCAATTCTAAATGACACTGGTAACTAAAGTAGTGACATCAACTGGAGAGATGTGCTTGGATTTTCTTTTCCTAGTTAAGATTCTAGCAGCTGCATTCTGCACTAGTCGCAATCGATTTATGTCTTTTTTGGGTAGTCCTGAGAGGAGAGCATTACAGTAATCTAGTCGACTGAAAACAAAAGCGTGGATTAATTTCTCAGCATCTTGCAATTTTATAAGGGGTCTAACTTTTGCTGTATTTCTTAAGTAGAAAAATGCTGTCCTAGTAATCTGATTAACATGTGATTTAAAATTCAGGTCAGAGTCAATAGTTGCCCCTAAATTCCGTACCTCCGTTTTCACTTTTAAACCTAATGCATCAAGTTTATTTCTAATAACCTCATTATATCCATTATTGCCAATCACTAAAATTTCTGTTTTCTCTTTATTTATTTATTATTTATTTTTAGTAATTCTTTCATGAATATTTAATTCATACACAATCACAATGTACATGTACTGGATTGGGCTGGTGCCCTGCCCGGGGTTTTTTTCCTGCCTTATGCCCTGTGTTGGCTGGGATTGGCTCCAGTAGACCCCCGTGACCCTGTAGTTAGGATATAGCGGGTTGGGTAATGGATGGATGGATGTTTATGTACTTATTTATTTACTTATTTAGTGAGTTTCAGTAAAAAAACAAATTTCCCACTTGCAACAAAATATATATACAGTATATCTATAAAAGTTGTGTATTAAATAAAACAGTCAGTTTTGCTTTAAGGTCATTGTAATGAGTCTGTACCACAGTCAGGTATGTCAAGTATGCAGAAAAAGCCATGCCAAAGTACATTTTGTCTTATAATGTTGACAGTAAAGGAATGCTAAAGGCAAACTAACTTTATGATCCTGAGACCTGAGGATTTGGGTCTACTCAAAGAGCTTCTGGTTCATACCCCTTGTTCTTCTTCAGCTAGCATGAAGATGCCCTTTATTTCCCAGTGTGGGTTCTTACTAGAGGTGTGCACTGTACTGATTTTTCAGTTCCCCTCCAGGCATAGTTTAATCCTCCTCCCCAACCCTTCTGAAAAATTTCCATCTTATTTTTGCCCACTCTGCCCGCTTTCTCCCAGTCCTGCAAAATGTTCTATTCAACTTCTGACCACATTCCTGCTTTCCCCACTAAAAGACACCCAAATTGGGCACATAACCTAAGGGCATTCTTAAAACAACAGAATCTATAAGGGAAAACAAAAATATCACACAGAGGAGAATTAACCTGTTTTTGACTGTTTTTCTCAATACAATCAAAGTTGATCTATTGATAGATTTTCAAAAAATAATATATAGATGCTGTGGTGAATTTGGCACCCTGCCCAGGATTGGTTCCTGCCTTGCGCCCTGTGTTGGCTGGGATTGGCTCCTGCAGACCCCCGTGACCCTGTTTTCGGATTCAACGGGTTGGAAAAGGGATGGAATATATAGATGGTTAGACAGAGGGCGGCACAGTGGCGCTGCTGCCTCGCAGTTAGGAGACCCGGGTTCGCTTCCGGGGTCCTCCTCGCATGGAGTTTGCATGTTCTCCCCGTGTCTGCGTGGGTTTCCTCCAGATACTCCGGTTTCCTCCCACAGTCCAAAGACATGCAGGTTAGGTGGTTTGGCGATTCTAAATTGTCCCTAGTGTGTGCTTGGTATGTGGGAGTGTATGTCCTGCGGTGGGTTGGCGCCCTGCCCGAGATTGGTTCCTGCCTTGCAGCCTGTGTTGGCAGCAGACCCCCGTGACCCTGTGTTCGGATTCAATGGGTTGGAAAATGGATGGATGGATGGTTAGACAGATGATTTTTTCTCGGTAATGTCCCCTTTTTGAGACCTAAAACTGGTCTGGCTTGTATTTATAAAATCCCTAAAATTGTCCAGGATTTGCCTTTATCATTAGTTAGACTGTGCAAACAAACAAGAGACCTACTTTTTTGTCCAATTCATGTATGACAAGTACTGTATATTTTTTGAACGAGCACAAGGCATAACTTGTGCCTGTGGCATAAGGCATGTGCCTTAAAGCTAATGTTCTCTCTGAAAAGCACAATACTGCTTATAAGGAAGAAAGCTCATCAGCAGAAGTGATGGTCTGTTTGGTGAGGCTAATTTCATTATACTTCAAAATGCTGCAGTAAAATCAATAATTTTTAAAACCATTATAATAACTGTAGTGGTCATTTCTGCTTCAGATGTTAAGATGTATTGATGCTAGACAATAAGGAGACCAGGGTTAATGTCCCAGGTGCTCCCTGTGTGGAGTTTCCATGCTCTCTCCCCATGTGTGTCGGTTCCCTATGGGTGCTTTGGTTTTCTTCCACAGTTCAAAATTACAGAGGGCAGGTGAATTGCTGTTTGTGTTCACCTTGAGATGGACTGGCTTCCAGCTCATGTGGTGTTCTTGCTTTATCCCCGTCAATTGCTGCCCATGAACCTGCCCTGGTAAATCGGGTTAAGAAAATGGATGGATGCTAAGCCATCAGTTGTAGAGAAAAAATAAATTTAAAATGGTATGATTTTATTTTTTTTTGCTAATATGGAAGATAAATAGCAACCCTACAAGTATTTGAAACAGGTTACTAGGTAGATGAATATAAACTAAAATGCTTAATTTGACTTAAATTGTTTGATTACAAAAATTAATAAATGTCCATTGTATATAAAGGCAAATGCCAAGTTTCAGTTGTATCCCTGCCTCAGATCCTCTTCTTTAAAAAGCAAAATCTGTTTCTCACTAAAAAATAAGCCTTCTTTTGCTAGTTGATATATGGACCACTCACAGAGACACAAGGCAAGATGTGATTCCTGTAGCCCTAGCGCAGAGGAACTCACCCCTGAGCAGATAAAGGTAAGTCAATATGGATATGAAGGAAAGGAAAAAATAATAATAAAAAGACAGTAGTCAAACTAGAAGTCACTTTCATGCAACTGCCATACAAGTTGCTATTCAAATCCATCACAATGCTTAAAATGAGTCATTTGAAAATTCAGTTGAAATAAAAGAGTCACCTCCTCATTGTAAACATGCACATGCTATCTGTTCTGACTGTAAGTGCTTTCGTAGTGAAACAGTATATACTCATATATATATGCATATGCATATATTCATATATTGTAAAAGAGGAGACACAACTAATTTAAAGAGTTGGGGCACCACCTAGTTAAAAAAAAACATGAATATAACCAAGCAACAAGTTGTTTGGTACATCTTTTCAGATGGGATCTCAGAACTGAACTGCAGCAAGATGGCCAGTTCTTGGTTTACGTGATGGCTTGGTAGGAAAGGGTGGGTCCAGGAGAGAGAAAAATGGAAGCAATGTCAGTGGTGGAGTAGCCATCAGTCTTCTATTTTGCAGAGGGAGGAAGAGAGAAGGCACTAGTCCACAGCACCAAACCCTATAAGGGATATATATAGTCTATTTATTTTTCAAGAATTTTCTCAGAGGTTCATCTGCACTCAACTGCAGGATTAAAGTCTAATCATCAGCATCCGCTCATTAGTCTTAATTTATAGTCCTGTGCCACAGAAAATTGAGTCGGGTCCCCGCAGGAATGCAGACCTTTAGTTCTTACTTCTGGACTTTTCTCATGAAAACTTTATGCCTATGACAACTTCTTATTAAAAAAAGTAATTTGTGACAAAAATAAAGTTATTAAAAGATTTATTTTATATGAACTAAATTTTTAATCATCTGTATATGATGTACATGCATTTGCAACAGCTGCCTCCTATCACTTCTTCAAAATAAATGTATTATTTAATCTTGAATACAGTTTTACAAATTATGTTTTTATTAAATAAAATGTGATTTGATATGTGAAAATATAGATATTAAGTAAAGGACATTATATTATTTTTTTAAAAATAGCAATAAACTAAAATGTTCACATAAAGTTATGATTCTTATGGGATTAGCTGCTGGAATAATAAACATTACTATTTCAATTGCTTATCTGCTTACCTGCTTATACACACTTTAAACATTATAAATATATTGTTTATTGTATGCTTAAAATGAATTTTAATTACTCAAATTGAGTTATTTACATTTTAGTCCAACATTAGTGTACACCATCAATGAAGATCCATTGGTCCACATTATCAGCAGTACGTGCAGTTCGAACACGTGTAATAAGTCAAAATGATTTTACATTTGTCTTTGTTAAACTGAATTTGGTACTGCATGGTAAAGAGGGTTAATTGTCATCTCCCTGTGATGAGTGGTTTAATTCATATTTTCTGCATAATTCAGCTTGATCATTTAAACCAACAGTTTAATTATTCTTAAATCATTCAGCTTCTTTATCCTGCCTCTTGGAAGAATATTCCAAACTACTCAGACTAAATTTTGTGCTCTGCTTATTTCTTCAATGGAAAAATGCTATCTCTGCAAGCAGAGTAATGTGGGATTTTCCAGTTTAACTCAAAATTAAAGATGAATCTTAAACTCTTTACTTCCAGCTTTATCTGTAAAGATTTCTCGTTAGATTCCAGTAGTTCTTTCACTGTGGCCAATTAGTACATTTTCTGATGTCACAAAGAGAGACAAAAATGATAACTCATGTCACTCACTCCCTTGGTATGTGTTCAATACAATGTAATATGTTTAGGAATATTTGTGCTCATGTCATTCACAGCCAACAAACTTGGTACACGTGTCTCAGTCTGCCTGACGCCTTTTGTGTTATTACTAGCACAAGCCCCGTTCCTACCACTTGTTAGCTTTATTCTGTTGCCATCAGTGTGGAGTTCATTGAAATATCACATTAAAAATCATTTTCCTATCTTGTTTGAAATAACAGTAACATTTTCTGATTTCATATATTGTCTAGTATCCATATACTGTAATTTTTGGAAAATTATGCTCCCTGCTCTATAATAATCCACAGTAACAACTTTGAACATGTGCACAATGCACATACACCGACCTAACATAATTTTGAATTACTGACAGCACAGAATATCTATTCTGGGCATTAAATGTAGTAAGGGGGCTATCAATCAATCAAAAAATATAAAATTGGCTAATTAATTCTTAGTGAATTCACAAGTATATATATGTATATTTTTCAGTTTTCAAAATACAAAAGTATTTTTTCTCATAGAAAGTCATTTATGGGCAGGCCTAGCAGATTCATAAAGCAGCCACTGACTACTGAAACTTGCTGAGAACATTGGGTCTGTGTTAAGTCCTAATTTATGTTTGCTTAGAAAGCTGTAGCTAGAATTATTATTATATTCCTTAGCTCATTTATGTTGTAATACTGTAACAACAAAATTGTTCAAAAGTAATTGTAAAATAGATAGCAAAACAGAATTGCAAATTTAATTTTTTTTTTGGAAAACAAATCAATATCTTTTTGATATTGTTCACTCATTAGATACCAATGGTTAGCAGAGATCTTTAATTTCATTTGTTTCTAACTGAGAGAAATAAAATTGTATATCGACTTACACCATTTTACATTTAAACCATTCTTTTTAGTGCAAAATTAAATTAAAATAAAAGTGCAGTATTTGTACCTACTTTAATTGACAAAATTAATATGCTCTGGCATGTTAACGGTTTTCACACATAACACTGAAATAGGTAAAGAGAGAAATGAATGTTTTGGAGTTGTAGCTCCAAGAGTGGAAAAGTTTACCAGAACCTTAGAGGACACACTGAGGGCAGAATACACCAGTGAATCTATAAAAGACACACTGGAACATATAATTTGTTGTAACTTGACAAGGATTGGACGTTGCTCTGATTGACCCACTGATGTTTCAAAAAGATTTAATTTCAGTGAGCTATGGGAAAAAGTTTAAACCTAGTATCTGCTGATAGGAAGACATGATGAACTGATGAATTAATTCCTGCTCTCCCAATATGGTAGTGTAATAATCAACACTGCTTTTGTGCGACCACAGTGTTTGCCTTGATGCAAACAGACCAATGTTTCAATGATAAAGAATAGCTCAATATCTTTACCAGTCAGGTGTATTCTTTAGTGGCAGGAGTGTGTCCATCTGTAAATTAGGTTTTTCTGCAGGGTATTGCTTTGTGCTATGAGGCTGGGAACTGCTACAATGCTGCCATGAAGATGAGAGTGACTTCAATTGAACAAAATGGCTGCCCCAGCCATCAATCTGATGGAAAAAACTATTTGGCATAGGGGATCTCCATGAACTTATTTTTAACAGATACTGTACAAGGCATACTGAAACCAGCATAATGCAGTAGCCTTGGCATTCAAGAGCAAGACCAAGATAAAGCTATCATGAAATGAAAGCCACGAGTAAGTGGTGGTCATCAGTGAGTTGTATTGTGTCCAATATATGATTGTTATGTAAGCCTTTTTTGTGATGTTTTCATGCAAGATTATCATTTATTTCCTTTTATTTTATACAGTTTTGTTTTGCTTTGCTTTGTGATCTCCTCTTCTGGTCTAAACTGGTCAACTGCCCATCCATTGAAAAATGAGTAAAAATAAAAAGCTTTAACTTATATAGGCATTTACTCACTGTCCCTACATATTCATACCTCAGTATGACATCCTATTAACCCATTGTCCCATCGTACACTATAGAGATCGACATTTTGAAGGAATTCAGCAGAAACTAGTGATTATAAAAAGTATTTACCCCTTAGAACTTTTCACATTTTATTGTTATACAACATTAAATCAGAGTATATTTAATTTGGCTTTTTTAACACTGATCAACAGAAAAAGACTCTCTGTAAAGTAGTCTATATTAATTACAAATATGAAACACCAAATATCTGACCACAAGAATACCCAACCCATGGCATCCTACCAATTCTGACCTCTTTCTTACTTTGTCCTGTTAACTACTTCTGGGTCACTATTTGAACTGATGGTACCATTCTGCTCCTGTCTTGTATTAAGTGCAACTTCTCTGCATCTTTTAGTGGTGTAAATGAAGTACATGTCACTTTTGTTCTACCCTCGGTATTATACTTTCTAATTACCAGAAAACTGAAAAATTGTCTATGTATGGTACTGCACAGCTACATCAAATTATACAGTACGTAAGAGGCTTTTTCAAATCTATATACAGATTTTGTGACAGCCAGACCTGTAAAAATGTAATGTAAGTGAAGTGGATGACGCTGGGAAAAATATTTCAGAGGAAATCAACACCTCGATGTCTGATGACAGCTGATATTTAGTGGTGTTGCAAGGTGACAGAAATAATTTGCTATTTCGCAGCAATCATTCAGCACTGCTTTTGGACATCTGACAATAATAGGTACATGTGTACAACAACTGCAAAGTGGCTATGGCTGCTGCCACAGATTTCGGAAGGCAAAAGATGGAGACTAATGCTCTTTATCACATTTACAGCTGCTTATATTTCATTCTTTTATATAGAACTTCAAAAATGTTTTAAGTATTACCTTCTTCAATTTTTTTTCAGAATATCTCAGTAAGAATTAAAATAAGGTTAAAATGAAAAGTACTGAATTGAAAACCATGAAAAGGTAAGATCACTTTGATAATGAATTCTAAGTAATAATAGAAAAACACAAGTATTAATTTAAATATTTCCTGTTGCCAAATTAATTTTGATATGCTTATTTTGTGGATAGAGGTGTTTTTAACTTACTCTTTTTTGAAACAATAAAGAAAGCATGCCTGCCTCCTTCTTGTAGGGCCAACACAGTTACATTTTGCAGGGTAAGCATGTTTATCAGATTCTTAACTGATATATTTCACATTAAAATAACTTTATCAGGAAAACAAAAGGAAATCAGTGCAGGTTGCACAAGAATGCAGAACTTCTTTATTATATCTATATTTACTGTTGACGGTTTATGCAAAATAACGCACAGATGAAGCCCCCTAATCAGACAGATTTTTTTTAAAGCTTCTGGTATTGCTTTGTGGTGTTATGTTTAAAATGAATAAGACAGCTGGGTGTCTCGCATCATATCTGAATAATGACCTTCAAATTTATCAGCATTTTGGGAGAGCTAGGAACAATTTCACATCATTTCCTAAAGTGGTTTCATTGTTTGGTGCTTTTGTTTTGACTTCAGGTTAAACCTTCCTTTTTGGACATCATATGCTATGCAGGGCTAACATGTTGATGTGAAATAGAGGACATTGCTATGGTGTCACACTTACATTGGCGTATAATAACATCAACCAGAAGTTTATAAATTTGTGCTGAAGGGACTGTGAACATACTGGTACAATGGCTAAATATGGGGAAAAAGACAACAACAAAAATATTTTTTTAAAATTCAGGACCTGCACGGCTGGACTGAGTGGGTCATGCAGTAAATATGCAAAGTGGGAGACTTTTATGTATTTGTTTTCAATTCCTATCCTGCTGTTCACCTTTTCTTCAATTGCACCTGTTTGCTTCAAGCAGTTTCTCAGCTAGTGGTGATTGTCACATTTCTCTGATGCCTCTAAATGGCAGCAGTCCAGTTCTTTTATGGCTGGCAAATCAGGATTCTTCTGGCTCATTTGCTTTGTTTTTGGAATGGTTGCTTTTGTCAGTCTGCTGAGCTTTAGGCCAACAGCATTTATTGCGTTCTGTATGTCTCTCTGTAGTCAGTTAGTTATCATTTTTGTTCACTGCACACTTTTCTTCTTCCTTTTTCTGTTTGGCTGGCCTGGTTTCAACCTAGGAGCGTTAGCAAGCTGCCTCTTTGCTAAAACCAGTGTCACACTTCAGTTTTTCCAGTGATTTTCAGTCGTAGCCTATATTAAAATAATCTTAGCAAGTTTCAGCCAGTAACGGCCAGTCATGTAGAGGAACAACCACAGTGTTGTCATGACAAAATCAAAGTGCAAAAGGTGACAATCAATGAGGACTCTGTTGAAAGTGCAATGTATTCATGCAGCTGCAAGAAAAGAAGGCAAACAGGTGTTTTGGACTACACAAACAGAAGACAGGCTCATTTTTCTGGCGTCTTATATCTGTCATACCACTACAGAATGGAGAAATTAAAAAAAAAAAACTTCCCAAGAGACTCTGATTGAATTCCCCATATCTAGAAAAGAGCCATAAGCACTGCCCTGCAGCACATTAATTTGGCTGTCAAAACACAGCAAGCTCACAATTCTTTGGGAATTTGAAACTATGCTGATCATGAGGTAGTCATGTAATCCACTGTCTCCTGAGATTCATACTC
Source organism: Polypterus bichir lapradei (assembly GCA_026402145.1). Lineage (NCBI taxonomy): Eukaryota > Metazoa > Chordata > Cladistia > Polypteriformes > Polypteridae > Polypterus > Polypterus bichir. Next base: position 112,317,070 of record JANRMT010028174.1, on the reverse strand, counting down.
ATGTAATTTGTCATCCTCAAAGTGACAAGAACTAGTGACTACATTCATTAAGTATGACATGCTTTCTGATTCAGAGTTGTGAGGTGTGCTGCTGGCCTAACTTTGGTGTCTGTCTCTCTATCTACTTCTCCATGAAAATAACTGCTCAGTGTTTACTTGCATTAAGAATCATGGCTCTCACCTTGGCATGTCTCTTATTACAATTCTGGTTATTGCACTTGTTGTTCTAAATTCTCTCAACTATGACCTATATTTGAGAAACCTGATACAGAGCACAGTTGTCCTCTTTGGAAACGTGTGTTTGCAAAGTGAAGAACCAGAGCCTGCTGGAGTTTAGGGAAAGAATGAATCCAAATAAGGAAAACACAAAAGAACAGCATGTCCATTTTGAGGTGGAAAACAGAGTCTTCAACTGGGAATTAGCTAGCTTCTCTGCACCACACCTAAACATTTTTTTTTTTTGCTTAGCTATATGGAAGATGCAGTATGGTGCAAAAAGTAGCAGCTGTCCAGCAGAAAGTAAAGAAAACAGACGCATAACAAACAACAGCTATCAAGGAACCAAGCCGAAGAGATACTGTATAAATACAAACTGGTTATTAACAAGCAACCAAACAGAAAAAGTGCCTTTAGGTCCCACTCATGGAAACAGAAGAGCTATCTCAAAAAAACAGACAGCTCCAGAGAGGCGGGTAAATTGTTGATCAATAAAAGCAAATGTCCCCAAAAACAGAAAACAGATCATGACAGAGAATTAAAATGTCTAGCTTGATTATGAAAATTATGAAAAACAAAGCAAAGCTGTGAACTCTTTTTCTAGCACCGCAAAGCAACAAAGCTGAAAAGCAAAAGTATGATTTCATTTAGAAGCAAATTAAGCCACAAACACAAAAATCTTTGCTCCAAAATCAAAAGGCCTGCAAGTGTTATACATACCTTGTGGTTTACAATATATTCTAAACAGTGAAACATTTATTGAATCTTCCAAAATCCAGTTTGAGTGCTGCTGTCTTTATTATACGTTGTTATATTATTTGAAAACAATGTAAGCTATAAACATGCAGTAATGCATAAATAGTTTTAATGAGTGTATATTAAACCTGATACTCTCATGTACAATAGTATATGACTAATGTTTTGCCTGAACAAAACTTAATTTTGAAAGATTTCAAGCTTTACCATTATCTGGTGACACTTTAGTTTAGGTACTGCAAAAATGCAACTATCACTCATTTACTCTTATTTAACAATAGCTTATCAAAGGCTTCTTCTAGTAGTAATCACACATCAAACATCAGTAGATAGGTTATTCATCTCTGTGCAGTGTGGCATACTGACATGATGATAAAATTGCTTGTTAGTATGAAAGATTTACAGGTCTTATACTAAATATGTAACTTCAGGAGAAATGTCTCAGTTAAGCCACCACATACCACTTCAAAGTAAAGATTTGTTAGCAGGTCATATTGCAGAAATAAATAAACACTTTACCAGTACTGATGTTTTGTAAGTGTTATGAAGACCCAAAGAAGTGTTTGTTAAGGTCTTGTTACATAAGAGTAAGTAAGCAATAGATGCATTTTTGCAGTACCTAAAGTCTTACCCATTATCTTAGTTCTGTCATGATCTAATCATCTGCTAAATGTACATATTCACCATCTTCCACCCACAAACCAATTACAGTACAAACAAAGTAATGATATAACTCACATCTAATTCCTGAAGTAAAAAAACAACAGTGAATAATGACAATTTTTTTCTAGCAAACACCCTATTTCGATGCCCAAAAAAATACCGGAACAAAGAGAAAAACAATATTAAATGGAAGTAAAACCAGAGTGTAGATTGGTGTTGCATTTTACCTGCTGCCTGTTCAGAGATGTGGATATTTTAATTTGGATGCAAACAAGAGTCATGTCACAGCTATATCAAAACACACACTTTTTGGTATGGGGTAAAAGAAAGGCTAAAGAGATCCAACAATAGAAAATAAGAGGTTGAAAACACTATTTAATTGGCAGCATTGCAGAAAAGAAAACAACAAAAAAAATCAGCATTAGTTTACCAAAGTAAGGCTCTGAAGCATATGAATAATGTGTACAATTCAGTGCCTATTAGCTAGCAAAGATTAAATAAATTATGTGGAGGGAACTGTGTAACTTGAACTTTTAAAATCCTCAAATTATATATTGAGTAGGAGGAGAGGTTCACAGGAGGATTTACTGTACATAACAAAGCACAAATGATCTTTTCCCCAAAATTTTGTGACAAAATTCCTCCCTTGTTCACATATAGATCTGAGTGTTATGGGCATGGCAAAGAAACATGTGTCCATTGAAAACTGATCAAGAATCACAGCTCAAATGAGGAGCGGTAAAAACAAGGTCATAAGGAAGGATAAAGGTCCATTAGTCCAAACATCAGCAGATCCAAGAAACCAAAACATAAAAGTAAACACAGTCAGAGAAAACAAGGCAGAGGTGCTAAAACTAAATCTTTCAGCTGGCATCTATGCAAGAAAGACAGAATAAGAGAGCTGAGTTTTTGTTTAATTTATCAATCCAATGACATGATACTGGGAGATACGTATTGCTTTATTAAATAACAGCAACATGATGACACAATTTGTATGCCGGCGAGATGAACATAGCCATTAAAAGACAATAGTAAAACAGCAGTGCTTTTAGACAAAGTTTTATCAAGATGACATCAACAAAAACAAATGGTAATTGCAAATAAAAACTAAATAACCAGAACTAAAGACATTAAAAAAATATAGGTTTTCCAAATACTCAATGATCAATCATGACAATCACAACTACGTTTTGATCATCACTGGCATTATTGGAACATTGTGCCCATGATTTCATATGCAAGACCAGTGTTTCCCAACCTCAGTCCTGGGGACCCACTGTGGCTGCAGGTTTTTGTTCCAACCAGCTTCTGTTTTTAATTGGACTCCTGGGTTGATTAAGTGATGTGTTATTTCCCAAGTTCTGTGTTTTGTGAACAATCTAGAAATTAGAAAACTAAGTTTGTTAAAAAAAAATGTGTGTGTATATATATATATATATATATATATATATAAATTAAAATGTACCAAGCAGTTATATGGGAATGATGTATTTTTTTCTTTTTAACAATATTTTCATCTAGATTTTCATTCTACTTTTCTATGTGTTCTAATTGTTAATCCATTATTTACTAATTAGTGGGTCTGATGCTAAAGTAGTTGTAGCCTTTGATTATTAAGTGTTGTTTGCCTGGGTGTCTGCTCTGCTCATTTTTAACTGTCATTAATAAGATACAACAAAGGGGAAAAACTGCACAGAGAAAGGGCAAAATATAATGGAATCAACAAAAGAGAGTTAAGCATTTAAATCTTTAGCAAAAGCAGAAATATTTCTAAATGTCTTATAAAGATAAAAATCATGCTGCTGTGCTTTTCTGAATGTATAATAAAAGAAAAATAATAATAGCTAATTAAATGAGATCAGTGTTATCAGGTGTTGTCACTGATTAGGAATCTGGCCGGAATAAAAACCTGCAGCCACAGTGGGTCCCCATTACCGAGGTTGGGAAACACTGCGCAAGATAATGACAACTATGGTAATAGCATAGCCATTAATATAGTTTAGCATGTTTTAGTTTTTTTTTTTTTTTTTTTTACAGTCACGATATTAAATCTGGGTATTGTGTGTCTAGTATATACTTTTTTCCAATGCCAGGGAGAGCAGCATGGTCAAGGAAGCTGATGCATTAAATGCAATAGGATGCAAAGAAGAAAAAGAAACTAGAAACTTTCTATTATTAGCAATAATCAACTAACAAATTTATTTTTTATTTTTTTATAGATTGCTTAGATTGTTTTATATAACACACATTTCTATATATTACACTCCAGGCATCAATAAACCAAGAATTTCCCTAATTGTTTCAACCAACTGGCACTTAATAACCAAATTATAAAGAATGTGGTGTGGTGACTAAGACACTTTAAACGATACAATTACCAGTAACATTCAACCATGTAACTCTTTTTGAGTCCTCAGCAAGTCACTTAACCTGTCAGTGTTCTCATATATGTCACCTCACATATGGATGCCAGATAAATATTATTATTTAATATTATTATGCACAAATGTTTTGCTGAAATACCAAAAATATAAGCAGTTAAAGAGAATCAAGTTAAATAAAGTAAACAGCATGATGTTAAAAAGCTTGGGAAGGCCAAATTATTAACTTCACAAACACGTATAACAGCTTGAATGTGCACACTCAGCAAGGCCACCTGTCTAATTTAGATAAACCCTATTGATGTACATATATCAAAATGTAGCAAAGAAAACAAGAAAAAAGATACAAAATAGACACACCAAAAACAATGTGCAAATATATGGTCAAAAGAGAACAAATAAAATAGCTAACAAGTAAGAAAAGGCAAGAAAAATACCACCTTTTTCTAAAAATATCAGAAGTGATGATTTTACCATTCTGCTTCACAGACATATGGGGTGTCTATCCTGTCTTTTGTTCCTCATAATTGCTTAAGTCTTTATCTTCTCTAAATGTTTTGTTTTGTAAATCTACTCATAAATCTCTGCCTTCAGTAAGCACCTAAGTTAAGATCGCAAAAAGAATAATTACAATTTTTCTAAGAAATAATTAAGTTTGATGAGTTATGATTTTCTGATTGAAAATAATTAATATACTGTTTGAACTTCAGTAAATATTTTTTATAGAACAAGCATTGTAATTGTCAAATAAAAAGAAATATCAAAGCTGTTCAGAGTTTTGTATACTGTATAATTTAGATTATTTTATGGTGCTGTAATATGCTGTCATGATTGCAATAGTTACTTGTTTATGCTAAGTCATTATGAACATTATATATTAGAAAGCTGACTTACATTTGCTTCATCTTCATCTATAGTAAGGCAGAATAAGGCTGAGTGGGTGTCCCGTTTGAGGTTTTGTTGGTTATTTCACACTCTAGTCTTAAAGACTTTATGGGTGGGGGTTTGGGAAACCTCAATCCTTTTCTTAATCCTATTAGTTGTTCCCTTGATGGTAGGTTGTCTGGGGGTGTTACCTACCTAGGAGGTTTTGGCACAATTTACAGTGTCTATAAATAGTATTCACCCCCTTGAAGGTCTTCACATTTTGTTGTGATATAACATTAAATCACATTGGATTTAATTTGGATTTTTTGACACTGACCAACAGAAAAACTTTCTTTAATGTTAAAATGAAAACAGATCTCTGCAAAGTGCTATAAAATAATATTAAACATTAAAAGAATCATAATCTCTAAAATATTTACTCCCTACAATTCAGTATTTAGTAAAATCCTTTTTGGTATCCATGACAGCCTAGAGTCTGTGTGCACTGGTCTCTATGAGCTTTGCACATCTGCGCCCTACAATTAAACTCCATTCTTCTTTGCAGGACTGCTCAAGCTCTGTCAGGTCACATGGTAATTGTGAGTGAACAGTCCTTTTCAAGCCTAGCCACAAATTCTCTGATTGATTAAGAAATGGACTCTGACTCGGTCACTCAGGACATTAACATTGTTGTTTTTAAGCCATTCCTGCGTAACTTTGGCTTTATGCTTGGGTTTTTTGTCTTGCTGGAAAACAATTTCTTTCTAACAGCACAGGTTTCTTGCTGACTACGTTTGGTTTTCCTGTTGCATTTAGCTGCATTCATATTACCATTAATGTTCACAAGTATTCCAGGCTCTGCTGCACAGAAGCATTCCCACAGCATGATGCTGCTACCATCATGCTTCACAGTGGAAATGGTGTGGCTTCCATAATGTGCACAATGTTCAAACATAGTGTTTAGTCTGATGGCTAAAAAGGTCACCTTTGGTCTCATCACACAATAGAAACTTCTTCCAGCTGACTTCAGCATCTTCCATGTGCTTTCTGGCAAACTCTAGTTGAGATGTCTTGCACATTTTTTCTTTAAAGCGGCTTTCTCTTTGCCACTCTCCCTTGAAGCTGTTACTGGGCAACAGTTGTTGTCTGTATAATATCATCAATCTTTTCCACTGTAGCTTATAACTCTTTCTGAAGTATCATAGTTCTCTTGGTGGCCTCCCTCTCTAGTCTCCTTCTTGCACACTCACTCATTTTTTGTGGACAGTCTGCTCTAGTATGTGCCATGTTCTTCCCATTTCTTAATGATTGATTTAACTAGACTCCAATGGATATTCAGTGACTTAGATATTAACTTGTCTTCATCCCCTGGCTTGTACACTTCATTCATCCTTTCACTGCATTTCTTGGAGTGTTCTTTTGTCTTCATTGTGTAGGTCAGGCCATAATACCGATGATCCAGTTAAGGTGTGTTTAGACTACAATCAATTGAAACCCCTGACTTCCCACAGGTTAACTAATGATGTGGCTTAATTTTTTGTGTTTTAAATTTATAATTAATTTAGGACGCTTTGTAAATCTTTTTGTGTTGGTCAGTGTAAAAAAAAACAATTAAATCCACTGTGATTCAATGTGGTAAAACATTAAAATGTGAGAACTTCCAAGAGGTTGAATGCTTTTTATAGGCACTGCAATAAACACACAGATCCCAACTTCATTTCCTGACCAATGAACATAAGCACCACACCTAAGTATTCACCTAGTCATCTGTAAGTTTGAATAACACTAACATATTTCAAGAAAATATTGTTGGAAGGAAGAAAAAAATATTGTGCAGTTGTGGTCAGTTCTACAGTACAAAGGCTTTGTATTTCCAATCCCAAGGAGTAAAATGCTTCAACACTGATTAATTATAGCCTGGGATGAATAACAATAAATGGAGAATTACAGAATGCCTTTAAATTGTTGGGCGTCATGATGACATAGTGGTAGCACTGCCGTCTCACAGCAAGGAGGGCAGGGTTCACGTCCTGAGTCCTCTCTGCATATTCTCCCACTGTTCAAAAACATTTGTGTTAGGTGAATTGACAATGCTAAATTGACCCTAGTGTGTGTTTGGTGTGTGGATGTGTGTTCGTCATGTGATTGACTGGCTCCCTATCCAGGGTTTGTTTACTGCCCTGTGCTAGTTGCAATAGGCTCCAGGACTCTAATCTGGATTAAGCAGGTTAGAAAATGACATGGTATTAAATGGTTAAATCCATGGTGGAAAGCATCAGGCAAGGTATGGGTGCAAAACTTTGTAGTTTTAAAATTAAACTTTGTATTTTCTAAGCCAGACTTTGTAACTTATCGGGCAATACACATCTGAATAAGAACATTCATAGCCACAGAAAGCTTAGATTATGTGTTTGCCTCATTCAAAAACCTAATAAAGCGATACATATTTGTATATATTATGTACTTGGACTTAGTACAATATATCATTTACGTTGCTTTTTTTTTCATAATAAATGTAATCAAAACAGGACAGGTCTGTGAATGTTTCACTGTCTCTATTGCTACTCAAGCTGTACAGTAAGTACATGTTAATAATGCTTGATTACACCATAAATACTTAATAATTATCTGCCTAACTACAGTGTAAGTACATTATAAGATATAAAAATATAAAATGTTGCTGACTTTTCAAATTAAAGAGCCTGTCTAAAAACATTGCTCAAGCTTGAATATCTTTTGATGTGAAAACCTTGTTATATCTGGAGGCAAGATTCTTTTCAAGTTATTAAATCTTATGTGTCAAGAAGGAGTATGCAAAAGAATACACACCACCTTTACAGCTCACTGCACAGTACAAAGCAGAATTTAAATTGTTCTTTAAGCAAACAATTCCCCTCATCAAGTAACTATCCAGAATCAATCAATTAAACTGCGTTTTCCTGTAATGTGGAAAAACAAAGTTGAATTGGGGTTTCACTTTTTAAAAAAATAAATCTGAATGCTATCACTTTTATTGCTAAATATACTAGTAATAACAGTAATTATAATGAGAGTACAGGTAATAGTAATTAACACTTTTATTACTCAACATACTATACAAAAACTACTGAATTTAAACAGAAAGCAGCC
>JANRMT010028174.1:112278030-112288091 GCA_026402145.1 Polypterus bichir lapradei | reverse complement strand
GCCCTAATTCTGGGCTCATCAGGCGTACAAACTTACTGCACCCCCTCTCGGGAATCAAACCTCGGACTTCAGTGTTAGAGGTGAAGCCTCTTGCATTGTGCCACGGTGTGTGGTTCGTTTATTTGACGGTATGTAGATTGGGGTATATATATTGTGAACTTGGCCCCGGACACAGACAGACGGACATCGTTGGCTCCACCACACACCGTTTATTTTACAATTATATTTACAAGATATTACGTGCACTCACAAACCCCAGTGCCTCCAGCACCGATTCCCCCAATGTCCAGGCCACACAGTCCTGTGCCTCTCTTTCTCCTGGCCGCCTCCAGTCCTCACTCCAGCTCCGTCCACTTCCACCCGACTTCCACTGATGACTGGAGGGAGGCGGCCTCTCTTATAGGAACCCGGATGGGCTCCAGCTGCTTCCCGGCAATTAGTCTTGGCCACACCCCTGTGTGGCAGAAGTGCCCGGAAGCCGTCCGGGTGTCCCTTGTCGTCTTCCCCCCGGCACTTCCTGGTGTGGCGGAAGTGCCGGGCTCCCGGGATGATAAGGCACTGGGGCGCCGCCTGGCGGTGGCCACGGGTCCCTACAGGGCTGGGCTTCCAAGCCCCCTACCCGAGGCCTCCTGCATAACCAGGATGGACGCCCCCTCTCGGTCTGGAGGAGGCACACGCCCTCCTCTGGTCCTTCATGGCGTCCCGGCCGGGCTCCAGCCCCGGCCGGGGACCACACGGGATAAACCGGCATTGGGGCGCCGCCTGGCCCCCAACATAACCAGGACGGACGCCCCCTCGCGGTCTGGAGGAGGCACAAGCCCTCCTCTCGTCCTCCTGGGTGTCCCGGCCAGGCTCCAGCCCCGGCCGGGGACCACAATATATATATATATATATATATACCCGCGCTTCGCAGCGGAGAAGTAGTGTATTAACGAAGTTATGAAAAAGAAAAGGGAACATTTTAAAACTAACGTAACATGATTACAATGTAATTGTTTTGTGACTGTTATGAGTGTTGTTGTCATCAAGGATTTGATTATCATTATTTCTTTCAATCAGGTTCGTATTTGGAGGATGTGTTGTGTTCAAGTTACATTCCGTGTTTGTCAACCGTTGTAAAGATAACAGGTTTCATTCATCGATTCCTTTCTTACTGCATCAATAAACAGCTCGTCTTCCTTTTTATTTGAGACATCACACACTGCATGCACGGTTTTTTTTACACTGTCTTCCTTTAGCTGGACATTGACTTTTTCCACCGTGTGCTTTGTTTCCGCAGTAAACTGCACTTATGAATGTGCTTGTATGCAGTCACTCGCTTCATATTCTTTTGCTGCCATCTCAATTGTGTAATGCGTTTTTGTTCAGCGCTCTTTGGAGCTGTTGCTTTTTGTCTGCGTACTGTGTTCACAGTCAGTTCACATGAGCCGCTCGGTGTACATGAATTAAAGGTTCTCAGCTGTGCTTGTGCTATCTTGTGTGATGCCCACGGCTTTATTTAATGTTGGCTAAGACCCGGCACTTAAAAGTTTCTCTCGCAGTTTCGCTGAGTTTGTGCCAAACACCACCCTGACCATCTCATCTTCATCTGCATAAGCACAGTCCTTCACCCACGAATATTTAGCGGTAGAGTGTTTCTATCGGATTGCCGCTGACGGACGGCCTTTTATGGGCAGACACTCAATTACGTGGGGGGGCGTGACGATGAGGGACGCAACTCCGCCTCACACGGCAACCGAACTGCAGGCTATGGCCTGTATATATGTACATAAGTAGGTTCCAGTTATGACCGTTACGCGTAGAATTTCGAAATGAAACCTGCCTAACTCACCTGAGTGAGTGAGTCAGTCAGTCAGTGAGGGCTTTGCCTTTTATTAGTATAGATAAGCAACATAGTTTTGCTTAAGTTATTCAGTCTAGTTTTAAATAAAAGGTATTTGTTTGCATTTTTCTATAGTGAAGCCCTATTTTACTACTTAATAAACTAATTATATTTAATAGGCTTTATTTATGAATATTATTTTGACATTTATTACGTGTCACTGTTGTGCTTAGCTTTACTCTGAGATTTCTATAAAGTTTATTGCTCAATTACCAAAGAACTGAAAAATAATATTATACAACAGCAAACCACCAGATGAAATGAACAGCAAGGGGAGCATATTAGACTGCAGATTTTCAATATATATATCTATTATTCAAGTCTGTGGTTTCTTGTTTAAAAGAATTGAAGATGTGTTTTAATTGTTAGCATGGAACATGTATTGAGTTTCTGAGAGGTGTCTCTTTGCACTTACTATCAAAAAATGTTTAACACTGAGACATTGAATCATGAGGGAAACTGACATGGTGGAACTATTTATACATTCATTAAATTTTCCAGGAAGGCTGACAATATTAAAGTGAGAACAAGTGGTGCCTATCCCAATGCAACAACCAATAAATCAAGAAAAATTACAGTTTTGCTTCATAGTGCAGGAAATCCCTAGAACTCAACTCTTAAGCTACTTCAACATCCAGATGAAGGTCAGGGAGATTTGAAGAGAGGCACTTTTTTGTGCATGTGTGACTCTGTTTTAGTTAGAATGCAGATTATAAGCATGGAAAACAAACATATCAAAATTCCAATTCAGATTGATATTTTTCTGTACTGAATGGTGAGCAAAGCATGTAATTATGCAATTAGTATCACTGCTCAAGGACATTGGCAGGCTATGTGACTGTATCATACCTTCTATTCACTGGTAGTCTGGAAAGTGTGAGTTACTGCAGAATATTAATGAAAGCTTTAACATATACTTAATTGTTTCATATAAAATAGGCCTTTTTTGTAATTTTTGATTTAAAAACATAATTTAAGCCTTAAGATTGAATGAAAACCGAATTGTACCATACCACATTGTTCTTCATTTTTTGTACCACATGCAGTATGTTATTCAGTATAACATAACATTGAATGAAATAGTGAACAATAATTAACATAGTATTTGTGAGATCTTAGCTAAAATTCTAAAGAATTTTATTTTTACATTCTAAAAGACACTCTGATGCTGACAACATGTAATGAAAAATAAATAGACTTTAACACAAAGTTCAAAACCAGGTTACCTGCAGTTACCGACACTGCCCTGGGGAGACCACCTGTTTACATTTGATCTTCAAAGCCTATTCCTACATACAGCTTCAATATTCCTCAATGTGTTATTTTCTCTGGGTTATTTCTTTACTCAGCTCTTGAATATAACGGTGCCATAGACTCAGATACCATTTACTGTATATCAGGAATTGTTAACCTTGGGGAGACAACCTAAGTTTGGGATAGAAACTAGTCATAAAATTTGGGCAATTGCTAAAAAAAAAAAAAAAGGTGTGGCAAACCTGCTGAAAACTGTACTCTCTTTATGCTGGGTGGAAAGGCAAGACAAACCTGCTTTTATGATAAATGCACATCAGAATTCACTTTCTGAAATTTCCACCTTTCTTTCCATGACTGCTATAAAAAAAAAGAATAGAAATTTGTGCCACTGAGTTACCTGGATTATTATAGCAAAAGAGAGTGTGAACAAAGAGAATAGAACATGGTGTTATATTGATAAAGACTCTAACAATACCATGATAAAAATGAGCTGTTAAATAATGGCCCTATGTCAAATTTGCTTCACTCACTTAATCCTGTGTGGTCAGTGTGAGCCCCTGCATACTTTGTCTAATAGGTACAAACCACAACATCACAAACAAAACTATACATAATAAATAAGGCACAAATTAAACATGGTCAAAGAAGGCAAAAATGTGAATGCACAGTTAAATAGGTAAATAAATAGCTACTGTAATAAGTCACAAAATTTCAATAAAAAGATGGAGTAAGACAAATCCAAATCAATCAGAAGAGCTGATACAATTAACTTATTTCCAGGCCTCTAATTACAGTATATATAGAAAAATATCCACATAACCAATGTTTCATAATAATGCCCAGAGACAGCTCTAAAATTGCAGCCATCTTCTATCCTAAACTTTGATGGAAGGTCACCAGCCAGACAAAGCAATATGAAAAACAAATAACATGTGCAATGTACAATGCAAAAAACCACATATAAATATGTAAAAGTGTCACATTCATAACATGCAAAGTTTACCTCCTGCCCTGCTGAGTGATCCATGCTGAATTTTCCTTTGCCTTAAAAAATGTCTAAAGCTCAAAGTCTTAGTCCATTTTTCTGTTGCCCTAAGTGTAGTAAGAAATATGGATGGGGAACAACAGCAAATGCTCCACAACAATCAAAACAAAAGAAAGACACCAAATAAAAGCCTCAAATAAAAAAACAGGACACAAACAGAGAGAAACTTCTGTAAAGCATGCCCAAAATCTCAAAGGTTCTGACAATAATATACTATATATATAAAGTAATTCTCCATTTCCAATTATCCTAAAGTCTCACCAGATTTTACTTCACAATCTTAGAATGTACAATTTTTTTATACAGTATATAATAATGAATTAATTCATAGCTACACTGGACAATGAAGATTTTGCTTCCCGAACACATTTTGGGTGTAGCCTGTGGATTTTGGCCTTCTGATTACAAATATCACCTTTAAACTTTCATATTATATACTTCTCTGTGGTGGTCTAAAAGTATTGGCACTTCTACTAGGAATGCAGCTCGGATTTACCAAGTACTGTTATTTCAATTGCCAATGGGACGGACGTACTGAAGAGACATATTACATTAAAAAACTGACCACTTTCAAGACAGAAAAGCGTTGACCCAGCAAAAATATTTTTGCCTCCTCTTCATATAAAATGAAATTAAATGAAAATGAAAGCAATGAACAAGGAAGGTGAAGGATTTTGACATTTGACATTTCTAGTTACACAAATAACTGATGCCAAGATTAAGGATAGTTGTTTTTTTTTGGTCTGCACATCAGACACATCATCAGTGACAAGTGGTTTGAATATCTGCTGTGGTGTATGGCTGGCCGTTTATCCCGGCCAATACTCCCAAGCCACCAGGTGGAGCCCTCCCTGCAGTATGGAGGTCCCCGAAGACCAGCAGGGCATCATGGACATTGCAGTTTTTATACGCAGCCCTGCTGGATGCCATGGGGGCCGCTAGGGGACGCTGCAGGGGGGAACAACGGTTATTTACCCTACGCCCCGGAAGTACGTCCAAGTCACATGGACAAGGGGAATGACGTGTTTCCGGGGTGAAGAAAATGATTTTTTACCTGACTCGGAAGTGATACAAGATCACATGGACTGGGGATTGGGAACACTTCCGGATCAGGGCAATATAAAAGGACTATGGGAGCTCCCAGACGGCGAGCTGAGCTGGGTGGTAGGAGGGCAACGCGCCTGGGAGTCGGAGGATTGTTTATTATTTTTATTGGTTTATGAATATAGTGGAGGAGAGGGTGCTTTGTGCACTGTGGAAGATTAATAAAGTCACTTATTGGACTTTTACCTGGTGTCTGGAGTTGTGGACAGGGGTTCAAGGGAGAGATAGCACCCCCTAACTGTCACACTGCTCAGATGTAAGGCTTTAAAGGATGTTTTTGAGTGTTTTCCTGCCGCCAAACTATGTCCAAGTATATAAAACCATAAAGTGCAACATTTCGCTAAAGATTCGTTTTCTGCATTCACACTTTGACTTTTCTGTTAATCTTGGTGCAGTGAGTAATACCACAACATTGTGACAATGAGAAGTGGTATCAGGGTAAGTGGAATCCATCAGTGCTGAACAACTGTTGTTGGACACATGAAGCATCAGACGCTGAATACAAACAAAATTCAGCTGCAGAATATTTTATCTCAATTGAACTGAGCCAATGTTTCAGCATCATTAAGTGACTAAACACACTACATTCAATAAAAGTTCATTTCATGTTTCTCTAAATTTCCTACATGATACAGTCATTTTGAAATTGCATTTGTGTTCAGTTTAAAGCTGCCTATCATAATCACCAAAACATTCTGAGGAAGTAAAACCTCTGAAAAAGTTTGTTGTTCAGTGTTATCAATGCTTTAAATATGTCCCAATCATATTATTGTTATACAGTATTTAGATGTCAGAGGTATTGAACTTACAATTCCCTTTATCATTTCTTAAATGTTAAAACAGTTAATGTCTTTCAGTTCTTACTATACAAGTGATGTTTTTTCAGCAATGTCTGATCTTCACAACACCTGTTGCAGTACAATTGCAGAAGACTGTTTATGTTGGTAAAATCTGTCAAACAAATAGCCTTTGAATTTCAATGCAATTTAACAAGACTCACGTTTAACAACTCTTTGAAAGGAGCTGGTCGCTAGGTACATGTAGAGTGACTCCCTTGCACTTCTTAGATTCTCAGCCACTGACAATTAAAAAGTAGCAAAGTAACCACTGATACTCTAAAATGTTCTTCATGCTTGGAAACAAACATTCATACGGCTAAATGTACCCTGGCATCACACTGGAATGTAGTGCTTTTCAGTATATTTTGTAAGGGAAAACATTACAATTACTTTATTTTAATGTGCATGCAATCTGTTCAGTTTTCTTAATATTTTACACAATAAATATGTTAACTGGATATCTTGCATTATAAGTCTGTCAATACATTTGTAAAAAAAAAGTTTTGGTTCAGTGCCAATATCCTTCTGTCTGAATGTTAAACAGGCAATGATAATGAACTATAATTATAGTGCTTGAAATGATTGGAAATAAATTGGGACTCCAATTACAGATGCATGAAAGAAGCTCCAGTAAATCTGGACTGCTCCATTAATTCTTAAGGTAGTTTGGGCCATCTCACTATTTCAGTGACACATTTAATTTACTACCACTATGAATCATAGTAAGTAGGGCTGCCATTAAAAATCAAGATAAATTTGAAGGACAAGAATTTTTAAAGGTGCTTTAAACTATATGCTTCTAAGAGTCCCTTTACACCAAAAAGAAGAATATAAAAATGTTGCATGAACGCACCATAGTCCATATATACAACTAAAGTAAACCACCATCAGCTATACAATAAAGTATATACAATTTTTGGATCTCAGTTGTATTGAACTTATAGCTTCCAAAGGTACATTTAACCAATTTTTAATAAGGAGCACATAATGTATCTTTTACAATAATAAAGCTCTTTTAAAGGTATAATTATAATATGGAGCTTTGTGTTTTTAATTTTGGAAAACTAATTTTGTTTCTGTTAAAACATCTTCAAACTAACAGGTAGAGTAAGGTAGACAAGACACCTCGCCCACAGTTGCATTCTTCAGATCTACCAGAGCTTCAGGACAGCCAAGAAATACAACAATTCCGTAAGACATATAAACACTTATATGATGAATGATTGATACCTGTTTTTTTTTTATTATTTTTCTGGGAAAATCCCAATTTCATTATTTAGATATTAAATATTTGATTATACTGTCTTAAATAAGGTGCATGAAGAAAGTATTATAATACATTACAAATTATCACTCGGTTTTCCTAAGGGTAAAAAATTATTCACTCTTGGTTTATATCCAGCCCAGATATGAGCCCAGAACAGCCCCATTTTGATTGTTCTCATTCTTTGAATCAAAGCATAATGACTCAAAGCTCTGTTCTTGTAAAAGGCAGCATAGATTGACCTGAAAAAAAGGGCTTCATTTGAGCTCCCTCTTCGCCAATCACTGTGTTATCTACTACCTGCTGTACTACCTCAGTTAAACATCGCAGTGTCCTCTATGAGAGTTTGTAATCAAGACCTGTTGTATGCATACTGTCAAGGACAGCAGTTATTCTAGGTCTATAAGAGATCAATAAACAGAACAGAGACAATCCTCAATTCATCAACTTGAAAACATTCCAAATCTCCAATCTCCCTTAAAAGCCTGTTGATGAAAAGCAAGAATATAAGGATAGGAAAAAACAATTCTTGTACAGGCCTTCACCCACATGGAATACAAAAATGTTGTGTAGCCCCTAAACCTTGTATTCTTTTATCAGTTTCCACAATATATTCATTCAATGTAGATAGTCATAAGCTTCCTTCGAATTCTGAAAAAAATGTAAAGAATGGGTTGACAAGCTCTTGAGACCTTTAAACATACAGTATGTGTATAGAGATTTGTCTTTCCAGACATGTTGTCAAAATCATTATTTTGTGCTGTCTTTGTGTGAAGAGGCATATTAACTGAGACACCAATATATTCTTAAACCCTCAACAGCTGTGGACAGAATCCATTCATCGGTGCATTTTTGACACACTAGAGTTATTCAACAACCACAGTTACTTCGACCATAAATGTGGAACTGCATCAAGAGATGTTTCCAGACATGCCTCGTTTGTGAATGGTGAGTCCTCCCTTCTCAAAATGTTCCCTTTTTTGGCAGAACGTTGTAAGAACAGAACAGCTGTTTCTCAAGAGAGGGCATAATTCAGTATTCCTTTATGTACACATTCATTATATATGTTTATTTTCAAAAAAAAGTTTAAAGTTGATTCTTACTAAAGAAAAAATACTTGAATTGTTTTTTTCTCAACAATAGTACTGCATGCTGAATATTCAATACTAGCAAAATACCCGCGCTTCACATCGGAGAAGTAGTGTATAAAAGAAGTTATGAAAAAGAAAAGGAAAAATTTTAAAAATAACGTAACATGATTGTTAATGTAATTGTTTTGTCATTGACATGAGTGTTGTTGTCATATTTATATATATCTATAAAGTGAAAACCTGAATATATAAAGTCAGCGTTGGAATTTATAAAGTCATTCCTGATTATATATAGTCAACATCGGAGTATATAAACTCATTCCTGAATATATAAACTCAAAGTCAAAATATATTGATTGAAACGACTCTGCACTGAAGTAAGTTAACAAAAACGTATTCAGAAAAATAAATTAAAAAAACACTGTTCGGTTAATGTTTTGAAAATGATGCATTTGCCCTGCCCAGGATTGGTTCCTGCCTTGCACCCAGTGTTTGCTGGGATTGGCTCCAGCAGACCCCTGTGACCCTGTGGTCGGATTCAACGGGTTGGGAAATGGATGGATATTGCAGCACTGACTTTGTATATTCCGACGATGACTTTATATATTGAAGTTTTGACTTTATATATTCCAGCGCTTACTTTATATTGTGAGCTGGAGGGCTTCGCTATTACGTGTGGGGACGAAACTTTACTTTGGTAACTGATCATGCTCCACTTCAATGGTCATACTGACAGAAAGATACAAACTCTTGCCTCATGAGATGGTTTCTGGGCTTACAACTTTTACCGTTTCACAGTAAAACATTGACCAGGTTCTGAACACGTCAACGCAGACGTATTATCAAGACTAAATTAACCTGGTACAGAGAGTCGCTTGATTCACGGAAATGTGAATAAAGCTGAGGGGGAGGGTGTGAGCTGGAGGGCTGATCGCACCCCAAGAAGATACAGACGCCTCTGGGAAAACCACAACCCCTGAAACACAGACTACCCTCACATTGCTCCTTACTTTCTCACTTGCGCCATATCGCGTAATGCAAACCTCGCGTGATACTCCGCTAACTTAAAAGCCTTGTGCAGCGCCTGTCAGTTGAAAATTGATTGTTTGCTTGCTTTTATCGCTCTCTCTCTCTCTGCTCCTAGCGGAACTGTCATCTCTGACTTGTCATGGAGCACGTTTAAGCTCATGTGTTTGCAGTGTTTGAATAAAAATCCTTCTTGTTTCTACGACCTCCTGTGTCTCTGTGCAAATCTGTGACCCAAGCGTGACAATATATTCCGACGCTGACTTTATATATTCCAGCGCTGAGTTTATATATTCCGACGCTGACTTTATATATTTAAGTTTTGACTTTAGGTGGCAGTGTGACGAAGTTGCTTCGGAAGACGGCATTAGCCGCGGAGCTCAGCTCAGAGCGAAATGAGGTAAATGGGAGGGGATATGATGACGTGACTCCTCCACCAGCCTTAACTGTCAATCCCCCACAAACACAGTCTCTCGGAATTTGCATAAGCACACCCCTTCACCTGCAATTTTAACTTAGTTACAAAGTGATCAAAACTCTCGTTTATATCCTGCGT
>JANRMT010028174.1:112242128-112278020 GCA_026402145.1 Polypterus bichir lapradei | reverse complement strand
TATGTCACTCGCTTGCTTCTTATTGTTTCGCTGCCTTCTCAATTATATAATGCATTTTCTTCAGCGTATTTTGGAGCTCTTCCTGGTTTTCTACATAGTGCGTTGACAGTCAGTTCACGTGATTACATGGGCGGCGTGATGATGTCACACAAAACTCCGCCCCCACGGCTTTCAAGCTCAACTCCATTACAGTAAATGGAGAAAAATACCTTCCAGTTATGACCATTACGCGTAGAATTTCGAAATGAAACCTGCCCAACTTTTGTAAGGAAGCTGTAAGGAATGAGCCTGCCAAATTTCAGCCTTCTACCTACACGGGAAGTTGGAGAATTAGTGATGAGTCAGTGAGTCAGTGAGTGAGTGAGTCAGTGAGGGCTTTGCCTTTTATTAGTATAGATCGACAGTAGGACCTCCTGAAGATGGACTTCCCATCCTTTATTTAATCCTTGAAGGAAATGACCCCACTGCGATATTCAAAGTTTCTGGGCTGCTGCCCATTTTGAGATGATCAAATGAACTTACATCTGACTCCTTGGCCATGAACATCTAGATTATAACCTTCTGAGATGGGTAAAACATGGGCTGAGAGCCTTCTGCAACAGGCAAAACACAGGCTTTGTGAATAGCTCGGATTTTTTTTGGAAGAGTCCATGTTTCTTCAAAAGTAATGGCCTGCATCCCAAGAGAGTCAGCACCATGGTCTTTTTTTTATTTTTTCTGTCTTCCCTAGCCTACTGACCATAGTATCAAACTTATCATTAGTTACTTTAAGATGAATGGATAAATAAGGTCTCTACTTTATCTATAACATGTAGATTGGTGTTATGCAACTGCATAGTGATTTATTCTGATTTACTAATTTTGGTGTGCCATTTATTCATTCCCAGTCTTATCCATTTTTAATGTATTTTTCTTTTCTTGCTGGGATATCTTGTAAAGTACTTTGAGCTACATTCTTTATATGAAAATATCGTTCTGTTTGTTGTTACTTAAAACTAAACCATCTTGGAACAGTTTGTTATGACAAAGCAGAAGGTACAACAGTTATTTATTTCTAAAGTAATTTATAAAATAATTCTCATGACTTTTCTGTAAATGCCTTCATTACACTACATACTTATTTACAATAAAGAGATATTGAAGTCAGCAGTTCTCTGCACATGTGTATGTGCACAATATGCCCTGCAAGGTTAGGCTGCAGTTCTCCACAACCATACATCAATGAAAAGCAGATTCTGAACATGGATGAACAGGTGTTAACTGTAAAGTTAAATTAAAAAGACCCCATCATTTAAAAAAAGATTGTTAATTTTCAAACGTTGTTAAGATGGTTGTTGGTAAATGTCTCACCAATAAAGTCTCAGCATATGTTCCACAGGTTGGCAGTCATGAAGAGAAAGATCAGATTTACATTTTCTGGGTTTATCTAGGCTAGTTGGTTGCCCCCAAATCTTTTTCCTGCACTCCCCACAGTCCTGGACATCTTTTGGGATAAGGCCCATTCTTTTCATATCATCCAATGTCCTCCACCGTGCCCTTTTTGGTCTCCCACTTGGCCACCATTATGGTCCCTTCTTTATCCAGTCCATCTCTGACTTTCATGCCACATGCCCAAGCCAATTCAGTCTGTTTCTCTTCAACACAACACCAAGTCTTTCTCTTTCTTCTCACTCTGTGACACTCAACATATCCACCTGATCATTGTCATCTCTGTTCCTTATAGGTATCCTTTACGTTCTATCTTTATCTACCACATCTCTTCCCAAATACTCTTCACCCAGTTTCCATAGACTTTAAACTTCAATACAGGAGGAAATCCTTTAGAAATCAGCATGGGGGACAACTCCTAGTATTTCTTCCATGCACCTCACACCTTCTCTCTCACTTTCAAAACCAAAACCTTCATTTGTACTCAATAACATTCCTTCTAAATGGCTTTAGACAGAAGCCAGTAAATAACAAGCTTCACTCCTAAATAATTAGAATGTGAAGAACTTTTTATTGCTAACATAAAGGATCAACAGAAAGGAAAACACAGTGATTAGCACTGTTACATCTCTGCTCCAGAATCTTTGATTCAAGTTCAAGGTCACAAACAGTGTGTGTGGAATTTGCAAGTTCTTTTTCCCCCTTTGCATGGACTTCCTCAAGGTACTCCACTTCCTTCACCATCCCAAAGACATTCAGGTGAAATCTGTTGGCAAGTTCAAATATTTCCAGAATGACCAAGTTAACTCTACAGTAAACTTGTACATCTTTCAAGGTTGGCTCATTTCTTGCACATAATGGTGCTGGGGGAAGTTCCAGCAATTCCTGCAACAGTGAATTTCGGTGGTCAATGTTTTGTTCATTGGAACCATGTTGGTGAGAGAAAATGATGTTGAAAGCCACAGTGCACAATGTAAATGTCCTATACCCAATATGTCACCTTTCTGCATTCTCACACTACACAATGACTGTCCTTTATATATTTTTTAAAAAAACATCAAGATATCCTATGCATGTATCTATAAACAATTGTAACAGCCAACTCCCTCTCCCAAACCGGCAGCTACACCACCAAGACCCATGGCCTGGCAAGCTGAGGACGTTAGACCTGACAAGCCGTTCTTTTTCCAAATAAACTTCCCCCAATTACAATCAAAAATAAGCCAAAAAAAACAATATGTAAAATAATAAAATGAGTATATATTGATAAAGAAAGAAATGAACAAACTCCAAACAATATATATATCATACCTCAACCAACCCCGACATAACATTCAACCCCAGAAGTGTCTGGTGGAAAGTAATAATAAAAAGAAAAAGTGCAACATAAAGTTAATATACAATACAAACCCTCCCTTGACCCCACACTGAACACAAAGTCAATAAGACACACAGAAAGTACGAACCACACATTAAAGTCCAGGGGCCTCATGTATAAACGGTGCATACACAATAAAATGTTGCGTACACCCGTTTCCACGATCACATCGCGATGTATACAAATCTAAACTTGCTGTAAAGCCACGCACATTTTCACACCAGATAAATCCTTGGCATACGCAAGTTCTCTGCTCGGTTTTGCAAATTGGTGGCACCCAGCCGCAGCCAGTGCTTTTGTTCCAGTGTAGTTTTCCTTTCTTTTTTAGATGCACATCCCTGACAGCTTTATCAAATACACTGAAATTAACCGCATATTGTTTATTGGTTTAATGCATCTGATTGTAATTAACCCCTAACAATATAATGGTCCACAGAATGGCCAAACTATTCCAAATATCATAACTGCTTTAGCATTGTTACTCTCAAGTATTTATCCCACTTTATCTGATTGTGGAATCACATCTCTCAAGTAACTGATCAGAAAGAGAATTATTGGTATACAGCATCAAGCACACGCTTCTTCAGCCATGCGCTATTTGAACTGCACCCATATGGCAAACACTTCAATGCCATTCCTGTTGGGACCTCGCAGTTTAGAAACAGTTTCATCCCAGGAACTCTTAACGCACTCAATCAGTCCATCAAGTGCTCCTTATAGAACTGTTTGTACCTATAAGTACAATTATCTCACTGTAAACTTGCGATACAGTTATAATATTGCACAACCTGAGCCACTTTATAAAGTGTGTATATACATATGACAATATCATTTTTAAGATGAAATGGAGCAAATTTTTTTTTACATTATACAGATAAAATTTTAACATGATTTAAATAATCTATATTGTTAATAATTAAACATGTGAGGACACAGTGTTGCAGCGCTAACGACCATCTGGCATCCTGTTCAGGGATTGTTCCTGCCTCATGCTGTATTCTTGCTGGGACTGGCGCGACACTGGATGGATAGATGGATAGAATAATTAAACATGTACTATGAAGATATTTCAATGTTCCTTAAAAGTTTTGAAGAATCTGCGTTCTAAGCTTACAGATGGATTGGCATCTATTACAGAGCTGATTGTGTGGCGTTTGGGTACTTGGAGAAAGAAAAGGAAGGACAGGAATTGGGATTAGTATGTTTGAAAGAGACAGTACTGCTGCAATAAATTTTTTCATCAAAGGTTGTACACGGTGCAGCAAGCATCTTGTGTGAGGCAGGAACAATCTCTGGACAGGACGCCAGCTTGTCACTATCGCTGCGCCACCGTGTTCCCATATTTAATAACATGCTTTAATTCTTATCATCATGAAAATGATATCAAGTATACATCTCAGTATTTAATTTATTTAGAGAGCTGTAATATCATGAATGTAATGGAAACTGTGTCCTGTCGGAGGAAGAGAAAGCTCATTGAAGAAGCACGTAGTGATTCACACACATAGAAAAACACATACAATACAAACATTTAACATGCTACTTTAGTTACGATGGTGTTTGAGAAACTGGTAAATTAAATGATTTTAAGATGAAGTTTATGATGTTCTATTTTAATGACAAAATAAACTACATGATTAAAGTGTAAATTTTGAGATTAAAGTTGACATTTCAAGCTTTTTTTTGCCACTGTGTGCCTGTTTTTTGTCTTTTCTCTGTACCCTAATAAGCTTCCATATGACTCTCAGATAGTGGGCTACGACTCGCCTTTTCATGACTTTGATATTTGACAACTTCTTTTTTATTTTGGTCACTGTGCAACTTTGTGAACTTGAATTTTTGAGTTTCTCTGACACTCTATGTCACTCAATCAATTTCCTTTTGTTGTTTATACCACTGTTTAAACCAACAAATAGTACGTTTTTTCTTGCCTCCACTTGGAATTCACTGAAATTCTTCTGTTTTCCCATGTGCTTTTGCCATTGTCTTTTCACAGAACGCTGAGCTTAAGGGCTATTATATTGATTTGCTTATTCAAAGAGGCGTAATTCTGGGAGGAGTTGGGGAGTGGCAGCAGGTGCGTGCACGTGCATTTCTTTTCATACTGACCAGGATTTATGGAGCGGAAGAACGTGGAAGTCGGGCTACGCATAGATTCATGCATCTGTTTTTTTTTGTGCATATGCACATGTACGTTATGTCTGTACGCCATATTTTAGAGTGAATTCTATGCACGGCATTATGCATGAGGCCCCTGAAGATTTAACAGAAAATGAATAATGTTTGGGAACCTGGTTCAGATGGAAAAATAGCCCTACTGAAAATACACAGATGAAACAACAAACAACAAGAAACAGTCTCACCATGTTTATTCTCGTTAAGAGGCATGATCCAGAACCCTGGGATTTTGAGGTGCAAAGCTGTTGTTGTCAGGCATTGAAAGTGGCAGGTAGACAAAGGTGTGAATGATTTGAAGCGGTGTTTTTTCTTGTCTCTGTAGCGGAATGGCAGTCTAGTAGAACGAGATGTTTTTTGGTTTTTTTTCTTCTTTCTGTCCTTCTGTCTAAATAGCAAATGATCAAATGCAGGTGATGGAATTGACAAGACCAATTATCGTGTGGGGCCACAGTTCCAAAATGTTGTCCTTTCCTCCATTGTTTCCAGGGGAGCATATTTACATACATACAGACCATGTAAACAGGACAACGCTATGAAAGATGGGACTCAGCACAAAATACATTTATGATGACATTAATCATGTAGTACCGCTATACAATGGTGCTGTGGCAACAATGAGGAAAAGTGTACATCTTTTTGACATGCGTTTGTAGGCTGGTGGTTTTTGATAGTCTAGAAAAAGGCAAACATATTTTGCTATTGTTTATTGTTCTTCCTTTGTTTTTGCAACACAATTTATTTTTTTAAATAAAATATTTATCAGTAAAGGAAGTTTGTTTTGTTTTTGGACCAGAGTTTTTTTTCACATTTTTTTCCTCTACCTTTGTGGAGATTTTGCTTGTTAAAGTATTTCTTCCAGTGTTGGGCCTATGCAGGCCGTAAGCCTGCCTTTTGGGTTTAGAGGCATGCTAGCTGAGGTGGTTAGGGCTATTCATTAAATCAGCCCTGTTGGAAATGGAGGTCTGGCTTTAGTTTGTGAGTTGGCAAGATCAAAACATTTTTCTTGTCATTTTTGTTTTTATGTGTTTCTAACAGCTTGGTATTCCCAGTACCCTGTTTGGCTTTGAATAGAAGGGTAAGGAAATGGATGGAGTGTTACAAAAAAGGTATAAAGAGCAATGGGCCCAGAATTTTTGCTTCTGCTGTGTTCTTGCTCAACATGAAGCATTGCTCTACTTTGTAAATTACTTCTCACAGAAGTGAAGGTACAGCAATAGGTTTTAGCATATATATTGGAATTCTGAAATACTAGTATGCTGTAATCATGTGGATAAATAAAGCATTGATTGAGAAATCTATTTTAGCCACTTTGATATAATTTTCAAGCCAATGGCACGAGGCCCACAAATGTGGCTTGTGAGCTGCGTAATGAATAACACAGCAGTATACAAGAGTACATGAATTAGGCAAAGATGAAACACTAAGCACCAAAAAAGCACAATTTACTTTATATCAGCAGGGGCTCACTTGAATCTTCAGACTGTTTGCTCACTAAATCTTTGTTAAATTCTCTTGTGCACATGTGGTTTATGAAAAAGTTTATTTAAGCAGTAGTTTATATAATAAAAAAAAAATACAAAAGACAGTATTCAGTATTTTTGTGGAGGCTTGGAATTCAATAAGAAATATAAATTAATTTAGTTTACATGTGTAAGTAAGTTGTCTTCAGTTGTTTTTACTTATGTGCTTTTTTTCACAACTTATTTTTATACATAGAAAGTATTTTTTTATTGTTTACTTACAGTCATATGAAAAAGTTTGGAAACCCCTCTCAGCCTGCATAATAATTTACTCTACTTTCAACAAAAAAGATAACAGTGGTATCTCTTTCATTTCCTAGGAACATCTGAGTACTGGATTTTTACTGAGTACTGAGTTTTCCAAACAAAGATTTTTAGTGAAGCAGTTTTTAGTTGTATGAAATTAAATCAAATGTGAAAAACTGGCTGTGCAAAAATTTGGGTACACTTGTAATTTTGTTGATTTGAATGCATGTAACTGCTCAATACTGATTACTTGCAACACCAAATTTGAACTTCATAGACAGGTATGTCCAATCATGAGAAAAGGTATTTAAGGTGGTCAATTGCAAGTTGTGCTTCCCTTTGACTCTCCTCTGAAGAGTGCCAGCATGGGATCCTCAAAGCAACTCTCAAAAGATCTGAAAATAAAGATTGTTCAGTATCATGGTTTAGGGGAAGGCTACAAAAAGCTATCTCAGAGGTTTAAACTGTCAGTTTCAACTGTAAGAAATGTAGTCAGGAAATGGAAGGCCACATGCACAGTTGCTGTTAAACCAATGTCTGGCAGGCCAAGAAAAATACAGCAGCGGCATATGCGCAGGATTGGGAGAATGGTTACAGACAACCTCCAAAGACTTGCAAGAACATCTTGCTGCAGATGGTGTATCTGTACATCGTTCTACATTTCAGTGCAATTTACACCAAGAACATCTGTATGGCAGGGTGATGAGAAAGAAGCCCTTTCTGCACTCACGCCACAAACTGGAGTCGCTTGTTGTATGCAAATGCTCATTTAGACAAGCCAGATTCATATTGGAACAAAGTGCTTTGGACTGATGAGACAAAAATTGAGTTATTTGGTCATAACAAAAGCACTTTGCATGGTGGAAGAAGAACCCCACATTCCAAGAAAAACACCTGCTACCTACTGTCAAATTTGGCGGAGGTTCCATCATACTGTGGGGCTGTGTGGCTAGTTTAGGGACTGGGGCACTTGTTAAAGTCGAGGGTCAGATGAATTCAACCCAATATCAACAAATTCTTCAGGATAATGTTCAAGCATCAGTTACAAAGTTGAAGTTACACAGGGGTTGGATATTCCAACAAGTCAATGAACCAAAACACAGTTCGAAATCTACAAAGGCATTAATGCAGAGGGAGAAGTAGAATGTTCTGGAATGGCCGTCACAGTCCCCTGACTTGAATATCATTGAAAATCTATGGGATGATTTGAAGCAAGCTGTCCATGCTCAGCAGCCATCAAATTTAACTGAACTGGAGAGATTTTGTATGGAAGAATGGTCAGAAATACCTCCATCCAGAATCCAGACACTCATCAAAGGCTATAGGAGGCGTCTAGAGGCTGTTATATTTGTAAAAGGAGGCTCAACTAAGTATTAATGTAATATCTCTGTTGGGGTGCCCAAATTTATGCACCTGTCTAATTTTTTTATGATGCATATTGGATATTTTCTGTTAGTCCAATAAACTTAATGTCACTGCTGAAATACTACTGTTTCCATAAGGCATGTCATATATTAAAAGGAAGTTGCCGCTTTGAAAGCTCAGCCAATGATAAACAAAAAGCCAAAGAATTAAGAGGGGTTCTCAAACTTTTTCATATGACTATATTAAATGCGTCAAGTGTTATGGCTCCTAGTTAAGTTTCATTCAACCCTACCAAATTATCAAGTCAGGTTAACTTGAAATATGTTGTTAATTGGGGAAGAAAACACATTTTATTAAAATACTTATACATTATTTTTTATTAGAATTAATTTTGTTTCACATTGTGTTTACATTGTGTACTTTAGTTTTTTAAACAAATATCCTGGCAGTATTGAGGGCAAGCTAGTAAACAGCCCTGGGCAGGACACCAGTCAATCAGAGCAGACATCCCCACAACCAAACTGGTGCCAATTCAGAGTCGCCTGATAACCTATACTTTTTTGGAGATTAATTAGATAAACTGGAATAGTGAAAGAAAAACCACACAGACAAGGGAAGGACATGCAAACTCGACATTGACAATAACTGGGCATAAAACTTAGGAAGACAGCAACAGTAACCAGTGAACTACCATGGCACCCAACAAATTTTTATTAATTTATTTATTTTTGGAAAACTCTTTAATTGGTTCTTTATTTAAGCAATTTCAAAAAATGTGTGTATTACATAACATCCTGGAATTAACTATTTTTTTTATCATGTGGCAACACTAATGTACACTTCTGGTCAAAAGTTTTAGAACACTTCAGTTTTTCAGATTCTATGGAAACTCATGCATTTTAATATCTTAATGTTTCGTGAAATCAAGGCATAGAACAAATGAACAATGGCAAATAAAAAATAATTCAAAGAATCATTGTGTTCACTATTTTCCAGATTTTTGATTCATCAAAGTAGCCACCATTTGCCGATATAACAGTTAAACTGTGGTAACCTTTTTGATTCTGAATCACTCTGGAGACCAACTCTGCCTCCAGCAAAAGAACCCCAGACCATCACATTACCTCCTCTATGTTTAATAGTTGGTGTCACACACTGAGGAACCATCCTTTCCCCAACTCGACGGTGTATAAACAACCTGTGTGATGAACTAGAGATTTCAAATTTTGATTCATCAGTCTATAAGACTTTCTTCCAGTCTGCAGTAGTTCACAGCTGGTACTTCAAGGCCCTATTTGGTCCTTTAAGGAATGACTTTCTTACCACCACTCACCCTGTCAAACCTGCAGCACAGTCTCCCTTTCACAGTAGAAACCGAGACTTCTTTTTTCGACCTCTGCTAAGCTGTGCTGTGAGGCACCTGTCACACAAGCTGGTGACCCTCAGAAATTTGTCTTCTGATTGGGTTGTGACATTGGGTCGGCCAGATATCTTCCTATCAGCGTATCTTCTACTTTCCAGCTGCCTTTGGATTGTGTAGTATACTGTACTCACTGGCACATAGATTTTTTTTTTTTGCAGTTTCTCTAAATGAAAGGCCTATACTTCTAAAGGTAATAATGCTCTGTCATTTGATTTCTTAATTGCCATTTTCTTGCCATTATCACTGGAAGTAACAACTTTCTACAGTGTAATAATGTCCAAGAAGCATTCCAGAGGGTGTAGTAACACAGTCTGTTCCAACTCTTCTTTAAGACAGACAGAGGGTTTTTAAGTAAATAACAGACGTTGGGACACCTGTGCAAATTGTTTACTTCAACTTGCAAGACTAAATTTACTTTAATTGCTACAGAACATCTTTAGGTTGTAACCTATTAGTTTCTCCGTGAAGAAGGCCCATTTGTAATATTCTGATATTTGCTTTTTGTCAGTTTTTGCCAACCTAAACTTTAAATTTAAACCTCTGGCAGTTTACTGCTTACCTTTTCACCATTTAGGTCATCCAATGCGTTTTAACTGATTACATTTGAAGAAAAACTAGGAAAACTGAGATTTTCTAAAACATTTGACCGGTAAACTATAAATATTTCTGAAATATGTGTGGAAAAGGTCAATTGGCACATACAGGAAGTCACCCAATATCAGCTACTAGTGGCGACTCCCACTAATCCTCCACCCACCATTCCCAACTCCCAGCAGTTTGCATTGTAGTGCAAGAATTCAAGAATGAATCTCAAAACAACAATTTCATTGTTTGTTAAAATGTTTATGGCAAACTGAACTC
Source organism: Polypterus bichir lapradei (assembly GCA_026402145.1). NCBI lineage: Eukaryota > Metazoa > Chordata > Cladistia > Polypteriformes > Polypteridae > Polypterus > Polypterus bichir. The sequence goes on along the minus strand of JANRMT010028174.1, from coordinate 112,267,621 downwards.
AGTTATCCAATTTTAAGCATATGCAATTCTTTACCTAGAAACATTTTCTTTTTGGAGTATGTGAAAATTTCTTTATGCCTGACGACACTAGCCTGTTTCTGGGTTGCTTAGGCAGGTTCTTTGACCCTGCAGTGTTCTAGGCATAGATTTGCTCAAATGTGCATATTCATTTCATTTCCACTTTGGGACCTGAAAGCTACAGCCCTTTTAAAACAATACTCCATCCAAAACTGGTTTGTTTATCTATTACTTGCCCTATATAGTTCATAGTGAAGGCTAAGAAAAATTTTTGATCTCATGGTTTAATGCAGAATGGTGATAACAAAGTTTCTGACAGAATGTTGATCAACACTGCACAACAGCAAACCATATCAAAAATGTCCATAAGAAATATCACGTTACTCGTGTCATATAATCATACATGTCAAGTCATTTAGTTGTATGCTTGCCATGTCCCAAACACATGTATTTTTGCTAAAATATCGTTAAATAAACTACTTCAGGAAAATGCTATGAAATGAGTGAAAATAGAACATGCACAAACCCCTGCTATTCATTGGTCACAAGTCCAGTTCAGTGACAGCTTATTCCAATTCTCAGTCGTCTTTGAGCTTGATCCATTTTTGTACCACTGTGTGATTGTGTTGTTAGAAATCCAGTATTCCCACATAACAGGAGAGAGTCATACTCAATATAGTAAGGCAAAACAATGCCATTAGACTTCAAAGGATTCTGAGTGCTGAGCGTTGCCATAGAAAATCACACCAACTTTCAGAACATTGCCTCTGTGAGAGCCTCTCCATCATAAACAGGGTACTGAAAAGGGGTGTCAATGAAGTAGTTGTACAAGGTTGCAAAGAAACAGTGAAAAGGGGAAGGAGCTAAGATGCCTTTATGTATAAGTAAGGTTAAAAAGTAATGGTATTCCTTTCAGTGTGCCGACATCAATATGCACTTAAGAGAATATAAAGTAAAAAAGGTAGAATAATAATAATAATTCTTTGCATTTATATAGCACTCTTACTACTTTGCTGTTTGGAGTTCTGCACTATTTGGATTTTACAGCATGTGTATAGCTTTGTAGGTTTTGCAGGGGGAGATGGAATGGAGGCAAGTGACACACCAAACAATTTTGTATATGTGGATGAGACTGGAATTAACCTGAAAAAAATCATACAAAGAGACATTAACATCACAGGGCATAAAGCCACAGTGGATTTGCTAAGGAAGTGTGAGTATAACATAACCATGTGTAAGGCAGTATCAGAAAATGGTTTTATCCACCATGTTCCTCCTATTGGACCCTACAAACGCAGAGCATTTTCTTGGATGTTCTGCACAATAAGTCGTGGTGAGGCTTGACATGCCAAATTATGTGATATTTCAAATTTCACCACTCCGGTGTACTAAAAGAGTGGATTTCTGCTCACCAGCGAATGTTGGTGGAGTTTCTGCTACCCTATTCACCTTTCCTAAACCCAACTGTGAAGTTTTTTTTCAGCATGGAGGTGAAAGGTGTATGATCGATCATCAGCTTTATAACCAAATGTCCTTACTGGGGGCAATGGATGTGGCTTTTTATGACATCACAGTAGAGGATTATCAAGGATGGCTGAGACATACCAGATTTTTTTTCCCTGCGAGGTAAAATATCTAATATGAAAATGACAAAGCCCAACAGAAAGCAGAGTAGTTCATGGTCAATAAAACATATGGCGACTTCAGTGTTTTCGGACATTTCAGTATTTGTGTTTTAGACGTTTGTTTTCTGGTACATTTTCTGTTTTCATTGTACTCAGATATATTATTGCCAAAACATTTTTTTGTATTTATCAAACAATGATTTGCAGTTTCGGGAACAGTACAAACCTGTATCCAAATATTTGGCTTTTTTTTTTTTCAATGTCAACACAATGAACAAAGAGGGCTGTCCATTTGGTAACATTGCTATGGTGATTGACCAATATTGTGTGGCTTGGCAAATAGTCTTAGGCTTGTCTTGTAAGTGCTGCTCTTTAAATGCTTGATCATCTCTCTCTCTCTGTGTCTGTTACAATCTCACACACACGCACGCACACGCACACACACGCACACACACACACACACACACACACACACACACACACACTCAGCACTGCTTTTCAGTATGATTCCTGTCTGACAGTGTCTCTCTTCCAGGTCAATTTGGCTCACCATTACTTTAAAAAATGCCACTGTTTGACACAATTTCCATTTTTATTATATTCTGAATTCCATCGAATAGCAGAACAAAATTCTACCAGAGTATCAACCTGGCCTTGTACCTTGCAAACCATGTAACATAAAATAACATATTTAATATGCCAAATGTGTCTAAGTGAAAAACAAAAAAATAAGTGTATTCATGTAAGAATGGAATTTATGGTAGATTGAATCAAATCCCACTGAGTGAAACTCTGGAAAGCAAAAACTGAAGACTTCAAAAATCATTGCTGCCAACTCAGAAATGAAAAGCAAACTGATTACTCCTGACAGTTCTGAAAAGGGCTGCTGTTTTGCTGATTTATCATGCTAAACCTAAATAATAGTTACACAGCTGTAGCAGATTTCAAACTTTCTCACTTAAAGAAAACATCAGATGAGGATGTTATTTTGGGTTAATTGAAGGGGAAGTGATACATTACAAAAAAATGAAAACTAAACTAGCAAAATAAAATATCTATTTAAAATGGCAAATTTAGAATTAAAAATAACAAACAGGCAGGGTAAGACACAGAACATACTGAAACACCAAAGCTTATTATGATGACTTTATTAACCTGAATAATAAGAAAAACTTTTCTACACAAAAATTAGCAAATCATCCTGCCTTAACAGCATTCTTACTTGATGCCTTTGCAGTCCAACAGCTACACCCCACAATATCTTAATGTATTATTAAAGATTTAGATATAAAATAACTTTAAAAATGTAGGTTACAGAATATAGTTTGAGCTCTTTTTATAAAGTAGAAAAGACTGCCACACTATTTAAAGTGCACTTGGTCAGTGACTTTTACTGTTGGATTAGGCTAACATTTTTGGAAGACCCTGGATCAGCGCCATCTTAATGTATGTGCACTGGCCGGGTGCTCACAATGTTTCTGATGCCTATGTATGCCTCTGTTTTGCATAACATTGCCCCCAATGCACTACTTTGCCCAGGGGCTTATGATGCTGTTAAGACAGCCCTGCCCTGGATAGAATAAAGTGGTTTGGCAAAACTGATAAATTAATATTTGTAGTAATGTGCCTTACTGGCATTACCAGTCATTGAATAAAGTTAATTTTGTGTCCTCAGCAGTGTGGAGAGAGGGGCATTAGTTTGGGAGAAAAAGAGCAAATAATGTATAAAGAAATTAAGCTTGCCTTTTTGTCCATTTAGAAAATGCAGAGGGACTTCTTCACTAACAATAGGAGTGGCCTCTGGGGAGCGTTGCAGTGAATTTCATGCAACAGTGTAAAGATCGTTCATTTCCCACTCGTGCCTCTCGCAACCTCATAGTGCTGGAAGAGCAAAAGACCGCACAAAACGTTTTAGTTTCGGCCTGCTTCAGCTTACAAAGGGATCCCATATCAGCAGTTATCTGGACAGTAGCTCGGGGGCTGGGGTGGTTGGTTAAGGGGCTTACTTTCAGTTGTGAGATAAGTGCAGTTCACACCTCAAATGCTGGCATACTATTAGGAGCATGTGAGTGCGCCTTTCACCTGCGTTTTAATAGGAATTTTGTGGGACAGGAGACACCACTCTTCAGAGACAGGTACATGTCATTGCGTGCCTATTGAAGAATGACGTTCGACAGTTTAATTGGTCAGCACAACGGCGCCAAATTCAAAAGGGAATTTCTGGCCTCTAGAGAGGGTCTTCTGGCTAGATCACACTGAGTGAGGCACTTGATAGAGTGTTCTCAAGAGTTTACCAAGCACTGCAGCTTGTGTCTTGATTTTTGTAAATATTTTTTTGTACTGTATGTATCTTTTTAAATATTCCTTGAGAAGACTTGGCACTGGTATTTATTGGGTTGTAGGTAATGATGCACTGTTTATTTTTGTATATACACATTTTTCTTTTTCTGTATTGTAAATATTTTTGTGGTTAAACCCAACCCTTTTGTGTCCATGTCTCCCTGTCTTACACCACCACACTGGTCACACTCAGTCCCGTATACGAGACACCTAGAGTGAAAACTGGTGTTCCCCTTTTCCAACTACATGGGGTGTCAAAATATTGGCTATATCCTGAAAAGGATGCTGAAGATTTATTTGTGATGTAAACCTACATGGAAATTTAGGTAGCAAGGACTACATATGACATGTAAGCCACCAATGCTATTTAAATGTATATAGTATTGATGATAGACACTTCCTAATTAGATATTTAACTGCCTATTTAAATTGTATTCAAGTACAGTATTTAGGTAAATGCTGTATGTTTTTCATACAAGTATACAAGACTGAGGGACCAATATGAAAACATGCATTTGTGAAGGTCCGGGTTAGCTCCACACTCCCTGACTACTTCCAGGAGCCACTTGACCTTAGAACAATCGATAATGTAAACTGAAATGAGCTGGGCAAATGTGAACACACAGTCAGTGAGGGGTTGGTGCAAATGTGTAAAGTGCTGTTATTAAAAACTAAACCAGGTGTTAAAAGTTGCTCTTCACCACAGACCTCTAATCACAGCGTTTTATCCCACGATAAGAACTAGAAGCCTAATGTGGAGGAGTCCTTACACTGTTGTAATATACTGGCTGAATACTAATTTACCTAACCTAAGCATAAGGATCTAGCAGTGAGCTTAAATGCATCCTCAAGTTACCGGGTATTTTACTGCTTGCTATGATAATACCTGAGACAAATTTGACAGTTAATGGCAGCATTATTTTCATTGGAAATATATATGTATAATACTGATTTTTTTCACTCACTGTCCACCTGAGAGTCACAATAAATGATTATTTTCCATCTTTTACCCATATTATCCGTGTTTTAGGCTTTCATGGTCAACGTCAGTTCCAAGAATAATGTTAATAAATAAGTATAAGCAAAAATTAGTCCTTTGAATAAATATTCCATAAGTAATATAAATGCTCTGTCACATAACCTGGTTCTACGACTTCATGGATTCCTGACAGACAACTTTAAAGAAATTTTGAGGTTGAGATTTCTGTCACAGAATGGAAGTCAACTTGTCAAAACACAAAAAGTCAAGAACATTTTCATCAGGTTGCAATATATGGTCTAAAACAAAACACCAGAAAATTCTACATTAGAAGATTACACAAAAATGATTTTCTCACTTGATCTTTTCTTTAGTTGTTCAACAAAGTTCAGATGCTGCTTAATCCATGCAGTCATTTTCTATAACATGGGACAATATGGCATGTGCACCCTGTACAGTACCTAGCAGCTATACAGAATTACAGCATTCAGAAATGCAATATTGTCTTGGCACTGTGTGCAGTTTTGGTCTCCACGCTACAAAAAGGACATAGCAGCACTAGAAAAGGTCCAGAGAAGAGTGACTAGGCTGATTCCAGGGCTACAGGGGATGAAATATGAAGAAAGATTAAAAGAGCTGAGCCTGTTCAGTTTAAACAAAAAAAGATTAAGTGGTGACATGATTGAAATGTTTAAAATTATGAAGGGAATTAGTCTGGTGGATTGACACAGTTATTTTAAAATGAGTTCATCAAGAACACTGGGACATGGAAACTTAAGGGTAAACTTCACACAAACATTAGGAACTTTTTCTTTACACAGAGAACCACAGACACTTGGAAAAAGCTACTAAGTAGTGTGGTAGACAGTAAAACTTTAGGGACTTTCAAAATTCGACTTGATGTTAATTTGGAAGAAATAAGTGGATAGGACTGGCGAGCTTTGTTGGGCTGAATGACCTGTTCTCGTCTGGTGTTCTAATGTTCTATGAAAACTATAAATGCAAACAAATCCAAAATGTCAATGCCCATGAAAAAGTAATCTTACCAAATGGTGTACAAATGACTGAATTTACTTAAATAACAGTAAAGATAACAAATACATTATGAAAGAAAAATATACATATTATTCATATAGTACTCAACAAATAATATTTGGGCATGTCTCATTCCTTCATCCTATCCACTTAAATTTCTAAGTAAACAATTCAAAATAGCCAAACTTTATCTTTCCAGAGCATTCTGCCAATAAAGTTACTCTAACAAAAGCATACTTAGTGTAACTTTTGTGGGTCTGTCTGTTCTCTTCTTAGTACTTGAAAAGGCGTAATTTGGTAAATTCTAAAAAAGATCACAGCTCAACCTCACTTCATGAGTGGAACACATTTATTTAGTGAACAGCTTGTCAACACCTTGAACAGCCCTCCTCCGAGGTGTTTTACTAAGTAATAACTATTGCATAATTTCTTCCTCTCATGAAGGGCAGTCTAGAGCACCTTGGAAGCAGTTACATTAAAATCTATTTTGATCTTTACAGTTTATATCATTGCTACTAATAATTCTGATTTCACTGTGTCCTAATAACTAAATTTGAAAAAGAATTGGGCCATCTGAAGTTAATCCTGCCTTTGTTTTCAATTACACTTTTTTGTCTAACATTTAACTGACCTCTAACACTCAATTATATTTTCAGGGATCCAGTGGGCATGAAAAATATTTTTATTGTTACTTTTCTATCAAGATTATAAAAACAGCTTTGCACAATAGGAAGGTAATTCTGGTGTATGTAGTGATACATTGTCTGAAAGGTTTTGCTAGGTTTTTGGAAGACAGTGATGGGCTATATTTGCCACATTTTAAATACTGTAAATAAGCTGCCCATTGGTGATAATTTTAATTAGCTTGCTCTGCTTGAAGGCCACTGATAATCAAAGGTGATGTCACCTAAAACCAAAATAATAATAAATTATACATAACCCCACTGTTTTAAACCATAACGTAAGGTTTTGTGAAATAGGGATTGATAATTGGTTTCCCAAACTAAGGTGGTCCACTTTAACTGACCAGATTGCATTTTCTCACACATGTTGTGCACAAAACAACAGATTCTTCATAAACTATCATTTTAACCATAATCACAAATGCTTAACACAACCTGAAAGCAAGGTGCTTCCACAGTGTTATTTCACTAATTTTGCTTCATCAGAAGCATCAGTGAATGTGAAAACTCTTGAAATAATTCACCCTCCTGCTGTTTCCTGTCAAAAACCTTCTGTTTTAGAGACACATGATTAACAGCAACAACACATTTGAGGGAGAACTATACAAATTTCCAAAAGTCTTTGTTACTTCCCTAGAGCTATATTTGGTCTTTGCATATGTCTTTCTCTGTAAATCATCACAAACAAATAAGATTTTATGTAAATTAGATATATAACATGATCGAATACAGTTCTGTCATTCCTCCATGCATTGTGTTTCCCCTGAAGTGTCAGATAAGTTAATGAGCGAGGTTCTGCAAAGAGCATTTATTTTCTAAGATCAAGACAGCAAATAAGACTACTTGTACTGAAGCTGAGCTCCAGTATAATGTAATAGCGCTTCCATTTTGGGTACAGTCTAAAATTATCAAGGAATACACATTTTAAGTCAAGTTGAAAGTCTGAATACATTTTTATTATTACGACTTAACAGAATGGGCATCATTCTAGACAGTACCCTCTCTTTTTCATCCCATATAAATAATGTTTCTCAGACTGCCTTCTTCCATCTCAAAAACATTTCTAGACTTCGTCCTGTTCTTACACAACACAGTACTGAAGTATTGGTTAGGGTTAGGGTTAGGGTCTGACTGCCTTAGTCACTTCATGTAATGCTATTCTATTTGACATCCCTAAAAAATGTAACCATTGCTTACAACTTATACAGATTTCTGCTGCTAGGATAATTACCTGTTCTAAATCCAATGAACATATTACACCTATTGTCTCCCAACTTCGCTGGCTCCCTGTTTACTACTGAATACAATACAAAATACTGCTCTTAACATTTAAAACTCTCCACAATCTTCCTGCTCCCTACCTCACTGATCTCCTACAGATTTACATTTCCTCACACTCACTCAGATCCTCATCTGCAGCTTTACTTTCTGTACTACACATCAAACTGCTCTATGGGAGCTCAAGCATTCTCTCATTGTGCCGCTTAACTCCAGAATTCTCTTCCCTCTCATATCCATCAGCAAGACTCAATAACACAATTTAAAACTGCCCTCAGAACATATCTTTTCAAACTGACATACCAATTATTATTTTACCACTGTTACAGCCAGTTATCTTTGATGTTTGTTGGTACTTCTGTACCCTTATTGCTATTTGATTTCTGTACCCTTATTGCTATTTGAAACTTCAAAGAGTCTTCTTTTACTCGTGTCCTCTTTTTTGGCTCAGGAAGTATGGTAACCCTAATCCCACCAATTTGTTACAAGTAAAGCCCCCTAAATGTAATATGATCAGAATCCTTTCGTTAATAATATTAGCAATAATGAGTGTCCCTTCTAATGACTAATAAATGGCCATATAGAAAACAAATCATTCACATTTAATTCTTTAATTAAAACAAATATCGGGTAGTCATACAACATGCCAATTAGTTTAAACCAGCAATATATTTGGCAATCCACATAAAACTTTGTTTAAATTCAAACATGTAAACTCTATTCAAATCACATCACACAATTCAAAACTGAAAGCACAATGTGATATCTAATGACTCAAATTTAAACATCTAAGAAATTAAAAAGGTGCCTTCTTCCTACTTTGACAATCACTTAACTCAGTGTAGTGCTCCAGAGAAAGCTGCTTAAAAACCAATGTGCACTGAATTTTTTTAATTGAATGTGCACAATTATATAAATTTGCCAAAACAACCAAAATACTGGTAAGAGAGCAATTATGAAACTAAAGTGAGAGGAATGCTTGTGAAGGGGAAACATACTTTGAGTTCGAAACATGCAGGTCAATCAACTAGAAGATAAATGCATAAAATGAATAAAGATGACAGATTTACTGTACGTTTGCTCAACTGTTGTTAGGCACATTCCATAGGCTGTAAAGCCAACACATGCCTTGTTAATACAGGGTAAACTTGGAGAGAATGTGCACATTTGTGTTATGCCACAACAAAAGTTTTTCCATTGTTTTTTTCTAGAAGTAAAAACAGAGCACGATATGTATGCTTAGGTTAAGCAGTAGTGTTTTCTACAGATCCAGTCTAATGACCCAAAGTATAGAAAGGACACACAGTTACCTTTTCAAGTGTCTTACAGAATGGCATCAAAGGCAAGACAAATACTGTTTACTTTAGACACAATATGTTTTGTATTTCAATACATAAGTCACCTTATTTTGAAATCTGGGTACAGCTTTAAGGAGATTCGCTGTGGGAGAGCGGCAAGGCAGACGACCCCAAACCCCACTGACCCAAGATTGATCCCCACAGCACCCACCCCAAATGAGACTGCTGCGGAGGCCTGGCGCCCTGCCCGGGGTTTGTTTCCTGCCTTGCGCCCTGTGTTGGCTGGGATTGGCTCCAGCAGACCCCCATGATCTTGCAGTTAGGATATAGCGGGTTGGATAATGGATGGATGGATTGACTCCTTGTCTGGGTCTGTGTAATTCAAAGGTATTTTGACTGCTATGGAGAACCTTGTGATTCTGTAAAGCTTCAGACCTGCTTATTTATGAGGAATACAGCAGATCTCTTCTTAATCATTACTTTGTAAGGTCCTTAATTGTGTGGTTGTGGACCATGGGGCAGCAGAAATAATTTGTAGTTATTTATTTTTCAAGTTTTATTACCCTAATTTAAAGTTGCAGGACTAGACCTCTTGACTGAGTATAAAGCCTACGCGAGAAGGCTTTAAGTACACTAGCCTTGTAATAACACTTACTCAATTACATGTTTACGTAATAAATTGTTACTAGGGACCTTACTACATTAGTTTATCACCTGATACATTATTTGGATTTTTGTATGTTTTTGAAAATTCACCTTATTATCTTTGCTATAAATTTCATTCTAAATGATTATTTTACCACTATTTTGCTGTCGATTACCAAAGTTTGTGGAAGTTGCATGTCAGGTTTATTAAAAAATACAGTCATGAGCCTATTTACAGCTGACCTAGTTGAGGCCATTTGTACTTACAGCTGAGGGCCATAGGAAAATAACAGGCTAATAATGTTCTAGAAGTTGGCAAAAAATGTCCGCTAGAGGCCACAAAGGTCTTTTATCACATACTTGTGACAGTGCTGCCAGCCTTAGAATGATACACTCTGCATAGAAGAAATGAGAGAAGTGGTGGTGGAGCTGCTGAAGTACCAGTCTTTCGGTTTTCTTCCTTCCTGTAAAAAAAAAAAACAAAAAAAAACAAATCATAGAGTTCCAGTCTTCAGGGCACTGATTGCCCACGTTAATAAGTCACGCTTCACACAGCTGGCACAACTATATTGTAAACACCTTATAAACAGTAATACCTTTTTTGCTATTATTATTATGTTACACGGTGTTATAGGTTTTCTAACACTTTGAGGGCCTTTTAAAGTTTGTTTTGATCGGCACTGCTCCATGTGACTAGCTTTTATACATTTGACCTGCACCATCTTTCCTTAAGGCCCTTCTATTCTCTGACAAAGTTCAGTTGCAGACACTTTTTTTTGCAGAGAGGATTTGGACCCTGGTCTGTTTATAGTTCAGGAATTCAGTGTACAAGACTGCAGGGTAGCAGAATTCCCTCTGAAGTCTTTACTTTGTCTTTACATCTTGACCTCGCTGTTATTTACATTTCTGACTGCTTTCATCTTTTCCCAGACTTTGGGAGATTTTTTGGCATTAATTTGTGCACATTTGGCTATCTTTGTGTGCTTTTAATGTTGGATTGTATAGGTGCAGTTAGTGTCAACTGCTTCAGGCAACATTTTCTAGTATACCACATACATGGTTGATGCGCACAGGGGTGCACCAACACGAGGGTCCTCCCACCAGGATTTCTTACAAAATTTACCCCAGTAGATGGCAATGCACCAAATACTTTGTAAAACCGGGCCTTCAAAGGACTCGCTGTGTGACTGCCAAAATTCACAGATAGATTGGTACTACTAATGTGTACTAATGACCCACACCAGACACACAGAGCCTCAACCGCAATATCCTGTACACTTTGTAACTGACATATGGCCAAATTGAACTGTACAGTAAGTTGGTGCATGACTATATGAGGAAATATTGTACATCACACAAGGGAAGAAAAAAACAACAGAGAGGTCAGTCATGAAAGTTCCATGCTTATTGGTTTTCACAGAGTAACCTTTCTGGTGTAACACTGGAAACCCACCAATGGTTCATTTAACGGTACAGTACAAGGACTACTGCGGACACAGTAATTCAAGATGCTGTTTTGGAAAAGACAATTGTACAGTAAATCCTGCATCTGCTGAACACCACTGATAAATATAAATTTCTTCAGAATAGCTACTCCAGTAAACATTCATTTGCAAAAAATACCACCTGAGCAGGCAAAAGAGAAATGTCAGGAACTATAATATTTACATAAATTGTTCCTTGCGTATACAAGTATTACAACTACTGCAAGTCCGGTTTCAGTCCTCAGACATTACAGCCTATTGACAACTACATATCACTTCAGCAGAGACTGAATTTCTGACCAAATAGTACAAAGGAAGTACAGGCCAAACTGTAAAAATAAGTAATTGAAACAAAAATAAATAACTAAATTGAAGTGATTAGTACACCCTAAAATTGAGTTAAACTGATTTTTTTTCTAAAATAAATAAGTATGCTGGATATTGAAAGTTATTGCCACTCCAGACTGCAAATGTACTTGCTGTCTTTCCACCACTACATAACCTTAAGGCTGACATTGTAAATGTTACCCTTTATGCAGACCTAGTGGCATATGACTTTGCATTATAATCAACCAGTGCATCTTCCTCTGCCAGTGGCATATGTCTTCAGATCCCTGCTAACATAACAAGTGGAAAGTACTGGATATTTAGTGGAGAGTGAAAACGTGACATCCACCAAATTTCATGTTACTAGTTTCTTACTCTGTTTTTTTTGTTTCTGAATTTTCTTTTCAGCTTTTTTTTAATCAGAGTTGAAACACATAATTTTGATACCTTGTTCTAATAGATTATTGTTTTATTACTAGGGTATTGTACACTGTTAAATAAAGAAACCCCAAAATATGAAGCAAATTTAGTGCCTAGCAGTGACTCTTCAGGGATGTGAACTGGGTTACAACAAATTTAGGAATACATGGGTTCCTGGGCTTTTGTCAATTGAGAGCACGTTCTAAGGCTACCTTATATTCCTTGTTTTCCATTGCTTGTCCACCCAATCCCTCCCTATATTATTTGTACAAAGACAAAAGTAGACATACAGTAGTTGAGGTATTAATTATATACCAATGTTGGATTAATGTGTGATTACAAAAACATCAAGCCACATAGCTTAGAAGTTTCCCACAGAAAACATTTAATTTTCTTGTCACTCATTTTATACAGCCATCTAGCGTAGATACAGATTTTGCGTCAACAGACGCGTTGAACTAGGATGATTTATGTCAGCTATCAAACATACGAGTGTCACCACACATCTGTCATCATGACAAGGCAGTTGTAAAAGAGAATTTAATTGGCTCTCATATATAAATAAAATGAACATTGCTGGAATGAATTAACAAGCCAAGGCATTAGTTGGCAAGCACAAAATACTAATATGCATGGAACTGAAATTTACGGAAGGAAGTAGCATTATGCTGCTTTATGATATAAATTGTGACTTTTTTTTTTTTTTTTTTGCTATAGCCAACAGTCCAGAAAATGTCAGACTGATGGATTCGGCAGCTCTTCTTCTGTACTTAATCAAGTGAATATTGATGGAAAAAATGTATGAAAGTAGAGGACGTGTGAATGTCACAAAGTACTGCAGTTAGCATAAACTAGAAGGAGGGGCATCTTCAGCACTTTAATAGTGAAAGCTGGAGTCAAAAGGCATATTTAAGAACAGACAGATCCGATCAAGTTTGGGATTACCCTCTTTATTATCAGTTGAGTAGTCAGTTCTTAGTTTTGCATCATTGCATGAGATTTATCTTTATTTTGTACACTGCAAGAAAAGACATTGGCATAGTTAAATTAAATTTATCCCTTGAGAGTTGTGAAAATCATGTCAAATGGTTTAAACTGTATTTTTCAGGCTAATGAAGGAGACATCTAAAAGAGATACAGATTATAAATTTGCAAGCATCCTTAATCTGTGGCCATTATACTTGAAGAAACTTTTTTTTTAAATCATAATGATACAGATCACAAGGTTACAAAATGGAAAATTAAGAAGACTAAAGAACTTTGTATTATGTGCTGGTTTCCAAGTGTTCTTGTCTTTTAATATTTTTTTAGTGTCCTTATTTTATTTCACCTCGGTGTGCTAAGAAGTGCCTCAGGGGGTCTTTTCTGCCCACTTCAATCAGGCAAAAAAATGCTTCCACCCAATTTACTTGTTAATTTTATGTTTTATTTATTTATTTATTTACTTACTTTTTAAAATTTACTTATTTACTTACTTACTTATTCTTCAATTATTGATTGATTGAGTGTATTATCTGTTCAGTGGGTTTCTATTCTTGTTTTTTATGTTTCTATTTCTATATGCATTTACATTTCATTGTGAGATTAATAATGCTTTATCTAATTTAATCTAATCTTAAAAACATCCAACTCATCAATTTACTCTCATCAATCCCATCTCAATTAGCTACCAATAACAGAGACAAATCATGTGAAGATCCTACTTATTGACATATACAATATATTTCTCCTACCAAATATCCATAGTTTCTCAGAAATAAGAATTCTTCAGGCTCTTGGTTGTCTCACACACAATTCTATGTACTTCCAGCATTTTCAGGGCTTCTCCAACACTGTCTGCTTAAAATCTTTAAGCTTAGTTTGAAGACACATATCTGTAAAAGTATACAGTATTTGAACATTTTTATAGTCGAGGGACGTCCAAAAAATATAAAAATGCAGAAACTTTTTGAACGTCCCTCATATCTGGCTAACACCTTTACACAACTTAAGAGGCCAAATTACGTTACAATTTAATACAGGAATTGAACAGGCAACCTCAGGATTTAGAGTTAAGTGCCATATCTTCTAACCACAGACAAGTAGGCCATGACTCTAACCATAATGCCAAATTGACATTGATTAATAAACACCATATACCCTCAAGGCTATTATCTGCAATATATATTCTGCACAATGTTTTTTTGTCATGATTTTATTATTCTGTCAAATTGTATTACTTACTTTTAGTGTTGTTAGTTTTAATTTTGAATCTTGGTTTGAAGCACTTTGGGATACTTAGTTGCATTGTTTGTTATTATTGATAAATAATTATGTTGGTGACATCATTGCAGCAACATTTTGCCTTTTTGTTGTTGTTGCTCCTTTGTTGGTAATGGAAATTGTTGCAAGTCACATGATTGATAGTTACGCTGTGTGTGTCATCATGGTTGCTGATTGGGAAACACATGGATCTCTGCTCCTTAAATAAAGGTGGTTTATTTAGAGCAAGTTGACCATTTTCATTTTGACCACACATTCTTTTGTTTTCAGCATGAAAAAATACTGCCCCACAGTGAGCACATCACTGATATAACTTTCGTAAGTTGTGATCTTCAACCAACTATTGATGTCAGGATATAAATGGAATGTTTGCATATCTGTGGGAGTTGTGAGTATTTGACAATCTCCTTGTTTTTCAGCACACATTTCACTGTTGTTGTTTTTGCATGTCTGGTATGTCAAGGAGCCATAGTATTAGCCAGTGGTTCAGTTGATCAATGAAGAGCCTCCTGACTTTGACTTGCCTTCGAACTGAAACATTATTTGGGGCTCCTGAGAGAACCATGGATAAAATGGTATGTCAAAGCTTACGTGTCACCTGAACATGATAAGGCGCTACCTATGAATAGCAAGTAGTGTGGAGTACGCAGTAGATGTATGGATAGCAGCAAAAACCACAAAAACACAATTTGAGGTTATGAGCTATATATAGAAAGAGAGGGACACGGTATGCCATCTAAACACTGAACACCATGTGAAACATCAAAAACAAAGAGTTTGATCCATCAACTATCTATTTTGAGAGAGCAGGAGAGAGTGCAGGACAGAGGAATGAAAAACATTTTAAAACATTATTCTGGCACCTAGTTATTTTCACAATATAATACAAAGTAAAATATGAAAACAGATAAAATACATTTAAAAAATACAATAAAAATAAAAATACATTAGCAGGTGTAGTTTTTACCAGGTTTCAATAACAATAAACTTTACCAGTTGTTCAGTATACAGAGATAAGGCCAACTGAGTAATTGTACGAGGTCCAGTTTGTGGTTTGTCAACAACAACATTCTGCTCATGGTATGTAAAGTGTAAAGAAGAATTTTATTTTCAAAAATCATTTATCAGTATAGTTTCAAGTGACAGATAAGTTGTTGTCAACAAAATCAAAACACCTGACAAGTAAGCTGAAGCATTTTTCACTTTATATTCACTTCATACAGGATGATCCAAAAGGCATTTTAAGTAAAGGTTTGGGTGTTCAGTACATTTCAATTTCAAACTTGTTAATTATTACATACAATAAGTGCAAAGAAAGTCTGCAACTCAGCATAATTGACGCCAAAACAAGTGAGAACCCTGTACTTTTTTTGTTTGAGTGTGCGGTGCTGGATGCATGTATGTTGGGCACAGTCACAATTATATCTAATTGCCATCACTTATGAGCAAACTGCAATTCTGTGTATGATACATTTGCCTTTCATCCAAGAGATCAGTAAACAGGAGCTTTGAAAGTTGCCCAAAGCTCTTTTGAAGCCACACACGTTCAGAAGTGGCATCAGAGTTTACTGTTTATGCAAAATCACCATCTTTCTATGATTCACAGTCACTAGAACTATAAAGCACCAGTAATGACGCACTGCACAATAATGTGCAGAGAATACACTTGACTTGAGCATTCCTAGTTTTCATACTCTTTCTCTGTACGTTTAGCATTCGTTTGCTCAGTTGTTGATGCGCTTGCTGCTTCCTGAACAGTTCTTCTTTTCTACACCCTAGCGGCCCGCTTCTTCTCTTCTTTCATTGGCATCCATCCATCCATCCATCCATCTATTATCCAACTCGCTACATCCTAACACAGGGTCACGGGGGTCTGCTGGAGCCAATCCCAGCCAACACAGGGCGCAAGGCAGGGAACAAGCCCTGGGTGGGGCACCAGCTCACCTCAAGGCACACACACACACACCCACACACCAAGGACAATTTTGGATCGGCAATGCACCTAACCTGAATGTCTTTGGACTGTGGGAGGAAACCGGATCATTGGCATCTTTTTGTGTTAATTAAAACTGATTAAGTCAGTGTTTGTATTGCAATTACTTGGTACATTTTCCTTAATTTTTCACTTAAGCTGGCATTTAAGTCTTCAATCTGCCTCAAGAATGATTTAAGATATGAAGAGGTAGGGGAAGTGATGGTGAAGGTGGGAGGGATGAGAACGGTGCCCGTACGCATGTGCCACACGGCTGCCCTACTGCCGAGAGTTCATTCTACAATAAAATAAAATAAAAATAAAAAGAGGAATAACCTTGGAGGTCAATCATTGCCCTGAAAGCAGATAGTAGACGTCACGTAGTATACTATATGTGTACCAAATTTCAGGTCAATAGATCCAACGGTTTGCGAGCTACAGGTGATTTAAAATCCTGGACAGACAAACGAACAGCCATGGTAGCATATTATATAAGAAGATAATGCTGTCACTATTATAGCATGACAAATTGCTTTTTTCTTTATGCTCCAACAGCTCTTTTCTTGCTGCAGACTTTATCCAACAGCCACTCTCCATCACTACCTACATTTCATCTGAGACACATACGCCTGGAGGTGATGGTGTGTGTGTGTGGCTACCAGTGGATGAGTTATCTCAGGGATAACAAAAAAGGGTCTAAAGAGGAATGGACTTGCTAGTCTAGTTGTAGGAAAATTTCTTTGAGAAACAAACAACAAATGTTTTTCTATATATCTCACTAAAAGAAGACAGATATTTTTAAGGGTGCAAGGAGCAAGTCGACCACAGAATGCACCATCTGATTGCTAAAGTGAAATTGGCTTGCTAAATTGCTGCTCCTGAGAAGATGGTGCTCTAGGCAGCTGCTTATATCACTGGCACTGATTTAAAGGAAAACGAAAGATCACAGAAAGTGAAACTACACTTAAGTAGTTTCTAGGGTTGAGACTTTGGCTAAAACATGACAGAAACACATCTTGTGAGACTCTATGTCTGAGTCCCCCTCTATCACTACCTCCCTCTTTTTGGGAACACAATTTAAGGTAACCTATTGGGAATACCCCTGCTTGCCTACACCTCAGAGTTATCAGGATCACTGCCCAGGTCCAGATGATCCTCAAAATGGCTTAACTCTTTCAACTGCAGGGTTGTTGCCCTTGGATAGTTTACATCCTTTACCTTACACTTACGTCCAACCGTGATCCACCTATCTCCACCACTCTGGTGTCGAGGCTTCCTGTGCCACTTTAGGAGTGCACAATATCTCCCTAACAGACATCTTAACAAGATCCAACAATTATGTATCACAACGCAAGTTAGCCACCTCCTCAAGTTCAGCAACCTTGAGCTCAAGGTGCTTGATCAGCTGACATGTCCTACTCCTACAGATATAAGCCACGAAAAAATTCCAGCATCAAAGAAGACTTGAATTGTATTGACCTCATTACTAAAATATGGATTAATGAACTGCAAAACTTCAAAAATGAAAATTAATTAAATTTAATGATTCCAATTTAGAGTCTACTACAGTATTTAACACCTGCTAGCCCCTTAAGTTCCTTTAATTCTCTCATCCTTGACTGTCTGCTATGTGTCTTTGTTTGTAATTACCAAACCTTACATTTCTTCTGTTGTTTTCCTAATCTTGAGCCCATCTTATTGCTTCCTTACTAATAAGCCTATTGATGCCACCTACACTACTTGTAATTATAATAAGTGTATTTGTCCTTAATGGACACTTATGCCCCTCCTCTCCTACTAACACTAATGCTCCCTGGAATGAGAAATATGATCTGCTTTATCTAGTAATCCTTTTTACACCCTAATTTCTCCACATTAAGGCAACACATTTATTTTATAACATTTCCTGCTATGATCCTGGTTATTTAGTTACTATCCTGCTGGCTGTACTATTGCTTGGTCTGCTTGCTGCCCACGCTGCACATTGTTCTGCACCCCACATGTGCTACAAAGTGTAAAAACTCAAGTACTTTTTCTGTCATTCTCAAATACTTGGGTATATTTGATCCTGTACAAGTGAAAAAGTGAAACAAGCTACAATACCCACCCTGCAATGCACCTTGCCATGATATTCAGTATGATGCAATTTGACCTGTTTTTAACCAGAACAGATTAGGAATACAAAACTTATATTATGCACCTGTAATAAAGTATTTCTTGATATACAGTACTGTATTTTTACTTGTAATTTCAGTTTTTCTTTTCAATTACAGTATAGACTTGCATCATATACTGTAATAAAATGGACAATTTACATTTAGTTTTATTTAACTGTTATCTTTTACTGCCCCTTCTGAAGCATTATTACTGTTTTTGTTTTTCACCAAAAGAGCTGTTACAGAGTCTATTCCATCTTCTCTGTATGATGATGCATTTTCAGATACTGAACATTCATAAGACAGAAAAATCAAAAAATGTCATATTCCAATGAATGAGTTCCTTTTCTAAAAATGAGTATTTGCTGTAGAACAATGCCATTTGTTGTACACAAGTCCTTGTACTGTTCACTTTTTTGTTATTCAGTTGTGTTCGGATCTCCTTTCATATTGAATTGTCCTCTTTGAATACCATTATTCATATAGCTACAATCTCTAACCCTTTTACAGAACTAAAACAAAATTAATGATTTAGCCATTTGAGATTAAAGTACTCTGTCACTAGCTTAATCACTCTTCCAGTCACTTCACCTGGTAGGAAACTCTGTTTTGCACATTTATCTTACTGGGATGTATTATACAGCCAAAAATACAGTGATATTAAGTAAATGGTCAGAAAAGTTTACAAAACAAAGGTTTCAGTGTTGTATGCTTTTTGCATTAGTCAAATTAATCAGAACATATTTTCAACATTTAATTTCAAAACAAGACCAAAATAGCTATTTTTTAATGTTCTGTTTGACCCTGCTCTACTTTGACAAAATGATCTTAATTCATGTCTATTACAGTATACAGAAATTTATTGATATAGTGATATGAATAGTTTCAAAATGTAATTTTTGTTTTTTTGTTTTCTCCATCACTCACGGAATACTCTGCTTTTAAGTGTATGATCTATTAAATAAATCTAATTAATAATCTGTTATAAATTAAAGATGTATTCATCTTTTTCCATCCACATATTATAGCAGTATATCAAAAAGTGTTCAATGTCAGCTTCAGTTATATTCCTTTCTTTTTTATCCTGGGAAGATAGTTAAAAAACAAATTTAATTAAACAACATAGTACGACCGAAAATATATCCTTTGAATGCTTGTTTTCAATAGGTGTACATATGTTACAGTAAATGTTGAATTTTACCCTGTTTTGCGTGGACTTTTTAAATGCATTATAATATATTTTGAGTCATGATATATATTGGGGCACAGTAACAAGGTTTATATTATTATGCAGGTTTCTTATCTTTTTCCATTATGTGTCTTTTAATCATCTGTGGTGGTCTGGCATCTCTTTCAAGGTCT
The DNA here is from genome assembly GCA_026402145.1 of Polypterus bichir lapradei. Classification (NCBI taxonomy): domain Eukaryota; kingdom Metazoa; phylum Chordata; class Cladistia; order Polypteriformes; family Polypteridae; genus Polypterus; species Polypterus bichir. The sequence continues at coordinate 112,247,737 of JANRMT010028174.1, read as the reverse complement.
GGTCCTAACGTGTGTGCTATGCTGCCAGGATAGGCTCCAGACCCCATGACTCTGAAATCGATTAAGGGTTATCATTAATGGGTTAATAGATGGAGCTTCCAATCTTGCAATTTATACTCTACTGATAATGCATTACATTTTGTTAAGTATTATAGTCCCTCCCATCATGTTGCATTTTCTAACCTTTTTCATAATGCACTTAATAAATATTCAGCATTCCATTGTGTTCAGTGTGTAGTTAATTTTTGCTGATAAGCATTTTCTTATAACTTATACAGTACAGGTAAGTCAGAACCATTTTTTACATGTATTATTATATATTAATAAATACATATTTAAAAATGTAGTTCAATCTCTATCCGTCAAAACAGTTAATTAAAATATTGCCACATATAGTGCCTTTCTGTTTAAAAAACAGTTTACTGGTGATGATTGGGAATAAATATCAAATACCACCGGATAATTTACAACAGAGTGTCAAAGTTATATTTGCCATGGAGATACTGGAGCACAGGGCCGTTAAGTAGCTTGTTCAAGGTCATACAGCAAGTTGATTGCTAAAACGAGATTTGAATTTTGAATGTCTTGGTTTCAAGCCCAGATGGACAGATTAAATAGAGAACTATTTTGTACTGTTGATAGCAATGATGATCCTTCATTGGCAGACCATGTATGTATACCTTCAGGGGTAGTGGATAAATGAACTCTTTCTGGAGGCTGAATTTCATTTATTTGATTGACAAATTGTAGGGGGCATGAGTACACATGGACATTATTCCTAGGTTCATCAGCTACTTAATGTTCCCCAAAGTGCTGCTGCTGCAATGGAAAGAAAAGCCTCATACCCAGGATTAATGTTACAAATCCATTAGAGCCCCATTATTTGTGCTATGTAGCATTAGTAATGACACTGCTTTCTATCTTTATGCGTGGCTTGATTAAATTGCTCTTCATTAGTTTCATTCATCATTATGTTTCTTGGTTTGTGTGATGTTTCCATTTTCACAAGGTAGACACTGGTAATGCTCCTAATTGAACCACAAATAATGCTCTTTCATAATTTAAACTATCAGGAGTTATGGTAGGTTAAAATGTGGTAATTTCCAAATTTCCTAATACATCTTTAGAAAATATAGATATTGGTATTGTTAATATCACAGGTTACTGGTTTTACAGATAATTTAATGGTGTGAAGCCCTATTGTAAAATAATAATATTAACACCTTTAAAGAATTATGAGTGTGTTTTCCTTCTTTCTGGGGCATTTACTACTATATAACTCGTATATTACTGTTGTCCTAATTTGTTTTCTCATTTCACATTTTCTGTTGTATTTTTATTGTGAGTAAGAATTAATAGAAAGTTATGGTTTAATGTACAAAGTGTAATATTCCAGGACCCTAAATGAATGAATCTTTCTAGACAGTACACTGGAAGGGGATCTGTCATCTGATATTATTGATGTAGTGAATTACTCTGGGTGGTGCTTGGAATCATTTTCTTTTTTTTAAGGTAAAGAAACAAGAAATAGAGGAATCCAAGGACATTGGCAGCAACAAAGTTTAAGTAATTTAAGTAACAAGGAGGGCCAAATCAAACAAAATATCATACCTGGAGCACAGAGTTTCGTTAAATAAAACAGAAAAAAATTGTAACATTAATTTGTTTTTCTTACCCCCTTCCTACCCTAATCCAGTGATGTTGTTTAGTATGCTTTTTGCAACATTGTTCCAATGTTCAGATAACAAATCAAGGTGCACCACCATTTTATATAGGCAGAGTGTGATGACACTGCATGTGACTGGTAACAGGGCTTAGCAATTACAAATAAAATGCCTGTGCCCATGTAAAGATACTAACAACATGGGCAACAATATGCAACTAATTTAACAAGTGGGGTCAAAAATTAAGATTCGAAATACTGTAGTTGAACATTTGAACAGTTTAACAGGAATATATTGTATCTCCTTGGTATTCAAATATCTTCTTGTCTGCCTATGATGGAAGGAGGATTACTTAATAATCAAAAATAAGTCTATTCTCTATTTTTCCATGGTAGGTTGTATGTCTCAGATACATGTATGCAGCATTTATGTCTTACTGTAATCTTTATGTTGGTAATTGTTTACAGCAACACATGGACATCAATATAAAGTGCATTTCAGCAGCGTATTAGAGACAGAGTCTCTTGTCACATGAACATGCCAGAAACAGGTGTGCTCAAATAACATAAATATACTAATAAAAGCAAAATAGGAATAATAGACAAAAATATGAGAATAAAACAAAGTATAAGTGTACCAAAGTGAGAACTGCATGAAGGCAGAAAATAAACTGAGTTACGAAGAAATGTCAAGGTGAATTTGTAGTCTATTTAACATGGAAAATCCTGATGCCTTATTATGATTTCAGAAGTTATTGATAGCAAGCCCTCATCTTACTTAGGAACTGGCACAATGCTGTGACAGGTTCTGGTCTTGGGGTAGTAATATCCCATAAACAGTATGGCCGCAGCCAAAAAGAAGATACACAAAATGGCAGAGTTCATAAAATAATAATACAAATAATGATTAAAAAATTGATTGCAACTTCAAACTGAAAAGGAAATTACAAAATATGCTTTATATAGATTCATTGGGTCAGTTAAAATCAGATTAGGATGACCCTGTGCTGATCTGTTCTTAGGATGTATTTACAATTACAAGATTAACTTTAAGGTTTAGATCTGTTGCAACGTGACTCAGAGCTACAGACTAGCAGCAGACCAAGACTAAGACTAAGTGCTTTGGCAGAGAGCTTCTTGTAGTCAGAGAAACGGAATACATTTGTGTACTAACTCATTTATATTTACATTTACATTTAAATGCTATTGTTATAGCAAATGCTTTAATCCAAAGCAACTTAAAAAACAGGTTAACTTAATCAAATAATTCATATAGTCTGGGGGACTATTTGGGAACAACTGTTACAGGACAAAAGTAAAAAATTGATCATCACAAGTGAAGAGCTCAGAACAAAAACGAGTAAGTTACAATTCCTAGGTTAGAGAACCTAACAGCAGTTAGGCAGAAATTCACCAAACAAGAAAGTCTTCAAATGCATCTTAAATACATTGAGGGAGTCAGAATCTCGAATGGAAGTGGGCAATTCATTTCACCAGCTAGGAGCTACACATGAAAATAGTCTGGAATAAGATTTGATTCCACACAGAGGTGGCATCAGCAGACATCACTCATCAGCAGGCCCGAGTAGTGGAGAAGGAGCATAGGACCTGACAAGTGTGTCAGTTGACTACTCTGTAGGCAAGTGTCAAGGGTTTAAACTTAATTCATGCTGCTAGAAGGAGCCAATGTAGTGATCTGAAAAGAGGTGTGACACGTCCACACCTCGGCTGGTTGAACACAGACATGCCGCTGCATAATGAAACAACTGGGATGGCATGGAGACAAATGCTGGTACTCATGCTGGCCAGCAGAGTGTTGCAGTAACCCAGACATGCCAGACTAATGCCTGGTCTAGATATTGTGCTGGATACCTAGTGAGTAGGTCTAACAGACTTAGTACAGTGTGTAACATTACAAAATGAATTCTGCATGCATCAGACAGATTGCTACGGACATAAAAAAGCACTTATGTGCCTTTATAAAATATGAAATCCATATTTTATATTTATATCTGTACAGAAATATATATGATGTTGAAAAATATTTAAATCAATGGCACAAAAAAGTGATACATGGAAACTTTATATTGTGTAATATAAGAAATAGAAAAGTATGGATCGATATTGTTTTATCTCGGTAGAGTAATATATATATTGCTCTACTTTCCCCTATTGTATTATTAATATGTAGCCTTAGACTGCCTAATCTCACAAATTTACCACTGTATATAACTTATCCCCACCTTCCCTTCTATATCTATAACCTCAGGCAATTAGATGTAGTAAAAAGACAAACAGGAGTTAAGATACACATAAAATAATGTATTAATTATTAAATAATAAATAATATTCATAAATAATAACAAAATGCAAAGTACATTTGAATATTGGCAACCATACAACCTGATAAAATGGTGATGTGTAATTCAGGTGGCACACAGACTTGTAGTTACTTAAAATGTCTCTAGTTAAAGCATCGTTGGTGCTCAGCTTTCACCCACATGTCTGTTCAATATGGCTGCTGAGCTGTGCTCTTCATTTTGTTGTCTTCATCATCACAGGTTAGCAAGAGAGATGCTTTTTCATCATATGTTGGTTAGAGAGAGAGAATGTGGTTGAGCAAGCAAATTTATAGGTTTTCTGTCCAACCCCTCCAGCCAATCCAGACAGCCATATCTCAGACCAATGGGTGTCTATAGAACATCTTAACACCTGCAACCCCCCAAGCCATATGTTTAACATCCTGGCTTCCTTGCAGGGGGTTGAAAGACTTTAGCAGAGAAATACTCATCAGACTGGTTTAAGACACATCCCCCCAAATCCTGTCATAAAATTACAAAGAGACAGTCGTAAAGGGGCTTCGTGTTGCAAACACGAATACCTTGTACCAAAGTAACACTAAATTACATTGGTTTGCCTAAATTATAAATAAAGACATACAAAACATTTATCAAGTTATATGCAAAATCTCACATCACAACACTTATACATTTAACCATTAATCTTCAGTAAAAGACACTTTCATCGCCTTCCATAATTTTTTGAGATATGTAATGCTGCTCAGATGCTGATTCAGAAAGTATGCATTGAAAGATGCTACCAGTTTCTTATATGCTGTTTTCCTTTGGAGTGTCATAGAAGTATCTTTGCGGGTATCTAATAGGAGATGTCTCACTATGTACATTATATAAAGCTTGTGCTCTGCGGTGAAGTTTGTGCTGCGATGAGACATTCTTCATGAATATTGACCATCCTTTATCTAGGCTTTTTAGACGCTTTGGAGACTGCTGGATTAATTTGTTTACTAGGAAAAGCTTTCTGCATAATGAATAACAAGCATTAACTCTTCTGTATTACTTACGTAAATTGGGAAATAAATTACAGAGAAACATTCAGATATGATTTTACTGTCATTCACCTTTGTTTGTCAATTCTTTCCGTATAAGGATTTCAGAGCTGTTTGATTTGTTTAAAGTAAGTAACATTTACAATAATGACAGTGACACTCATTTCAATCTAATATAGTGTAATTATTTTTTATTAAGTTTACATGAGGATGTACTTTTAACCTGTGCTCAGTCCCCTTAAATTGAAAGGAATGTATAGTGGCATATCGTTAATTGAGAGAGGGCAAGATCGTAATTCCTGCTGTTAGGTAAACTTTGTAATGATCTTGTTCTGCTATTCACTGAGACAGCACTTAGATCAGAGGATGATCGCCTTTTAATACCAAAATACATAATCTAGTCTTGATCCGCGTCTAGTATGGTACAATCTGAAATACATTGCAACTGATCAATCATGTTAAAAAAACTTCTAATGATAACAATATGGAAACATATATATGAATAACATATGGAAAAACAATAAAAGTAATACATTGAAAATTTTATTTGATATACCTGTATATATATATATATATATATATATATATACTAGCAGAATA
>JANRMT010028174.1:112213359-112237128 GCA_026402145.1 Polypterus bichir lapradei | reverse complement strand
TTGGAAACTAAAAACAATATCTAATTAAAGCACAATTTAAACAACAAGCAATTAAGGCACTAATTAAGAAACTTTGAATAACCAAGCTCTTTAACATCTCTCTCTCTACCTAGTTTTGTCTTAAATGAGAAGATCATATTTTTTGAAATGCAGGCTCATTATAACAATTGAAAATACTTGTGTTGACACTCAAATCATTTTGATGTTGGAATAATAATGTTATATCTAAGGGCCTTAAATCACACTCAATGACACAGGACATAAGTTAAAAATAGAACCATACAAGAATAAAATTAGGCAAAAAACAAGTTTTCAGTTTTCAATACTCTCCCTGTTTCTGCCAAAGTACACATTTATTAATTCACCTACAATGAGTTAGAAATATTATTAATTAACAAAATATATTTTTACAGTCTATCTTGTCTTCTTTAACCATTTTCTTTCAATGTTTGGAAGACTGGATAAAAAAGTACTGGAGTTTAAAACAGAAAATAAAGAGAACATCACTAGAGTGCATCACAAAGCATGGTTATTGATATTTGGTTAAACAAGAATAAAACATAACTTTGAATTACTGAAATCATTTAAGACTTGTAGCTATTTAAAGAATTTGCATTTGTTTAAAAGATAGGCTCAGATGTTTAATGTTTATGAGGAATCAAAATTAACTTAAGCTTATGATAATTCATTTTTTGAAGGTGTAACTGACATAATACCATTTTGAAATACAGGCTCAGGACCTTGTATGAATTACAATGATCCCATAATTTGATGGGGAGGACGTTCAATTTAAAGGGTAGCTAGGCACATTTTAGCTTAATTTTCTACATGTTTCTTCTATGTGTTAATTGTACAACTGTTTCTTTGACACATTACTGCAGCCCAATTTTCAACACACATTTTTAAATGTACATTTTTTGTGGTCAATCCCATGGAGAGGGACAGCATTTGACAATAACAAAGGCAAGGTAAGAATCAACCCTGATGGGTTGCCATATATAATTATCTTAAAAAAAATATTTTACTCATATACTTGAAACAGATGCTTGGCAAAAGTACTAGGAACTTTGGAAAGTCCACATTTTTTTTTGTGCCACATCCTCAAGATGTGCAAGTTCATTTATTTGGTATCTTTAAAATGCCCAGTTAGAGTGAATGTGAATATGTGCCATGCTATCTACAGTTGGTCCCTGTGTTGCATGTAACACTGTCTCTATGTAACTGTTAACAATTGATAAAACTTGGTAACAATTCATTAAAAAAAGAGATGGAGTTTAATGTTTAATGGATTTTAATATTTGTGCACAAACTGTTTTATCTTTACTGAGAAACTACTTTTATATAAGGAAATGTATTCAAGAGTAAAATAGAGGTGTAGGCTTTGTGTTATATATGTTTTTGTGAAACGTGGCTAACAACTAGCATCCCAGATGCTAACGTGGAGCTACCTGAGTTTAGCACAGTTAGAGCTGACAGAGACGCAAATACTTGCGGGAAGCGGAAAGGAGGAGGACTCGCTCTCTATGTGAACACAAGGTGGTGCAACCCTGAACATATAAACGTCAAAATCTCCACTTGATATGGGGACATCAAACTGTTGGCTGTAAATCTACGTCCCTACTATTTGCCCAGAGAGTTTGGACACGTCATTGTTGCTATTGTTGTTATTATTTACATCCCTCCTTGGGCGGATGTGGAGATAGTGGGTAACATCATCCACACCGCTGTTGCTAAACTACAAACACAGCACCCCGAGACGCTTGTGCTAATCTCTGAAGACTTTAACCATGTGACGCTGGACAAAACATTATCTGCCTTCTCCCAGTATGTGGATTGTAACACAGGGGAAATAGGACTATTGACCTACTGTATGCAAACATTAAAGATGCATACAGCGCCACCCCGCTGCCTGCACTTGGGAAAGCAGATCATAACCTGGTTCTGCTTCAGCCTCACTACAAACCAAGAGTGAGGGCGCTACCTACAACCACACGCTCATTCAGGAAGTGGTCCCCTGAGGCAGAGCAAGCTCTCAGAGACTGCTTTGGAACTACGGACTGGGATATCCTGCAGGGATCACATAGTGAGAACATTAAGGAGGTTGTTGACTGCACTACTGACTACATCAACTTCTGTATGGACATTGTAGTTCCAGTAAGAACAGTACGCTGCTATGCTAACAACAAGCCATGGATTACAAGTGACATCAAGGGCCTTTTGAACCAGAAGAAAAGGGCTTTTAAAGGCTGTGATCAGCATGAGCTCAAGCACGTGCAGAAGGAGCTCCAAGTCCAGCTCAGGGAGGCGAAGGAGCAGTACAGGAGAAAGCTGGAGCAGAGGTTGCAGAAAAACATCATGTGGAATGGGATGAAGATCATCACTGGCTGCAGCTCGAAGTGTGGTGCCACCATCGAGAGAGACGTGGAGAGAGCAAACCTGATGAACAACTTCTTTAACAGATTTGACCACCCTAACCCACTCTCACCTCAGAGTACTGCATCCTCCACCCATCCTTCTACTGATACCAGCATAGGAGAGAGTTTCCCCCCACCCACAACTACAGCAGCCCAGGTAAGCAGCTGAGGAGACTTCGTGCCAGCAAAGCAGTGGGTCCAGATGGAGTATCACCACGACTGCTGAAGGCCTGTGCGTTGGAGCTGGGGAGTCCTCTAAAGCACATCTTCAACCTGAGCCTGGAACAGGGGAGAGTCCCAAGGCTTTGGAAAACATCTTGCATCACCCCAGTCCCAAAGTTATCATGTCCTGGCAAGCTGAATGAGTTCCGGCCTGTCGCTCTGATGTCACATGTGATAAAGACCATGGAGTGGCTGCTGCTGCACCACCTGAGGCCACAGGTCCGCCATGCCCTCGACCCTCTGCAGTTCGCATACCAGGAGAAGGTGGGAGCAGAGGATGCCATCATCTATATGCTACACCGATCCCTCTCCCACTTGGACAGAGGCAGTGGTGCTGTAAGAATTATGTTTCCGGACTTCTCTAACGCCTTCAACACCATCCAACCTCTGCTTCTTAGGGACAAGCTGACAGAGATGGGAGTAGATTCATACCTGGTGGCATGGATCATTGACTATCTTACAGACAAACCTCAGTATGTTCAGGTCTGACATTGTGGTCAGCAGCACAGGAGCGCTGCAGGGGACTGTGCTTTCTCTGGTCCTGTTCAGCCTATATACATCGGACTTCCAATACAACTTGGAGTCCTGCCACGTGCAAAAGTTTGCTGACGCCACTGCTATCGTGGGCTGCATCAGGAGTGGGCAGGAGGAGGAGTATAGGAACCTAATCAAGGACTTTGTTAAATGGTGCGACTCAAACCACCTACACCTGAACACCTGCCAATACTGATGCTCTGTGCCTTTCTTTAGAAGGCTGGAGTCCTTCAACATTTGCAATAAGATGCTGCAGATGTTCTATCAGATGGTTGTGGTGAGCACCCTCTTCTACATGGTGGTGTGCTGGGGAGGCAGCATAAAGAAGAGGGACACCTCAAGCCTGGACAAACTGATGAGGAAGGCAGGCTCTATTATAGGCACAGAGCTGGACAGTTTGACATCTGTGGTAGAGCGACAGGCACTGAGCAGGCTCCTGTCAACCATGAAGAATCCAATGCATCCACTGAACAGTATCATTACCAGACACAGGAGCAGCTCCAGCAAAAGATTTGTGTCACTGTCCTGCTCCACTGACAGACTGAGGAGATCGTTCCTCCCTCACACTATGTGACTCTTCAATTCCACCCGGGTGGGTAAACGTTAACATTATAAAGATTATAGACTGTTATACTTGCCTTACACTCTCCACCTTGCATTTTTTAACTTGCACTGTGCTTTTATTGCTCTTTAATTAATATTGTTTTTATCAGTATGCTGCTGCTGGTGTATGTGAATTTCCCCTTGGGGATTAATAAAGTATCTATTGTAATAAAGAGTCCACACACACATAAAGGTTTGGGGTTTTCCGGCACCGTATACTGTAACACAATGAGTCAAAGTAGATTGGTACAAAAATAGTAGCTTCTAACAGAGACCGCCCAAATGGTGAAATGGGGGAAGATTTATGATGAGGGACCGGAAATGAAGAGTGATGCATGCTGGGAAGGAACCAAGGTGAATTCTGGGATCGATGGCGTCATCAGGACTCGACAGAGGGAGGGCGGAAGTGGTGATGCGGAATCATGAAATGGTAGCAGGATCATGGTGGTGGTGCGTCTTTCTTTCTGTAGGATAAAAGAGAGAGAGGTTAGTACTCCGCCAAACTCCTCTGGCATGTGCTTTCACGCTCCCGTTTAGGTCCTTCCGCGGCCCCCTACTCGCACGTGCGTGACACTATCTATCTATCAATAGGAATTTAAAACTTTAGGCCTTTGTATGCTGTGTTGCAGTAATATTTATTCATCCATTCTTGTTATAAGAAATGCCCTAAATAATTCAGAGTGCTTTTATGGTGCTTATGAATTGTGACATTCAGGGTATATGGGTATAAGGAGGGCCTATGACTGAGCTTCATAATGATTTCCATCTTTTTTAAGTCTAGGTTTGATTTTATGTTTTGGAGCATTGTCTCATGGAGTCATGTTTTTCAGGTTTGCATTTTAGAGGACTGGAGCAGAGTTTCTTTTCAAGTTTACAATGGTGCTTTTCTTCAATTATTTTTTACTACATGTCTGGCAAGATGGTCACCACCCTAGCATTCTACTGCCTGTCAGTGCTTCACTTTGGTTGTGATCTATAGGCCCTAATGTTTTCCATTTGGACAGATACTCTATTTCATCATCTTCTGACCCCAAAACATTTCTAATTTCTTAGTCTGATCATTTGCTCTATCTAGTTCAACTTCAGGTACACATTGTAGGATCTTGAAATTGTTAAATAAAGAGATTTGACTTCTTAAATCTTCTTAAATTCTTAACAGCAGCTCATAATGTTTAGTTGTTGGCTTCTCTCACAAGTTTTGTTCTTGCTTGTTTAGTCTGTTTGAAGGGATGGCCTCTTCTAGGCAGAAAGGAGTCCAATGATGCTGCTGTTAATTCTTTATTGAGATTTTATGCTTCTATAGATATCAAACCCTTTATTGTATCTTTTACCCAATCTGCCTCTTTTGATAACTTTACTTGTTTTATTAATTGTGAAATGAGGACAACCAGTTTTATTGTACACAGGCAATCAACTGATTGTATGACTTTATAAGACAATTTAAATAGAGCACAAGGGATGAATACTGTACTTGTGTGATCTATGTTTTTTGAACCTTTGATTTTTGTTTGAAAATGTGTGCTTTTTATTTTTGAGAAATATTTGTTTTTAAATGAAAACAATTAAAAAATAAGTGGTTCTCAAACTTCTGAGGATTTTCAAAAACCCTAGGGATTTTATATCACTGCAGGTTTTTGTTCCAGCCAAATCTCTTTTTTATTGAACTTCAAGTCTAATTAAACATGCTTTTATTTGCTAGTTTTTAAAGTTTCGGGGTCAATGTAGAAATTTGAAAACTAAGTTTGGTAAATTTTTATTTTAATGTACCGACAATTTATGTGGGTTACATAAAGACAATTTAGTGTTTTTTTTAACTTGCCTTGTAAGATTTTCATTATCATTGTGGTTTTCATCCTGCTTTTTAAGTTTTCTCATTATTTAGTCCATTGTTTACTAAAGACCATGTCAGTGGGAGCTGCAGCCCTTCAGCATTTAATGTCATTTGCCCAGGTGGTTGCTCTGCTTGTTATTTATTGTCATGATTAGGATACAAAGAAAAAATAAAATTATGAATTTAAAGCTAACACAAAAACAAAAATATTTTAAACTGTCTCATAAATGTAAAAGTCTTGCTGCTGTGCTTTCTTAATGCAGAATAAGAGAAGAGAAGACCAACTAATTAAACAATGAGATTGATTAGAAGTGAAATGTCAAACTAATTGTGAGATTGGTGGTGACAAAAACCTGCAGTTATATACGGTCCCCGGGGCTGATGTTGAGAACAACTGATACAAACAATCGAACACTCTCAAATCTACTTCATCAGTGTGTCAAGAAATGCTACAAAAGGCACTTTAACCTCCAAGATTCTTTTTTATTGGTGAACATGAAGAAATGTCCTTGCACTTTTCTTTAGCTTATTAATTTTGTTTCACACGTACATCTTGCAGATGCCTTAACAATAGCAGGCAATCTCACTGCTGGAACCACTCACAGTCTGCTTCCAGTTTAGCATCACTGCAAGGACTGGACAAGAATCTCCCTGTTGTATTACTGAACCTGAAGGCCCTGGATTAGTATCTAAAACTCTTGTCCTACAGACCCTACAGACCTGTTATGACCTAGGTTAAGATCCTACAGAACCTGAATATGCGTCTCAGTCCCTTATACTATAGAACCACTGACCCCTCGATGATTGCTAATGTCAGTAAACAACAAGATAGTTTCAGTCACACAATACCAAAGTGTGTTTTGATCTAAACCAATGTTTATTTGCAGAGAAACCAGACATATCAAACATCAGAAGTTTAATCAAAAGAAAAAATACAACCTGAATGATTCAAACCAAAGTCCATACAGCAAGATTTGCATTAGATAGTTCAGTGACTTTTTGCTATTACAGTATCTATATATATAATTCACTAAGAATTCACTAATTCGCAAGACAGAGAGCGCATGCAAGACAGAGAGCCACGCCCGCCAACTCACAGAGCCCCGCCAGCCCACTCTAACAGAGCCCACCCACCAACTGTAAGAACATGGGATACTATGGGATACGCACAACAGGGCCAGGCCCGCCAACTCACAGAGCACCGCCCGCCAACTCTAAGACCATGGGATACACTTGACACAGCCCCACCCACCAACTCTAACCCTCCTCCCACGTCATGGCATAGGCACGTCAGAGCCCCGCCCACCAACTGTAGCCCTCCTACCACGTCCACCGTCGCTCTCGAGGCATGTGCACTGCCTGCTCATGTACCCGTACGCAACAACTCACCAAACACAGCCTCAGTCGCTTTCGTCTGTGCTACAGTCCACATGCACCTCTGAGCCACATTGACTTTTCGTTGTTCTTTTTAGTTCCATCTGCTTTTCTATATATATATATAATCGACCAAGTTGCCCGACCATGGGGTACGCACGACAGAGCCCCGACCGCCCACTCTAACCCTCCTCCCGCGTCATGGGGAATGCATGACAGAGCCCCGCCCGCCATTCACTAAGGGCATGCAAGATGCACGCAAGACAGAGAGCCACGCCCGCCAATTCACAGAGCCCCGCCCACCAACTGTAAGACCATGGGATATGCACAACAGGGCCAGGCCCGCAAACTCCTCTGATGGCCAATGAAGAGCATTGCAAGAAGTACATACTGCGGTAGGTAGGCCAATGTTATGTTCTTGGATGGGAATGGCGGTATCTTCTTGAAAAGCAGCGTAAAACTGAATCTGGTGACTGTGCATGAGGTTTGCGAGTTGACACTGAAAGGAATTGGAATGAGTCTGTAAGTACTTCTTGAGAGCACTAGTTGTTTTGAAGCTTTGCTGGCAATATTCAAATTGCATAATTCGTTCATGGAATGTGTGATTTTAAATGTGTGTTGAGATATCTCTGCAGTCGGAACATTTTCGAACAAATAGTGCATTGAAAGACCTGTGCGGAATGCGTTTGTTCAGTGGAGTGTGTGTTTAAATGTGCTTTGAGATATTTCTGGAGCGTGAAGGTTTTTGAGCAAATGTTGCATTGAAATTCCGGTGTGAAATGTGTTTGTAAATGTTTTTCAGTAAGAGGATAGTGGGAAAGTGACGTCACATCACCTTGGCTGCAGACAAATGTTTGTGTTGAATGGATTTGCACATGGTTGAGGAGATCCGTCTCTGTAATAGCACTAGACTTTCTGTTACCAGCATTCACCGCAATGTACTGGAGTGTAAGACTATCACATCTGCTACCTCACAAACTGACCTTATTCCCCGGATTTCCCTGACCCCATCAGATTCAAATTTGCCTTTTACTTTTACATGCAGACAATTTCCTGTTAGATTGGCGTTTGCAATGACAATTAATAAGGCACAGGGCCAAACTTTCAAAAAGATATGCCTGTATCTGCCAAAACCTGTTTTCAGTCACGGACAATTGTATGTTACTCTCTCCAGAGTTCCATCTTTCCATTCACTGACAGTTGTATCCTCAGACCCTCCCCATTTGGACAACTGTGTCTTTCAGGAAGTGTTCACACATCAATAAATATCTTCTGAATCTAGCAGAGGTGTTCTTTTAAGCACAACCACACAGCCATGCAAGCACAGACCTGTCCATGGTGCTGGATTCATCCTGTACACATCCTTGTTTGATATCCAGCAGCATTTCACAGTGTTGGATTAGCACATTATAAACCAAATGTGAATGAAATAAAATACTAAGGGAGACAGTATTGAGATTTGAATCTGGGACCCACAACATTTAATGACACCTTTATAGACATTACAGTACAGAGCTTACTTAAGTCCATTATCATGTCCTTGCTGTTTACAGCACCCTTCATCTCACAGTGCTGGGTGATTACTATCTAAACTAAATGTGGACTGAGTTACACAATAAGAGATTGATGTAATTTGAACATGTGATCTTCTACCATTTAGACCTTCATAGGTTTGAGAACACAGAATCTGCTTAGTCCTATCAAAAACCGGATGTGGATAGTAAAAGAGAAACAGAGTGAAGGTGTGAATTGATGTTCACAAAGGGAGGCGTCAGAGGGATTTAAAGTGCAAATCATTGCACAGTCTTCTTCTTCTTAAGTCCTTTGAGATGTTTCCAAGGGTTGGGATCTTATTGCAGGTGGATAGCCTAAGAATGATATCAAAGAAGTACTTCACAGAGTGTCTTGGTAGCTGATTTAAGAATACCTGTAGTTTCTCCTGAATTCAGACAAATGATCATTTTCAGCAGTCTTTCAGTGAAAATACTTTTAGCTCAATACAACAACATGTTAACTTAAAGGATTCAACCACTTATTTTCTTACAAACACACGCACAGGTTAATTTATCTGAGTGTAAAGCTTATATAATCTAATAGTTGTAACACTTGTCACGCACGAGGGCATCGGGAGCAGTTGACGGACCCGAAGCACACCGCGGTACAGCTGGCCAGAGGACGAAGACAGCGTACTAACCTCTCTCTCTCTTGTTTCATAGAAAAGACGAAGCAACGGCGCCATAAACCAGCCTGGAGTAAAAACAGAACTGCACTTCCGGGTTCCTTTCTTCCCTCTGGTCCCCCTATGATGACGTCAACCTCCCATACACCACCACGTCTACCCAGCAACCATCACGCCTGATTTCCGGTCCATCCCTTTATAGTGTCCCTCCAAACCCTCTATTTTGTCTTATGTTTTCATGCATTTTTGACTGGAGAGAAAGACCTTATTTTTTGTTACAGTATATGAGGCTAAAAACCCCAAACCCTTTACGAGTCTCTTGTGCTTTATTCACACACTATATTAGCATTTGCATTTATATTTGCATATATCCAAGTGTCCTTCAGTCTATCTGCATACATTCCATCAACCTGTTTCTTTAAAAAATGCTTACTCATTTCAAAGAGCTCATTCTTGTCATATGCTCACTGACCTAAATGTCTGTCCAAAAAGGCACTTGCCTGTTAAACCCCACTCAGAAATAAATGTTATCCTCCTTTCATAAGCTCTGCTGTCCAGTTTATATAATTCATTCACTTAAATGCTGTATTTATCTAAGTAATCCTATATTCATATAGTAACACATCATAAAATGAAGTATTACAAGTCTTATGTAGCAAACTCTAAAAAAGCTTTTATTTTCACCCCAGCACATGGAGGAAAATGTGTTACTTTTTCAGTACAGTAAAACATACAGTACAGTAATTCCATATTGTTTTAAATTTTTGGTGTTTATATATGTATGTATATATGACTGGTGGTTAACAGTACACTGTTAGGAGGTGAGGTGGGGGACCCAAAACGTATTCACAGATTTTCGCATTTGCTCTACCCACCACAAATCGCAACAGATAACTGTACTTAAAGAAAAAAATCAACATCGGGAGAATGTGCAGACTCCTCACAGACTGCAAGCAGGTGCAGTTGTAAACAACACACCATTTTGTGTGGACAGTATTAGTTAAATGAAAGTGTAAAAATCAACATGTAAAAATTATACTTGTCCAAGTTAAATATGCTTTTGTCTTTTGTCATTTTGGAGAGATAATGATTTCTCCTCTTTCCCAACACAGCTTCCAGTTGTCTATCTGATTACTGGATTTCACAACCTGTAAGATGCTATGTTTTATTTTTTACATGTTTAGCTTAATTATGGTGAACTGCAAGATTTTTTTTTGCTGCCATCTACCATGTTTGCACTATGGATGTGTCACTCAGTTGTCACAGTGGCGGAGATTGTTCTTGTTGCCATTCTGAGAAAACAGTGCCCAGTTGGGGGTGTGGAACAGTATAATGGAAAAAGTAGTCTTCCTCAGGCCGTGTGTGATAGAAAGTGATCTTACAATAGTCATTTATCATATAAAGAAGGAAAAAAAATGAAGTATGGTATCCCACTTTCTTTATGTTATTATACAAGTCAGAAGCATTTCTTTTGTGCATTATTTTTTATCACTTTTCTCTACTGCATGCTGCTATGCTGTTTTGTATGCGAACCTGCATTTGGTTCCAAATGTTTTGCTCTCTATATAATAATAAAAATAATAATAATAATTCTTTACATGTATGTAGCACTTTTCTGACTACTCAATGTATATAGTGAGTGGGGAGCCACTTCAACCGGCACCAATGTGCAGTATCCAACTGAATGATATGATGGCAGCCATTTTTGCTCCAGTTTGCTCACCACACATTAGATTTAAGGTGGTGCAGCGGTATGATACACAGCTTATTAGAGACAGGGGATGATTAGGGGGCTATAATGACTAGGCCATTGGTGGGCAGTTTAGCCAGGACAGCGGGACAAACCCTAATTTTTATAAAGGATTCCCAAAGACCTTTTATGACCACAGAGAGTAAGGTCCTTAATTTTACTTCTCATCCAAATGATTGTGCTATTTTTACAGCACAGTGTCCCAATCACTGCAGTGGGGCATTAGGATCCACATTCAGACCACAGGGTAAGTGCCCCCCTGCTGGCCTCACCAACACCTCTTTCAGCAGCAACCCAAGCTTTTCCTAGATGGTCTCCCATCTAAGTACTGACTAGGCCCAAACATGCTTACATTCAGGTGGATGACCTGGATATATTTTTTTGAGCCAGCTAGAATCAAATTAAATTTGGCAATTATTTGCTCTAGATGAGTGGGGTAATTTGTTGGGAGATAATTGTAGATCCTCCATTAGCTTCATTTATATTTTCTTCAGCTTTATGCTTAGGCTTAATGTAGATTGTACAGCTGGGGCTTGTCCCTGTTTCTGTTTAACACTAAAATTACCAGAGCCTACGAAAAAACTCGTAGATCTGTCCCACCTTAAATTGCTTCTTAAAACCGTTCACAGCTCTCCACCAGCGTCTTTTGTCATCTAAATGTGCTGACAAAGCTGCCGGTTATTCCATCCCCCCACCGACTTAGAATGTGCACAAACTTCTCCCAGCTCATGCCTTGATTGATTATCTGGGAATGAAGTGGAGTTTTAGAGTGGAAATAATAGATCCTTATTTGGAACACACACATTTCATTTGTGTTCTGTTTCTATAGTAATCTGTGTAAATGCATTTTTAAAACAGAAACGTTTTTCATATTCTAGTAGTAAATGAAAAAATGTAGACATAAACTATATAATGTTTGAAGCCTGAAGTTCAAATATCAAAGAAACACTTTCACAAAAGGTACAAATATAACAGAACAAATGCGCTTTTATTCTAAAGTGTAACTGCAGAAAAAAAAGCCGCCTTAGCAGGCCATACTGACACATATTCACTACAACTGGCGCAGTGGTGTAACGGTATCAGCTGCTGACTGGTAATGAAAAGGTCATGAGTTCGATCCTTCACGACTCCATTTTGAGAAGTAAACTTATTCTTACTATTTTAGAATAAAAACATACATTTGAATTCAGTCTGTAACAGCCGGTATAATTTATGATACTTGTAAAGGTTAGCTTTGTTTTTTTTTTATTCACTTTTCATTCTCTCAGTCGCGTTCAGGATCCTTCCCTATGCCCCCCCCCATCTGACACTGCTGTTTTCACATAAAGACGCGCTATAGCTCTGCGGTGTATCACGATACATTCTCTTACCAATGCTAGCGAAATGAAGTGTCTGCATGCACTTTTTGTGGAATTACAAATAAATAACATTCGAGCTATAGCGCGTCTTTATGTGATCCAAATAAATAACATTCGAGCTATAGCGCGTCTTTATGTGATCCATATAAATAACATGCGAGCTATAGAGCGCCTTTATGTGAAAAATTGGATCACATAAAGATGCGCTACAGCTCAAATGTTATTTATTTGGAGACGTGCTATAGCTCGAATGTTATTTATTGGAGACGCGCTATAACTCGAATGTTATTTATTTGGCACGGAAATGCTCAAAAATACATGTGTAATGCCACAAAAAGTGCATGCAGACACTTCATTTCGCTAGCATTGGTAAGAGAATGTATCGTGATACACTGCAGAGCTATAGCGCGTCTTTATGTGAAAACAGCAGTGTCAGATGGGGGGGGTCTGTGAGTCTTGAGTCTGTGTTGATATGAAATTAAACTCTTGCTTCTTCACACCCTCTATGATAACATACTGTGTCTCCTCTGTCAGTGAGTGTTTGTCCTAACTCAAAATCTGACTTGACTTCTAGATTTACCAGCACCTCAGATTGATTCATGTAGTGGCATTCTATAAAGTGTCAGAGCTCATGGAAATGCCCCCATGAAATAATGCTTTTAAAAGACTAAATGCCAAAGCAGCTTACATTCCCCCAGAAAAAGTAGAAGCTCCTGCCTGTCCTAACCCTGTTCACCTTTATAAGCACCATTGGCAATGACAGCTTATTCTGCTTCCTCTCCCCTGTCTTCCCATAAAGGCATGTGCTTAAACTGTTTGGATTTCAATCTCTCCCTTCAACTCTTGACAGGCCCTTCTCCTGCAGCCTGTGAAACTCTATAATGTATTTCACTTGCTATTTGAAATTAGAAAATATTTTTGTATGCTACATCAATAAATACCAACCACTCCTCCTGCTGTATTACCATCTTAAAATGCTTGGTCTGACCCATTATTATGAAGGATTAAGGATGGTGCTGCTATAAAAGTGCAAGCCTTTAAAATGTATGCTCAGGGTGATTTTATCATCTAATAAATGCATCACAGCCTTGCCAGGGGGTCATCATTTTAAAGAATATTTATCTGGCACAGTATTTCATTTTGAATAATTGTAAGTGCATTTACAGGTTGTTATCTCAAAGTCTAATGTCGGGGAGAGGGTGTTGTTCAAAGAAAATGGAAATAGAGTAAACACTGCATTCATTATTAGGATTTGCGGTATTTATAAGAAATAATGGTCTTGAAATACATATATATATATGAATGTAATGTTTCCTCCACATGTCACCTTGACCAAGAAAAAGCAGAAACAGAAAATGCCTATTTGTTCTAAATCATTTCAATGCAGCAGGCTTTCTGTCACTTTTTACCTTTGAAATTGTTTAGGTTCTCAAATATAAACTTCATTCATAAGACAACAACAGCTCTTCTGTATTCCATAATCTCACAACAACTAATAAAGTTTAACCTGATAATAGTTATACAAGACAGTACCATAGTTCTGGTATAGATAGAATATAAACTTCTCATCTGACCTCAAACAGCTCCGTTAGAGTGGTTTTCTAGCTTCAGTTCCAACAAACAAGTTTGCCTCAGGTTTAAACATGCACTGCTTAAATAATCTGAGCCTTCATTTCAGTATGCTAAATTAAATGAATTCATTAATTGTCTGAATCTGCCTATTTTCATCCCAAGGCACAAACCAACTTTGGATGGGGTGCTTGGTCATTGCATACTGACTAACACTCTCTCATTACCAGTGAAATATATTAGAGTTGTTAGTTAATTCAATCTGTTTTTGGATTATGGAATGAAAATTGCAAAACTCAGGGAAAAGCCTACAAACTTCAGACAGAAAATGAGTGTCTCAGGAATTGAACCCAGTCTTTGGAATAGTGAGGAAAAACATCAACCATAGTACTATGATGCTTCCCCAAATTAAACTGTCTTTACATAACTGATGCCCATGATAATGTGCTATTTTAGTGTTACTGAAAATTACACTTCACATTTCGTCAGACAATGCCAGCACTGGATGGCTCACATGCAGTGTTTGTTAGTGTTAGTTTTGTCTCTTATAAATGTTAATCTTACCCAATGTTTATAAAAATGTATTTGCTTTATGGTATGCCTTGCAAAGCATATGCAACTTTTTCATATCAGTAAACTAAATGAAATTCATTTAAATTGACTTTGGGTGGCACAGTGTTGCAGTATTTAGCTCAGCCAACTCAGAGCTCCAGAGACCAGGTTCAGTTCCCAGTCGGAACACTACCAGAGTGAAGCTCACGTTTTCCCTTGTGTCAATGAAGGATTTCCCCAAGTACTTTGCTTAGCTTCACATTTCATAGATCTGTAAGTTAGGTAACTGGTGACACTAAATTGACCACGTGCTAGTAAGCAACCTCTGTAATGCTCTGCTGTGCCACTTACAGTTAGCTTCTGCTTAGATAAGCCTGTGGTTCTTCTGACTTTGTAAAGATAAGAACAAGCTCAGAAAACATATGGTTAGACATATCTGAACTAAGATTTCCAACTTTCCTTTCAAAACCAGTCTAGTGTTTTAGTTCAATCCATCCTGGAAATTGAAATGATCATTCAATTTGTGTTGTTTTACAAGACTTTGTCTACGATGTGGAGGAATCATTAGCATGCTGTGTTTTGTTTCTCTATAAACTTAAGAAAGATAAGCATTGTTTTCACATGTTTTAGTGTCATAAGTCTATTCAAAGTAAAAATATTTGCTTCATACTGAAATTGCTGAAATTTGGAATGTTTAATTTGTTTCTTCATATGTTAAGCAGCAAATTACAAAAGGAGTGCCAATAAAATATACTCCACAACTAAACAACTAACACAGTGTTTTTCCCTTGGTATTGTCAAACAGCCACAGTGAACATTTAGCATATCAGTGCTATAAAAGTAGACATGGCAAGAGGATACCATCGGGCATTGCCATTAGGAGAGTGCACACTGTAATTAACTAATTATTTCATTCATTTAATCCTTGGGTCACAACCCAGAAGAAAGTAATTCCTTGTGGAAACTAAAGTCAGACATCTATTTTAATTTCTGTTTACATAGATCATGCTTTCCACGTTAATTTAACACTCCACTCCTTTGCCCATAACAACTTGTTTGCTGTTTTATCCTACCATATCAGTGTATTAACCTCTACACTGCAACAGATAATCAAAGTCACCAAGTTTCTTTTTGGTTAAAGGTGACCTCTCTTGCCAGTCATTTTTTGAAAAGACTTTCATAGGTATTATATGTGAAAAATTTTAAAGTAAACTTGTGTGATGTGTTACAAAACTTTTCCATCTGAATAAATTGGAACATTACATTAGAACATTAGAACAAAGCTCACCGGTCCTCTTCACATAATTCTACTAAAATAACATCAAGTCCAATTTTAAAAGTCCCTAAAGTCCTACTGTCTACCACACTATTTGGTAGGTTATTCTATGTATCTATGGTTCTCGTGTAAAGAAAAAACTTCCTAAGGATTGTGTGAAATTTACCTTTATCAGGTTTTAAACTGTGGCCCCTTGTTCTTGATGAACTCATTTTAAAATTACAGTCTCGATCCACTGTACTAATTCCTTTAATAATTTAAACATTTCAATCATGTATCCTCTTAACCTTCTTTTGCATGAACTGAAAGTCTCCAATCTTTTAATCTTTCCTCATAAACCATACCCTGTAGCCCTGGAATCAGCCTAGTTGCTCTTCTCTGGACTTTTTCTAGCACTGCTATGTCCTTTTTGTAGCCTGGAGACCAAAAATTTTTGCAGTACTCAAGATGAGGCCTCAGCAGTGCGTTATAAAGCCTGAGCGTAACATCCTTGGACTTGTACTCCACTCATCGTGCTAAATAACCTAACATTCTTCTTAATGGATTCTGAATACTGTCTGGAAGTTGATAGTGTCAAGTCCACTATGTCTCCTAAATCTTCTATTAAGGTGTACGTTTTTAAATTCCCCTTTACTATTCCTGATACACTCACCTCCTCCTTCACTGTTCTTTTACTACTAAAATAGTGAAAGAATCTATTTGGGTCATCTTTTGCCTTATCTGCTACAGTGGTGTGAAAAACTATTTGCCCCCTTCCTGATTTCTTATTCTTTTGCATGTTTGTCACACAAAATGTTTCTGATCATCAAACACATTTAACCATTAGTCAAATATAACACAAGTAAACACAAAATGCAGTTTTTAAATGATGGTTTTTATTATTTAGGGAGAAAAAAAAATCCAAACCTACATGGCCCTGTGTGAAAAAGTAATTGCCCCCTGAACCTAATAACTGGTTGGGCCACCCTTAGCAGCAATAACTGCAATCAAGCGTTTGCGATAACTTACAATGAGTCTTTTACAGCGCTCTGGAGGAATTTTGGCCCACTCATCTTTGCAGAATTGTTGTAATTCAGCTTTATTTGAGGGTTTTCTAGCATGAACCGCCTTTTTAAGGTCATGCCATAGCATCTCAATTGGATTCAGGTCAGGACTTTGACTAGGCCACTCCAAAGTCTTCATTTTGTTTTTCTTCAGCCATTTAGAGGTGGATTTGCTGGTGTGTTTTGGGTCATTGTCCTGTTGCAGCACCCAAGATCGCTTCAGCTTGAGTTGACGAACAGATGGCCTGACATTCTCCTTCAGGATTTTTTGGTAGACAGTAGAATTCATGGTTCCATCTATCACAGCAAGCCTTCCAGGTCCTGAAGCAGCAAAACAACCCCAGACCATCACACTACGACCACCATATTTTACTGTTGGTATGATGTTCTTTTTCTGAAATGCTGTGTTCCTTTTACGCCAGATGTAACGGGACATTTGCCTTCCAAAAAGTTCAACTTTTGTCTCATCAGTCCACAAGGTATTTTCCCAAAAGTCTTGGCAATCATTGAGATGTTTCTTAGCAAAATTGAGACGAGCCCTAATGTTCTTTTTGCTTAACAGTGGTTTGCATCTTGGAAATCTGCCATGCAGGCCGTTTTTTCCCAGTCTCTTTCTTATGGTGGAGTCGTGAACACTGACCTTAATTGAGGCAAGTGAGGCCAGCAGTTCTTTAGACGTTGTCCTGGGGTCTTTTGTGACCTCTCGGATGAGTCGTCTCTGCGCTCTTGGGGTAATTTTGGTCGGCCGGCCACTCCTGGGAAGGTTCACCACTGTTCCATGTTTTTGCCATTTGTGGATAATGGCTCTCACTGTGGTTCGCTGGAGTCCCAAAGCTTTAGAAATGGCTTTATAACCTTTACCAGACTGATAGATCTCAATTACTTCTGTTCTCATTTGTTCCTGAATTTCTTTGGATCTTGGCATGATATCTAGCTTTTGAGGTGCTTTTGGTCTACTTCTCTGTGTCAGGCAGCTCCTACTTAAGTGATTTCTTGATTGAAACAGGTGTGGCAGTAATCAGGCCTGGGGGTGGCTATGGAAATTGAACTCAGGTGTGATACACCACAGTTAGGTTATTTTTTTTAACAACGGAGCAATTACTTTTTCACACAGGGCCATGTAGGTTTGGATTTTTTTTCTCCCTAAATAATAAAAACCATCATTTAAAAACTGCATTTTGTGTTTACTTGTGTTATATTTGACTAATGGTTACATGTGTTTGATGATCAGAAACATTTTGTGTGACAAACATGCAAAAGAATAAGAAATCAGGAAGGGGGCAAATAGTTTTTCACACCATTGTATATCCCACTCTAACTGCCTTTTAGCTTCCCTAATATCCTTCTTATGGTTGTACTCATGCTTTCCCTACGATTCACATTGGAGTTATTAATGTTACAAACCTTATACAGTTGTTTTTTTTTTCTATTCCTACTAAAATAATAATTTAGGTATGTACCTGTCCTGCATTATATGTAAAATGTTTTCAAATCTGTTCCATTGTCTCCACACTTAAAAGCTTATCCCAGTCTATCCTCCTTTGACTTTGCCGCATCTGCTCAAAATTTGCCGTACCAAAGTTGAACCTAACCATTTTAGTCTTTGAATCCAAACTCTTCCAAAACATTGAGAACTGCATTATATTATGATCACTTGATTCTAATGGTTCAATCACCCCGACATCCTCAATTCTATCCTGATTATTTCAAAACAATAGTTAGGATAGATTTGAATGTGTGAAGGTGATTGAACCACTAAGGTCAAGTACTGTAGTCATAAGTGTCAAATTATGTGAAAGTGGCAGCTATGTGAAATTACAAATAAAAAAGAAGTGGTCATGAATGCCCATGCAAATCCTGATCACCTATTTTTTGAGATTGTGATATTTTGATTTTAGTCAACAGTCAGGGATAAATACTTCATACACAAGGAACTTTTTGTTGAAATTAATCCTCTATGACATTCATGTTGTATAAGAAAAAAAAAGCCTTGCATTTATAGAAATGGCCTCTCACTGCGAGGCTCTGAATTAGGCAAAGGGAAGAAGGATTATGCCAATATCATTAATATTTAACTTGACAAAAAATCCTTCTTTACACAATAAATTTGCAACACTAGGTATCCATTTCTTATAAACAGGCAAGTACTGCTTATTGAAACCTATAGTTTGATGTTAAAATATTTTTCGATTACTTAAAACACAGAAAGTCATACAGAAACCTGGGCACTATCATCACCCATTCACTCATGACACTTTTACTCCTTATTGTGTGAAAAACAATTAACAAATCCTGCAATAACCTAGAGTAACAGCTAAAGCCAACTTTGTTATTTTGTGAGAAATAAAAAACAGTAATATACTGTAAACGATGGAATTTTAATGAACATAAGCAAGTTATGGGTATTGAATTTGAACAGATCCAACTCATGTCATGCCTCTTTTTTTGAATATGTAGATCTACAATAGTTGGGCAAATCTGTATATAGGACTACCCTAGTGGTATTCTGCACGACTAAACAGTGAAAACTAAACAACACCATAGCTGTGAATTAGTAGAGCGCAACAAGACTGTGACATCAGCTTGTAGTCTTCATCCTATGTGTCAGCCTGTTAGCAAAATCTCTCAATAACACCCATAAAATCTCTCAAATACACAGCAGTATTCTGTAACACGACAAAAGATTAAGGTTCTGGCTATCTCCTTATTATCTGATTAATATAAGATTTATCTGGCCTTGAGTGTAATCTGTATTTGAGGTACGAATGTCCTGACATGCTCACTCAGAACGATTTAAGTACATAACATGAAAGATAAATGATCTTATACTCTAATATTTATGCTGACCTTGGTGAACTGTTAAGGATTTCCTCATATAGAAGCTGAACACCTCATGATTTCATGTGTGTGCTGCACACGAAAGAACATTCTTCTCAAAATACCACTGGAAACTGTCATTTATTTATATTCTTTAATGAAGATGTAAATTATTTTACTGCATACTCCATGTGAGAAATCATATTTTCCTCGGCATTGCTGAGATGCATTACTAAAATAATCCTGTATCAGTGATTTGAGCAATCACACCTCTGCCCTGATGTGATTAGAATTTAAGATGTTATTCAGCCTGCAATAATTCATTCTCATGATGTCGGTTCTCTAATTGATTATATTCTGGATAAAAATGCCAAGAAAAGAAAAGCTGTTTACCTTAAGCCCTTTTGAACAGTTTCAGCATGAACCAGATTACTGCACCTGCCAATATTTGTACTTTCTACTTCCTGTATCACTTTCTGCGGTCCTGGAATATTAATTTTTTGCCATCATCACAGAAAAATCCCCATCATCTGTTAATTTCAAAAAGAACAGTAACTTTAGTTTATAAAACTTGGGACTTTTGCTTAATTTCTAGCCATGTCACCATTTGAATGTGCTTTTTCTAGCACAGGGCCAGGTTCTTAGGTGCTGTTTGAGAAACCAGGCATGGATAGGACTCCTGTTATAGGTACTTTGAATTGTATGTTTATTTCTACTGATTTTTTACAACAAAGATTATAAAATACTTCCACATAAGGAGACAAACAGAGGACACACAGATGATGAATACATTGAGCAATAAAACTGGAGGGGCAAATACAAGACAAAATGATCACGGCCCCAGTTTGCTAGGCTTTAACTGACATACAAGTCAATCTCTGTTAAAATACAGACTCATCATACACGCAGAAAAAAAATGCCCCTCAGTAATATTGTCTATGTATACATTTTTTAATCGCTTATTATTGATCATTACTGATTCTTAGTCTATCACAAAAAATCACCGACAGTGTATTGTTTAAAACTTACATTACTGTTCTGCACTATTTTTGAGTTTGAGCAGTGCTTGTGCTAGGAAGCTAATTGTGCTACATACTGCTGCAGTAGCATGCAGGGCATTTTAAATCAACTCAGAATAAGTTGCAGAAATGTCCTGTTAGTTTTGAAGTATAGAAAACATCACATAATATTTAGGAAACCATTGTATTTTTATTTAGAGAATGCATTGTTTTGTGTTTTAGTGGTACTGTTTTCTATTTGTACTGTAAGTATGTGTAAGTGCTTTCAGCTTGACATCTGAAAATGGGAATAAATTGAATTCCATCTAACCTATTGTACACCTCTGTAGTTAGCAAAATTATCAGCCGCCAAATAGTTAAAACACTTAGCATCCTTCTGCAATCACTTCATAATTTTTAAGCTTAAAATAATTTATTGCTTCCCTAATGGTTTGATAACCAGTTTTATAATTCAGCTGAACACACTCAAGGCCAATTGCAGAAGCAAATGATGTTATTACAGGATCAAAGGCTACATCTGTGAAGCAGCAAAGTGTAAATGTGCCCCTGAGAATTACAATTAGAATCTATGAAACCACTATTGAGGATACCTTCACACATCATTGATACAGTAGATTCTCACTCAAAAAAGCAATGCTCAACTACATTGTATGCATTCAATCATTTTTTTGCATTTTTGTTAGATGCAAACTCATCACTCATTAGTACACATATTAGAGTTCGGTCTATTGCTCTAATAATCTGATGCACAATAATAAAGGCATTATTTGACATTGAGGCCACAGCAAACAACTTGAGGAAATGTAAGTTATACTTTTAACTTTACTATTAAAATAAATCTACATACTATTTCACAGAACAGCTGGACTATAATACAAGCCAAAAGGTCAGTCGGCAAGAATGACTGTCTATGAGTATATTCAAGACTATAAAAAATACAATAATTTGTAGAAACCAAAAAAATTCAGGCTTGCTACTCTTGCTTGCTAATGGCTAGTTTATCTAAGTATGTAATTTGGTCCTTTTTTCAAACTGAGCAGGAAACCTGATTATATAATTTGTTCCAGAATATAAATGTAAACAATTATTATTTATTGCATAAAGGTATCTTTTCTTTTCCTGTTTATTTCACTTTGTCTAACCATTTGTTCAGTATTTATTATTGCCTTTGTTCAGTTATTCAAATATGTTTTAAATATTCAAACTAACAGAAATCTTACATTTAAAACAGGAAAAGTAATAGACTAATTTGAAACATTGAAAATTTCAAGTAATAATTACACAGCACAGCAAGCCCAAAATTAATTCTGTTCACACAAGCTATGATCAGGGCCTACTATTCACGGTGTATGTACTGTATATGGTTCAATAATGCTGGAAGCACATTGCAGCTCTTTCGCTAAATACAAGATTGAAAACCTAATTTATGGATTAGTTATGATCTTACACTCTTCCTTATTTGCATATTATGATTTATGATGTTTTGATTATCTGTCATTGCATTGTAAGATGGCATTGTGTTGTATACCACCAGAAAACATGAAGTTGGAAGAATGGAGAAGGGCTTTTGAAGATATAGGATTGAAGATAAATAGGAAGTATATAGAATATATGAAGTTTTATGATGATCAGGTTTCAGAAGTTAGCCTACAGGGAGAGCTATTAAAAAGAGTTGATAACTTAGGATCTAGGATCTCAGGTATCCCAAGATGGAAAATTAGATAACCCATACAGTGCAGTGTGGATGGAGTAATTGGAAGAAGGTTTCATGAGTATTGTGTGATTGAAAGAATTATGACAAAGGTTAAAGATAAGGTTTTTAAGCCAGTGGTAAGACCAGCAATGATATTTGGAGCTGAGACATGGGCAGCAAAGGGAGCACAGGAGAAAAAGTTAGATGTGGCAGAAATGAGAATGCAATGCTGAGATGGATGTGTAGAGTTACAAAAAAGGACTAAATAAGAAATGAGGCCATCAGTGGTAAAACAAAAATGGGAGAAATAGCTAATAAAGTACAGTAAAGTAGATTGAAGAGGTATGGGCATGTGATGAGGAGAGTCATGAATATGTAGGGAAAAGAGTTGTGGAAATTGAAGTACAGGGAAGAGTAAACAAGGGGTATCAAAGCAGAGATAGATGAATAAAGAAAAGGAAGATCTGAAGGAAAAGGGTCTGACTTGGTGAGGAGGTGTAAGACTGACATGGATGGAAAAGGTTGATAAAGCACATCAACCCCATATAGAACTGGGAAAAGATGATGAGAAAGAAGATAAATATCATTGCATTGAAAATCTTAATTGTTATTTACATCTTCATTTTCTAATATTACATCAGATATTTGCACATACAGTATACAGTATATCTCAATTAGGATTACGTTTTTAGTGGTAAAGGTGAATTTCTTTGCTCAGATGGTTTTTGCTTTCTGCCCAGCTTCTAGAGCACATATATCTGTTTTGTGACATTGTGACAAGAATTGCACAAATGCAGTCTTAATATTACATTATATAGCAGTCTGAGCATAATATCTTTTAATTTATATTCAACAGTTTTTACAGCCTGGATTTTTAATTTGCCCTTTTAATTTGTTCTGCTCAATAAGAATGTTGCATCAGCATAAACCTCTAAATCCTTCTCAGAAGATGCCTCCTGTAAGTCAGTGTCTCCTGTTTGTATTTATAGTTAATATTCTTTTTGCTTACCTATAGCATTCTGCATTCTAAGTGTACACCCAGTTTTTACAATTGTCCTGGTCTTTTTGAATTGTTTTGATGTCTCCTCAATATCTTTTTAAACACTAACTTATCTATTTCTCCACTTTTAGTGTTTGCAGATTTCAAAATTTTGTATACCAGAATCTATGTAATTTATATAATTTTTAAAAAGTAACAGTCCAAGTACTAGAAGGAATCCACTGATAGCTTCAGTCACATGAAGCATTCTTTTCTTCTCTGTTCTGTGTATCTCTCTCTGATAAGCATCTTGAAATTCACTTTTTAAAGTTACCTCTGAACCAAATGCTTCTAGTTTTTCGGTTTTTTAACTGTATCAAAGCCCTTTAGAAACTCTACATAAGTAATGTCTTTTGTCTACTATTCCAGTTGTCCTTTCAAAAAAGTCTAACAAATTGGTTTGAAAGGATTTCCTTCTCATAAACCAATACTGGTGGTTATTTAGATAGATAGATAGATAGATAGATAGATAGATAGATAGATAGATAGATAGATA
>JANRMT010028174.1:112185817-112213349 GCA_026402145.1 Polypterus bichir lapradei | reverse complement strand
ATAGATAGATAGATAGATAGATAGATAGATAGATAGATAGATAGATACTTTATTAATCCCCAAGGGGAAATTCACATACTCCAGCAGCAGCATACTGATAAAGAACAATATTAATTAAAGAGCACTAACTATTTTCAAACAAGTGCTCTTTTCATTAATTTCTTGTTATAGTTTCCATAATTTAGTTTGTTACAGAAGTAAAAGTTTTTAATCTTACTAAGATGAATTTGGTCTCTCTTTTTGTGAATTGAAATCGCATCTGTAGCTTTCCAGTAATCAGGTACTTCTGACTGCTGGAATACATCTATGCCCAAAGAAGGTTTATAAATGATGCATTTCATTCCTTTCAGTGCAACTTGTAAAATTCCTTCAGGCCCTGAGGTCTTTAAAGTATCAAGGGCCAGAAGCACATCTGATTCTTCTATTTTAATCTTTAAATTAGGAGCTTGTTTTTACTTCTGCCTGAACATTCCATTGATTCATACCAATTCTTTTGTGTTTGGTATTCCTCTAGGTTTGAATGTTACATCTGTTTTTTTATTTTCCTGTGAAGATATTGTTTTTAATGGCATCTTTATGCAAACATTCTTCCATTTATGCTCATATTTATTCTTTTTCCTGTATTGTTTTTTGGAGTTTATTTTGAGAAGAGTTTTAATTTTTCCCATTTTGTGTTTTCTAGATGTCACCTCACGTCCATAAAGGCTGCTGTCCACATATGTCCTTTGTTTAAGTGTGCATTTGTATGTTGTTTGAAGGCAATTCAAATTTAACCATGTTATGGTCACTGTTGCTTGAAGTATCAACAACATCTGTTTTCAGATTTGGGTTAGTTATATAAGAAAGCACAAATTATTAAATTACTCCTCTCAAAACTCATACAGGATTACTTTACTCATTACTTCCTGGAAAAAGGAATCACATTACTAATTACTTTACTTTTTTCTCTATAACCAACATATAAAAATGATACACAAATATCTTTTTAATAAGGGAGAAATAACCAGGAACAGAGAACATGAATGCAGCAGTTAAACAAGTAAACTAAATGGCTTACAAGAGGCTGCATGTCAGAATACAGTGCTACCATTTACGACTACACTTGCAGCATTTTCATTTGATTGGATTTTAAAGATTTTTTTGCCCCAGCGCATCACAATATATAAAAATATTAACACAGCTAACATTTAATTATAATAGTTCCTAGACACACACACCACAGTTCACTTTTCTATATCCTTTAATCTAGAATTACATTCTCTCCATTAATCATGTCCTTTCAATGCATTGTAAAACAGAAAAGTAAACTAAAATTCTTATTTTATTAAAAAAACATTGTTGAACCCATTATAAACCCAAAATAAAACGAAAATCATGTAGTAAAATAACACAAATCTCTGGCATAGCATTGACAGCGAAAATTCTAAATATTCTACACTTGTGTGAAAACAGTGGCTGTGTGCAGTACAAGTTGGGCAGTGGATGCAGATCAGATAGTTACACTCTCCTTCTTGAATGTTATGTGAGGTAGAATCCATACCTTTCAAGATATTTACTTATTATTTCTTTAGAAACATACTGTTACTTCAACTAACAAAATTCTTGTTAAGTCAGTAACTATAATGTGATTTCAAGCATTCAAACTGAAACATATTATCTACTTCATAACTAGGAAAAGTAACTACATTACAGTAATAATTTACTTTCTATTGTGTTACCTCTAAATCTCTTTCTTATTTTGTTTTCACTGTTTGAAAAGAGGAGATCTAGACAGGTGTTATTATATGTTGGACTTTAGACAACAGTCATTTGCCATGAGCAAGATTTCATTGTCCTGTTCTGCATTTCCAGTTAAAATGTTCTTTATTGCACATCTTATTTGATTAAATAATATACTATTATTTGAAATATCAGTTTAATGGTGTGCAGAAAACTCTGTATCCCTAGCATTTGTCCTTACTGGCTCAACCCCCAGTGAGTCCGACATATTCCCTTCTTTTTTCTGGATTTTATGAACTTTAATATTATTTTCCACACATAGTGCCACACCTCCTTCCTGGCTTCCCTATCTATCTTTTCTGAAGGATGTATAGTCACTGATGCTATATTCATTGCAATCGCTCATATAGTCTCATATAGTTGTAATTCCTACAATATCATAAACACATAGTGAAACAGCACAATTTGGATGATGAAGGGCTGGACTAAAGGAATTATACCCAATTTTTATGTGTTGTGCACTAATGGAATTCTAGTGCTTCATGGACTACTTAACAGATATAGATTCTTTATGACCTTTGTAAATATTTTTCCACATTTTGCCTATTCAAGATAATAATTCTATGTAGTATAAGGTGATCCTTATTGCATGTGCTTTATGCTGTGTGCAGCCAAGAAGTTGCGGCAGCAGCAGTAGTTAAATTCTAGGAGAAACAGAGAGCCTATAATGCATACAATTCATCACAGGCTTGGGAAGTGGAATGAAAATAAGCCACAAGCTTAGTCCTAACAAACTGACAAAAACTGTTTGTTGTGTTGTAGCTTGATGTCCTGAACATGACAGCTAGATATGCCTGGAGTGACAGTAATCATTATTTTTATTAAAGTAATCATTACTGGGGCCGGATGGGAAATGTAGATTTAACGCCAGTATACTGTATGTGTCTTTCATGTCCAAGCTGTATTAGTCCTAATAAAATA
The DNA here is from genome assembly GCA_026402145.1 of Polypterus bichir lapradei. Classification (NCBI taxonomy): domain Eukaryota; kingdom Metazoa; phylum Chordata; class Cladistia; order Polypteriformes; family Polypteridae; genus Polypterus; species Polypterus bichir. The sequence goes on along the minus strand of JANRMT010028174.1, from coordinate 112,210,649 downwards.
ATGATAACATTATTAAAAAGAAACTGCTTTATACTCATTATTCTGGCAAAGCAAAGGCTGAAATAGCATTATTATATGGACAAATAATGGGGTATGTTCTATAGATCCTGCTAACATTAGGACGTTTTATTATGATTTATTTATTATCTAATATTATGCAATAATGCCTAAAATGAAGGCTGCACTAATATACACAATAAAACAAAGGTAAGTTTTATAACTTTCCCTTTGTGTTGATAAAGTATTGCAAAATGTAAATGTGTAAATGGAATATGTGATGCTTATCACAACCGAGTTGTTTTTCCAAGTAACTCAGATCTGAATGAATTATTTATGCAAATTGTAGGTCTGGTATAAAATTGTTTTTGAGTGAATACATTTTCTACAAAAAAGGCACTTCACTGATAATAAGGTATGGGAGCAAAGATCGCTTTAATACTTCAGAAAAATCTGAATGCACACAATTTCAGCCTTTTTTGTTTTTTAAATTAAAAATGTGTCAATGTAACAGACATATAAGCTCTCAAATCAAAAACTGCTACAATATAACAGCCAGCAGATGTGGAATGTTATGGTAAAACGAGATGCTATACTTAGAGAAAATAATTGACATCCTCAACAGCAGAAACTAAGTGGTTTAGCAATTTAATTTAGCAGTGATGAGCCAGCAACACAGACTGCATGTGACATTTATGGAGTTACAGAGGTGCATTTAAGCTTTATTGTTGGGAAGGCTCTTTTTCTAATCCCCAAACTAAGAGGCTGCGTTGAAGAAGTGTTTGCTCTCCATGCTGCCGCAAGAGGCAGAGCGACATACAAACTCAATAGAGACAAACTGTAAATGGTGTATATGACTAGCCAAAACGTAATGGGCTCATGCATCACAAGCAATGCTGTTCCTGACCGATATGAAAAAGAGAGTGGGAGTGTTTATCTGTGTCAATGGTGGACTCTGCATTTCTTACATATTTCATAAAAAAGAACAAGAAGCACCCTGAAATAGAAAAAATGTTTCTCTTCAACAGTATGCTCCATACATGGCTTATCCCTTAATGCATTGTGTATTTTTCATAAATGGAATTTATACATTTTTAAAAGTAAAAATAGGGAAAATGAAAAAGCTTTCATTTGTGGATACATGAATTGGCTTCATCCACACCTGCTGAAGTTTTTCTCCACTTAAAGTATGCTTCACATATCATATTAAAAACTACATGGCAGTCATATAAAAACCAAATGTGACTATTTAATGGCACATTATTTTTAATATTATCAGTAGATGTACTGTAGACACCTAATTATTATTGAGAAATATCTCAGTTGTCATTATTTCTAAATCACGATCCTGAAATGCTACACCAAGTAGCCATAAGACTGAATTCAAGAAAAGTCTACATGGTATGAAGACTACTCATACAAGCCATGTGATGTTGCACTTAACTTTTTCAAAGAACATTTCTGTGCTTTGAGAAGACTGAAATGGAAATTCTTTGGCATCAATACAAAGTGATGAATATTTTAAACCAGCTGTTGACTCAAAGGTTATGAAGTGCTAAACTCTTGAAGATTTTATTTTTAAAGCAGTATTTCAATAATTGTTCTTTCTCCTTAATTGTTTACATAATGTTGTGCAGAGCAGTTTAATGAGTCAGCAGAATGTGGAAAAATATAAAGTATTGGCATTGTTTGCCCTTCAAGTTAGTAGTTTACTTTAAAGGCATCTCAAAATGGAAGTGGAAATCAAAAACTGAAAATAACTAGATCCCTGTGTAAGTAACTATATACAATGATATATAATTACTTATTGAATGTTGTAAAAGAGATTACAGAAACAAGACAAAAGGTTTGGGGATCCACCCCTTTAGCTCTGCAGAGTAGTTTCAAAAGATTGAGTCCAGAATGGAACTAACTGGGGAAGGCAAGTGATTAGCTTTATAGGCAGTGGGAAGGAAGAGAAGGGTCCAACAGGGGCACTGGTGGAAGTGGGGTCAGCAGCAAGGTGTGGTCTGGAGAGGGAAGTTGAAGTTGGCTAGGTTTTAGCTGGTCTTCTCTTCTGGGGATCTGCAGCAGAGGGAGAAAAGACATTAATGCCCTTCATCAACCCCTGACCCAGCATTTTACTCTTAGTTAAGCCCATAGACTGCCTCCCATGTGCACGTATGTGACAATGTATGCATTTTGGTAGAAAATGTGTCAGTCAAAATGTTTAGCCTCTTGTTCCCAATTTTTTTCCCAGAGTGACAATATGATAATTATATTAAATTTTCTGTTTACACCTGTTTCATTCTTTCATCAGATGCATTTCTTGCATCACATTTATAAAGCACCCAGAATAAAACAGGCAGGTAAAAAGTTTTATTTTTTTTAAAGGAACTAAGCTACAAATTTTGAGCAAGGAAGAAAAAAATTAATTTCACCTTTACTCAAATAGGAAAATAACACAATGATACTGTTATACCAAGTGTTTTTAACATTAGTAGAATAGGGGTTACTAGTACTTAACAGGCTCATACAAATGGGAAAGTAGGTACCTACTGAGCTTACTGTTAGGTTCAGTAACATTTAATCAGTGATAGCAATTCTCAAGCATATGAAGAATGATTATTTATTTAGAGAACTATAAATTATATTATTGTAGTTTTGATTATGGTTGATTAGGGTGATGTATATCAAATTAAAATTATTTAATACAACGCCTAATATAGCTCTAACCTAACTATTAACTGGGCAGATGGGCTAGGGATCTGCACCAGCTGGTTCAAATCCTGCAAATGCTAGAAGCAATTCCACTTCATTGGGCCCTTGACCAAGGCCTTAACCTGTAATTGCTTTGTCCTGAGTATGATGTTAACCTGCATCCAGCCATGCAACTTGCAGGGAAAACTTGGGGGATAGAGGGAGGATTGGCACTCCAGCCACTGTAAAAAACCTCACACTGGTTCCATTCCATTCGAGCTATTGTGTTGAGGCGTCACCCGTTGCATGGCTGCACTCAGGTCCTAATCTGGGATCCTGAGGTAGTTTGTCATGTGGTGGGTGCTGCAATGTGCTGTATCAGTGCATGTTCCCAACCTCTCTCTCTCTCTCACTCTAACTATTAAGAAAATGCAGGAAATGTAGGAAAAATATTTTTCTGGATAAAAAAGAAAACTGTTAATTTTAATCTATTTCAAATTAACAAGAGTTTGTACTTTTAAATTTGATTAATAGAATCTTCAGGATTGCAAACAAAACTCTAATTTTAAATTTACTAATCCTTCTTGTAGACACACTATGTACTCGTTCATTACAATTGAAGTAATGGATACTGGTAATATCTGTTCAATGCAATAAACAAAATTGGTAATTAATTATAGGTTACAACACTGGTAACTGGGAAATATTCTGAAATGTATGCAGAAGACTGTTGATCATGAATTTATTGTACTCCAACCAAGGCATTTATCAGGCAAGGTTTTCTCTCCTGTGCTCAAACTGTATAATTGGTACGGGTGATCTGCAATAAGTGATAACCATCATACACATAAAATGATGTAAAAACTCTTCTAGACAACTGGAAGGGTAAACCTGATCTCCAAATTGGATACCTAAATATAACTTGTCACACCTGGTCCCTTTAAGGGAGAGCAGTGTTTAGTGGCACTAAATCACTAGCTACCTTGAATCTACTCTAACAATGGACATGATTCTAAAATATAGTCAAACATAATCTCATATCTGTATTCAAAGGCAGCCTCTTACTAATTACTATGGATTGTAGTTATGCTACTGGAACCAGGCAGAGGTAAGGTGAGAGAGAGACACTCATATGGAAGCAGTGAAGCTGAGATTTTGTACAATGGTAAGGTGATGTGCTTTCCAACCAGAAAGACAGGACAAATATCTGTAAAATCAGACTCACATGAGAAATAGGTTCTTATTTGTTTTTATTAATTTTGATTTCCACTGTTCTTTCCCTCACTTGTATGCTTCAATTAAAACAATAAATATAGTGCAGAGACACCAGTGTTTGTCTAAAAAAGGAGTTTCTACTTTGTATACATTTCAAATAGTAATTTTCCACAATTCTTATAATGATGATCAGGAGAAACCTACAGATTTATGAAGAGGTCTGGCTGGAAAATGATAGATACAGTGCAAAGCATTTGAGTGTATTCATTCAATATAGAGTGTTTGTTATTCTTTCATGTTCTTTACTGTTTTACTGGCTGTTTTGTGTCAGAGCTTTACAAGGGGTCCATTTATTAGCTTCAAACTGCAACTTTTTGAAGTGTGTAGCTCTTTTTCTTTGTTGTGTGATGTGGTTTAAATGCCTCTTGTAATTAGTGATACGTTCATTTCTGAATTCTTTGATCTTTCTGATATTATGTTATCCTGTGATAAAGTACTTATCGTTGGTGATTTTAACATACATGTTTGTTGTCAATCTAAACCTTTGGTTAATGACTTTTTACCATTATTGGACTTATTTGATTTTATCCAGCATATTTATGCTCCAACTCATTTTCTTGGTTACACCCTTGATCTTGTTCTTGCATGTGGTAGTCCAGTTAATAATACTGATATATGTGATGTTCCTTTTACTGATCATTTTTATCTAATAATGGATGTGAATATTGCTGTTGATGTTGCTACTACAAGCTGTGCTCCACACTATTCTCACTTTTTAAATTCTTCTAGTATATCCTTTTTAAAACCATGTTTGTTTTGGATCCAGCTTGGCTCTACAAGGCACTAGACATAATTAATATATACCATTATCATGCTTTCCCATAAGTACTAATCTTCAGTTCAATCCAGTATGTCCAAGTTTCAGCCTTGTCAGCCACACATTCTCCATTCTGTTCCTACACATCAGACATTTCTCTTGCACTGACCCACATAATTCATAATACAACCTACCCTTGGTACTTTCATCCCATATATTCTGCCACTTCTTAATCCCAGCCACTCTTACAATAGACTTCACTTTTTCCCTTCCTATACTGATTACTGTATCCACCTCTGGCGTTTTAATTGCCTTTATTGGCAGCACTGTCTACCTTTTCATTCCCGTAATCCCCAGCATGGTCAAGTACTTAAAAAACTAGACCATTATACCCGTAAATATCAAACTAAATAGCAAATAATAGATATCTAGTAACAAACCTTGCTGGCTGGTTTGAAAGGATTTAACACTATACGGTACTGAAGCTGAATCTGTGAATATTACAATTCTTTGTAGTTTAACTTGCTCAACTTGTTCTAACCACTGCAATCTAATCATTATTGGTGTAATTTCCACTGAATACACACTGAAAGAGCTTAACTCAGTCTTTTCCCTAAATTTACACAGTATACAAAAATGGAATAAAAACTTCTGTACTTACTTTCCCACTAACTGGATCTTTTCTCCAATCTGTATATATTAGTAGATGTGAATAACATTTTTGTGTAAATACATTTCTATTACGTTATTCATAGTGTTCATACTCTTATAGTTTAAACTTTTTTGCATCCAATTTAAACCTATTTTGGGCTCTGTAAACTTCCATGATGGAGTCCTAGGTAAGTCACTATCGGGCAATAACTTACTGTATGTCCCCAATATTGTAATTAATTATCCTGTCAAAACTATTTCCCACCGCACATGAATATTCCTCATAGTTCTTTATTATTGATTGAATCCAGTGTTCCCCTTTAAATCCTTGTAAATATATCCAGTATCTTAAATCCATTTATTTTCATCTTAACTTGAGAGGAACTCACCAATTTCAGCATGTAATATGTGAGTAGAGTAGGAGTTGTGCAAGTCGCTTCACATGTCTTTTATGTTATGTTATATCTTTTGTACTTGACATTTGCTGTATCTTAGGGTGTCGCTACATCTGTCTTTTTCAGCCTTCTTGGACTGTTATAACTGCTTGGTACAGCATTGACTTATTAACATATCCTGCATGTTAATGACATCCATTGTTTGTGCCTTAGATCTTTTTTTGTAAACAACAAGATTTTTTCATGCCAGCACAGAAGGAGCATGTCACTGTTAATAACACATTTCTGTAAACTATAATTATAAATCTAACCATGCATCATAATATATGAAAAAACATTGAAGCTAAACCTTACCATTTATAATAAAGTTAAAAGCACAAATGTTTGTGATCTATCTTTTTCAGTAATGTTATTTAAAACAAAATACTCACAGTAATGATCTTTCATTCCCATGCATTTCCTGAATCATTTTGCAATTTTGGTCCAAAACACTAATTTTTATAGCCACCAATAATCACTATGACCAGCAGGCCTATTTTTCAAGTAGTGACTTAAATTGGATTAAGCAAGATTGAGAGTAAATGAACAGATGGATAATTGGACTTACTTACTTAAGGAAATGTCTCTGTACATACATGAGGGGTTGTACATTAATAACCTTACAGCTTTGTGAACTGTTGAGTGTAATTAATTTTCTTTTCCTTCTTTGTCAGACAGAAATCAAACCTGACATACAAAGTTAGTTCTCAAAAAAGACAAAATATAATAACAAATAAAAATTAAGATATTTAGGTTTACCTTAAATTGAGTCTAATGGTGAGGTATCAGTGTTAGAGATTCAATCGATCACCATATTCTATTAATTAACACATTTGTGTTTGCACATTTAGACAGTAGCATTTCATGCGGTCTTCAGATCAGTTACACTTTACATACAATTGAGAACAAAAGCAACATAATTTTTCAGAATATTCTAATTGTTATATATTTTGTCAGCTTGATGGTGGACCTGTTTTATCCTAAACTGCTTTCTCCGGAGTTCATTTCTGTTCTAACTGCTTGAGCTCAGAGCTTTCAGGGTTATTTGCTGAGTGAATGATGCTATCTAACTCTAAATCAAATATGTTTTAAAACACACCACCTTTAAAGGGAATAAACTGACAAGAGAGAAGGGAAGAACACCTGTTTGTTTTACCTCACACTAATTTCAGTTTTGCAGTATTTTGCACATTTCTTTTTGGAAATTACTTCCAGCATCGATTCATCTATTCTGCCCATTCCTCTTTATATTTTTGAATGGTTAGCTTGATTCTTTACTAGTTAAATGGATATGCTTCTGCTTGTTAAATATAACACTTCACAATGTGTTTTAAGACTGATTTTCCTACCCGACTCTCTGCTTTTGGATCTACATTTGAGCTAAAAATACATTTTTAAACACTAGCGTTATATTATAGGTGTACAAAGTAAAGAAAAAAGGAGACAGGACTGTTCCTTGTGGTGTTCCTGTGTTGCTCACGTTCATATCAAAAGCACAGTCCTTGAGTCTCCCAAACTGCGGTCTGCTCAACAGATAGTACATTATCCATGATGCCATAAGCTCATCCACAAGCATATCTCTGAGCTAACCTCTTAACAGAGATGGCTGGATGGTATTGAAGGCACTGGAGAAATCAAAAAACATAATCCTCACAGTGCTGCAGGCTTTGTCGAGGTGAGAATAAGCTCATCACTTAGTCTTAATTTGATAGGAAAACTGCAGTGGGTCCAGGTGGTCCAACACAAGAGGACTTGTATAGTCCAGGACTAGCCTTTTAAAGGTCTTCATGAAGTGAGACGTAGATGCCATTGTAGCTAGTATGTGAAGAGGCTCCTGCCTTCTTTGGAACAGGAATCATGCAGGATGTTTTCCACAGCAGAGGCACGTTCTGCAGCTTTAGAGAAAAGACTGAACAAGTGACAGAGGATACCACAAAGTTGATCAGCACAGACCTTAAGAACTTGAGGACTGACTCTATGTGGTCCTGCAGTTTTTCCTGTGTGTAATTTTCTCAATTGTCTCCTGACTTGGTCTCCAATTATGGACAGTCCATACTGATTGCCAGAGGTGGACTTGTCACTGGTCATTCTAGCTGAAGTGGTAGGAGTTGTTCATGTAGTTGAAATGGTATGGAAGGGTCTAGTCATTGGAAGAAGGTGACAGTGGGAAGGATAATCTATTTTAGATATCTTTCAATTTATTCAAAGCGAGTTGTTTTCTGTTTTAGCTTTGTAAGCTTCATTTCCTTCACTCAGTTTTTTCTTTAGCATTCATTGCGCATCCTGAACAACCGCTTTATTACCAGATTTGAATGATCTCTTATGCTTCTTCATTTAGCTACTTAATAATCCAGGGCTTGTTGTTTGGAAAGCAACACACTGTCTTTGAAGGTACCACCATATATTCTGTGATGCAATGACTGAGTCTCTCAATATCAACACTTTGTGACTTAGACTTCATTTCACAGTTTGACATTTGGAAGCAGTCATTTAGAGCCATTTCAGCCTTCACACTCCACTTTCTCACTTACCTGATGGTAACAGATTGTAGTTAAATCTGCCCAAAGGTGCCAATAGTTTGCACTTAAAGGCATCATTATAGTGTTGTGGACAGAGTGAATCATTTCCATTGCTGAGTCTCCATTTGCAGAAGGAGTAAAACATTAATAAGGATGATGCAATTCATCTCCCTGGGCAAAAAACATGAACAAATTCTGTTAGGCTGTTTTCCGATGTCTGAATTGCAAATTATAGTTTTAACTGTATATGCTTCCTTTTTACTTCATTCTTCCTTCACGCAGATAATCAGTTCCCCTCCTGCCTTTCATCCACACTGCATTGTGTCTCTGTCTGGTACGTAAGTGTAAAGTCATGATACTCCAAAGAACATAACATATTAGTGTCTGTACTGTGCATGCTGGTTAGAACCAGCCCACTTCACAATCAAAATTCAACTGCTTCGCAAAACTTAATTTATATTTAATAGGTTTTGTATTGCACCCAGCATAAATTTGTACATACAGGGTTTACTTTTTTTAATTGTAATTCAATTTTTTTATTATTCTCAATACAGACTACAGCTTTATGTGCTTCCAGTTTTCATTGTGTCAGGTTATATATGTCATTATTTATTCCTCGGAGCAAATACTGTTTTTTGATATACTGTATTCACTAACATTTATTACATGTTGATAATAATAAAAGGTGTAATATTAACATAAACAATATTTAGTAAGTAAACTATCGAAAGGCCCTCACCTGGGCAAATGTATTCAAATGCAGGATAACAAAAGTCCATAAGTAAGGATGAAATAACCTATATAACAAATTGGACAATTTTTCAACCTAATTTAGATGAATTAAATGGAGCTTTAAAAACAAATACAAAGAGAAAAATAACCTTTCAAAACACATGATTTTAATTAAATTTAGGTCTTCAGAGACTGACATGAATGGCTTGTCTGGGCTAGACTAATCATACCTTAGGTTTTGTCAGTACTTGTATGTACAAAATGTCAGTATGACAACACCATTTGGATTTTATGCATAAAATTATCTGCCTAAAGTAGGTTAAATCCACAGTGAGCTTTGAAAAGTCAACTATGTATTAAAAACTGACAGCACCACTAATTATGAAAAGGGGTAAAGGAAATCTAATTACCTTTGCTAAGGGATATCAGGACATGTTACTGCATTCCCAGATGCTTAATATTTCAAAATGAAGACTTAAATTAACAGCTTGCTAAACTTTGTCTTTGCCATCGATACCTATTTACAGAGGCACTGAAAACAAATGTTCAGTATAATCGCATTAATTGATACTGCTGATGTCTGTTACTCATTTTTCTGATCAATCTTTTGAAATGACATTCTGGTTTTAATCATTTGTAGTAAAATACATTATTAATAAATCTACCATTCATACATTTTTTTACTTTTTTACATGTGCATATTTCACTAACAGTCATATTGAACAAATGATGTAACACATTAGAAATGACACCAGCAGTCTGCTGGACTTGACTGCAGCAGTGTATGTAGTTTTAATTAAGATTGTAAAGTGCCGACAGTGTATCAGTTCATTATAGGGCACACTGAATCATACAAGGCTACTTTATATTTTGCAATAAATGTACAGTATGCCCTGCGGTGGGCTGGCGCCCTGCCCGGAGTTTGTTTCCTGCCTTGCACCCTATTTTGGCTATGATAGGCTCCAGCAGACCTCCGTGACCCTGTAGTTAGGATATAGCGGGTTGGATAATGGATGGATGGATGTACAGTACCATGGATGGCTAGGTGGTGCAGTAGGTAGTACTGTCACCCCATGGATCCAGCATGTTGATACTGAATCTATGCCTTCCTAAATTTGCATGTATCTCCTATGTCTGCATTAATTTCCTTCTATGTCCCCATTGACGTGTATTAGGCTATAGTTTATTAGTGTTGTTAAATTATACAAAAATTTGGGTTTGAATATTTGCATTAAAAATAAATAAATATTCAAATATAGCAGGTTAAATGATTTAAGTGCTACCCCATGTTCATTTGTACTAAATGTGTGTTCATATGTTTCATTATTATTAATATTTCTGCTTGTTTTCTTGTGGTGTACCTGAAAAGCATTCAGTGCTTATGAGTCGTGCACTGACACAACTTTCACTTGGAAAACACAAGATTTTCTGTGCATAGAAACTGACATGATCAAAGAGAATACTTGAACTGGAACATTTCACATGCCTGTAATGCACAAACAAAACCCTAACAAAATCACTCCTAATTACTTAAATGCGTTAAATGTGCATGTTACTTCAGTTCTTTGTACCCTGCCTCCTACTGAAGCCCTCCATTCCGCTATGTGCCTTTCTGATTCTTGGGATTAAAGACATGAAGTCAGTGTCCATTTATGTTTATTATATATAATTCGAGGCACAGTAAGTCTATTTGTGTTTCACAATTGGAAGCGGCAAACAGACTAAATGTTGCACTGTAATGATCTTAAAGTATTTCCTCCTAATTATATTTTTTATTTGGCAAACACATTCATTAACAGCAACTTTAAAATCCAGTTAATAAATAAAAATAATACAAGAGAAAATTTTAACACAAGTTGTAGGTTATAGTTTTAAAAAAGCAGTTTGTGGAAGGTTAGTTTGTGTAGAATTGCCTGGTTTGATAAGATTATGAAGCGGAGCGCAAGTCGAGTGTTGGGGCAAGTGTCCAGTGGTCAAAGAATAACATACATGATTAAACTAAATGCGATTCATTTCTCTCTTTATAGATTCAGCAAAAAAAAATGTATTATACTTTTGCTTTAGGAATTATGTGTCAAAACAGCAACCTCCAAAGACACATGTTTGTTAGGGGTAGCTAAGTATGCTTTTCTGATGTTGAAAAAGTCTTTAAAATGGTGACTTTAAAGACATTATAATAATAAAAGAAAATCAGAAACGAGGTAGTATATCCCGTTATTTTTAACGGAAAAGGAACTAGCTTTTGTTTGCTGAAATGAATGCAACAGCAAATCGGGGATCTCAGGTTCAAGAGTGAAATGGAACAGAATCAGGAGCAAAACAATATTTTCAGGCTCCTGGGGAGAGTCTGGTTAACCAAAAACCAGAGCAGTGCAGCAGAATAATCTGTCTGTTTTATAAGCAAAGATACAAAGTAACCATTAAAAATTATAAAAATGCTGAGCATGGAAGTGTTATGCGAAACAAATCCAAAATGCAGAACTATTACAACATAGCATGTCTGGAATCACATACATACATATATATACGTATATGCTTTCCTGAGATACATACAGATACACACACACACATATATATATATATATATATATATATTCCAGAGAGAGTGAGGCCTTTCAAAAAAGTTTTAAGGACAGGGTACTGCTGGTATAAAATAAATGAGTGATGTCATAACATTATGTTATTTGAAGTATGCAAGTGTTTCTGAAATATATTTAAGCGTCATTCACATTATTTATGTACCACACATCACACATGAATATGATGTGTACACAAATGACTTATAGTATCATATTTCATTGAGACTTGTCAAAGGGAGAGTATTCACGTAGAAGATCATGTACAAAAATAGCCAATTTGCAAAGTTACATTTAAAAAATCAAGGTAAGAAACCTTTTTTCATATTAGTTTATACTTTCTGCATAATGCGTTGGAAATAACTTTTAGCAGCATCACACAATAAGAAGAACTGGAATTTTACATATGAAAAAGACAATGTATAATCCTCATCATTATTATGAAAGCTTTTTTACAGGGCAGCAAAGTATAATATGAACCTGATATCTAACCTGTGTTATTTTCTGTCATCTTTTTATAATATGTTGCATATTATGTTATTTTTTACTCAAATAGATTCCTTTCTTGATCCTGATGAAGGTAGGATAGACTCGGGCTGCAACCACCCTAAAGTAAATTTAAACTATGGACAAAAATAATTTATACCAATATGTTTCTGGTCAGTAGCTGTTATTACCTTCATCAGTACCTATTAAGAGTTGTTTAATATTACCTTTGAGCTGGCTAGGGATCTAGCAAGGCTCTTAACCTACAGTTGCTCCATCTTGGGTATGATGTTAACTTCATCCAGCTCTGCAAGCAGGTCCTGCAACTTGCGGGAAAACTCAGGGATTGGTGGCAGGATTGGCACTCCAGCCACCAGAAAAAAGCTCACACTGTTTCATTCTGTTGAAACTAGCGTGCTGTCACCCGCTGCATGGCTGCACTCAGGTAATAATTTGGGATCCTATGGTGGGTGCAGCAATGCACTGTTATCAGTGATGTTGTTTCCAGTTGCACCTAAACCCCCATCCATTTCTATATCTGTGCCTAGACATGTGATGCTGTGTTTGTCTTTTTCTTGTCCTTCTAGTTTATAATATGCACAAATAACTATTATGTATCTATTCCATTAAAGTTTCTTGGAACCCCTTTAAATATTTAAAGGTACTTTACAAAATAAAGTTTGTCTGTTTACTTGTGAGAAGGGTGAGGCTTGCTTGCATCACAAAGCAACCAAAATAAAGGAGGCAGGAAAAATAGAAACAACAGAACCAGGTAGCTTTAAGAAAAATAACTCAATATTACTATTATATGATTAAAGACATTTTTTGACTTAGGCACACCTATAGTAAGCTAGTTTTATTACACAATAATGTTACTGTCATTACACACATCATTAAATAACAATTACTCCTTAGATACACCTTGCACAAAGAAATTTAAGCCAGTCAATCTTGAACTCCTGCACCGGGCTCTGTCTGTGCACCACTTTAGTTTTGACACTTTAAAGTTATAACCTAATGCAGCTGAGGCTGTATTTTTGAGTCTGATGTCTCAGACTTTATCTAAGCAGCTTTCTTCACATACTGTATGGGATACTTGGTTGCATCAAACTGCACTGCAGATGGCCTTTTACCTTTAGAGTTGTGCCAAAGTGTGTTCTTCCATTTTCTGTCTTAATATTTTTATAAACATTTGTGGTTCAATCTGCATACAATATAGCGTCTCTAAACATTGTTCATATATTATAAGTACAGCATATTTGCGTGAAAAACATCTTTCAGCCTGTGGGCTGAAAAACAAACAAATAAGAAATAGCATTAACACAGAAGAGACTGAAGACAAAACTAGAAACTTTTATTAAGTGGTACAGTTTGGAAAAAAAGGTAAAAAGACATCGATTCACTACCCACTGTGACATTTGATTTTAATTGCCTTCTGTGGCAAAGGCCAACTCTCTTCTGAAACTTATGTCATGATAAGCTTCCCTTTTCATTAGATTCCACATTAGGAGTCCTCCATTTTTTCCTCCTAAATAATTCTGTCACAAGTATTAGATAGCTACATGTGACACAAAAGATAGCATTGGTGCTACACAGCTCTAGAGTTCCTGTCTTACTACTGAATGTTCAGAATGTATATGCTAGTTTCATGTCACCTAAAATTTCCCTCAATGCATTATATGTACATCCTGCTGTGTGACCACAGACCTGCCACTTGGACCCTAGACCCAGTTACGTCATATCTTCAATCCATCTCTCATTCCTTGATCCTCTACATCTCTCCTCTTTTCAATGGCTTACTGAGCTCTGGTATCTTCCCTACTGATTTCAAGAAGTGTTATGTAATCCTTTTTCTCTAGAATCCCTCTCTTAACCCATCTGTCTTTAAGAATTACTGCCCTGACTCTCTTCTAAAGTTCCGTTCTAGGATTCTAGAAGACTTAATCCACAAGCTTTGGGGACCCAAGTGGCTGGACCAGGCCAAGAGGTCGCCCATGTAACATCTGGCTGTGGCAGATAGAGGGTCATTTCAGGAGGGTGGGACTGGACCGTGTGTCTGCCTGGGGGGTTGCCAACTAGGATCCCGAGATGTTTTGTTGTGTAGTGGGTGCGACAATGCACTGTACCAGTGCATGCTCCCCAACTTGACTTAACTTGACTTAGTCCACAAGCAACTCTCCTCATCACTCTCTGACAACAATCTATTAGATCTGTTTTAATCTGAATTCTGCAAGGGTCATTCTATTGAGACTGCTCCTCTTTCTGTCATTAATGCTTTTAGATCTGCCTGAGCTTCTTCTATCTCCTCTGTCTTTATCCTCCTTGACCCTCCATCAGTTTTCAATAATTTTAACCATTCACTGCTTATCTCTTTCCTTGAGAAATATGGAAATAGTGGTTTTGCTTTAAACTGGTTCAAGTCCTACTTCTCAGACAGATCCTTTTGTGTCTCCTGGTTTAACTGTTGTCTCCACAAAAAAATTCTACAGGTGTACTTCAATGATCAAAACTGGGTCTGTTTCTCTTTCCTCTTTACATTCGTTCTTTAGGCAATGTTGTTTCTTCTCACGGCTTCTTCTACCACCTCAATGCTAAGGATGCACAGATCATCTTCACATGTCCCTCTTACAACCCACTGGTTTCAGCCCAGATCTCCAGCTGCCTCTCTACCATTTCATCATGAATGAATTATCATCACCTTAAACTTAACTTTTCAAAGTTAGATATCTTCTGCTTGCCCTCTGATTCTCCTTCCTGAGATTTCTCTGTAAGCATCACACATGAAGATGTCACCCTTTCACCATCATTTGGTCAGGAAGCTTGGTGTGGCTCTGGACTCATCACTTTCATTCATCGAACATACAGTATATCTTCAATGACCCAGTCCTGTCATTTCTTTCCTCATAGTATCCAGAGGACTGACCCTTCCTCTCTAATTATGTCATGCAACTCCTTGCTCAGACACTGGTTCTCTCTTAGCTGGACTATTGCAACTCTCTCTTGGTGGGACTTCTTTCAACAGCTATTAGAACCTGCAAGCTTCTTCAGAATGCAGCTCGCTTGACTCCTGATACTCCTCTGCTTCTCTCTGTCTCTACTGGTTTCCAGTTGCTGCAAGGATCCAGTCCAAAACACTTGTCTCAACCTACAGCTCTCTGATCGGTTCTATTCTCTTATCTCCAATCCTTGGTCTCTCCAAGAAGTCACTGCTATGCCTGTGCCTGCCTACTGCAAAGATTGCACAATGTTTTTCTGTTCTTGATATAAAGCTGGAATGATTTCCCTCTATTTGTACTACCCTCAATTTTCTTGTGTTTAGGTGTGTTTTGAAAACACAACTTTTCATTAAATATTTTGGATCTGCTTAGTTTCTCTCCTACCGAGTGATCTTGTTCTGACAAAGAGTTTAGGATAATGATTTTTGTCTTTTTGAGTCTACTTGTAGATATAAAAACGCAGTAGTTCTACCCCCTTGTGCTGACATTTATTAACTTGTTCTCTGTTTCTTTAATGCTTGCACCTTTGTTCCAGTAAGCATCATAACCTGTTTTGCAAGTCACCTTGGATAAATGTACCTTTTAATTAATAAATAAATAATTATACAAATCTATCCATCCATCAATCCATTTTCATGTATGTGCGCCGAGGGACCATCTTACCAGCTCTGTTTAGGTAAACACTACCACAATGGAACAAGAGAGGGCACTGTCACTAACAATGTATTCCTTTTCCCCTCTGGAGAATAAAGACCATCAAAGAGGCCTAGCCCTACCTACTGTGCCCTGTGTTGACCATACTCCTTCCTCTGTAGATGCCTTAAAAGCGGACATTAGCAGAAGGATGATGTTTATTCAGACCCAAACTCATGACTGGGTAGGGTCTTGAACATCTGACAGAGAAAAGGGAGAAAAGACAGCTGAGACACCCTATTCTGATTGAGCCTGTGGCACTATTTTTGTTTTACTTTATGAAAATATTAAGTGGGTTGACCAAGCTGTTACCCCAACAATCACTTTTTGTCCTCTTTGGTTTGTTCAGGATCTTGAGGGCCCCTGATTAAGAAGACTAAACACTTTGTTTCTCTTGGCTTTGTCAGTAATGTAAAAACTTGGAGCAATCAAAAAATATATCAACTTTCTGATGAGTCACCATCACCTTCCATCCATCCATTATCCAACCCACAATATCCTAACTACAGGGTCACGGGGGTCTGCTGGAGCCAATCCCAGCCAACACAGGGCAGGAAACAAACCCTAGGCAGGGTGCCAGCCCACCACAGGGCACGTGCACCCACACTAGGGACAATTTAGGATCGCCAATGCACCTAACCTGCATGTCTTTGGACTGTGGGAGGAAACCAGAGCACCTGGAGGAAACCCACGCAGACACGGGGAGAACATGCAAACTCCACGCAGGGAGGACCTGGGAAGTGAACCCAGGTATCCTAACTGCAAGGCAGCAGCGCTACCCACTGCACCACCGTGCCACCTACCATGAACTTTCTGTTGGTAAATCTTTGAAAATAGGTATGAAAGGCACATAGAGAATGTGAAGCAGATGTTTTGAGGAGTAGATACAATGAGCATTTCTAATGTCAAATATTTCAATACCTGTCCTGAGGAACCATTTCAGAAAGTGGCCCCAAGGGGGCCAATAGGATCATCTTCTTCTACAGACTAAAGTAGACCCATATTTTTTATGATTTTATATCTGAAATAGTCTTTTAGTTGAACTTTTTTTATTTCAATTACTAAAGTCTTTATGGATGTAATTTCTGAATCACTGTATTGTGGTAAATCTTAGTTATTTTGTTTCCTCAATTCAGATTCAGTAGTTATTTTGTACATATACATATAGTTATTTTGTACATATGTGTACATTTGTACAGTAGTCATTTTGTACATATATTCTACATTTTTTAAAAAATGTGTTAATATTATACAGCTATTTTACTGTAATGTTGTTTCCACACCACCATTTTGAGTCTCAATTTACATAGTGGATGACACCATCTTGTGTGTTTTTGCATAACCGCAGCCATGTTTTTCATGGTCTTAACAGTCACGTGATTTAGGGGTTTCACAAGACTATTATTATACCTTTCTCTCCAGCCTAAGAGTGCTGCTCTCAATGGATGTCAAAATAAACCTTTCCACTTTGTGTAGCTGTTTCAAAAATGACTTAAGGGATTTATGATATTTGCCATTTTTATACAACTTCTTTCATCTTTCAGTCCTGCTTTGCTTGCTATCTGCCTTCACACTTCAGGCAGAAGAAGCTACATTGTGGAATTATTAGTCTTAACTTTTAGTTTTGTTTTGATTCACCTTGAAACCTGTTATTTCATCTAAAATTTAAGGTTTGCAAAATGTTATTGACCATTGTGGCTTGCAGTGTGAACTGTTTTTTTGTTTGTTTGCTTTGAGGGAAAATGAAAAATGTTAAAAAAAACAAAACTACGAGCATTATGAGTAAATATAGCCAAGGCAGCTGTATGGGGGAAGCATGACACACTGCTTAGTGATATGCGCAAAGGCCCTGTATAGTTAGAGCCAATCCACATTTTACTCTGTACCAGCTCCAGCTCAGACATGTATTAAAAAACATGCCTCCTAATATAAGCACTCACAGAGGTACAGGGCTTGTTTACTGTCTTTGCACAAAGTAAAACTGTCCTTGCCCTCAGAATATCCGATGAGGGCCAGGTTACCATCTATAAAGACTTGGGTAGGCACTGTTCAGAATATCATGGATTCCTTTAAGCTGAGTGCCATAGGAGTCAGGGTGAGCTACTAGAGAAAGTGAAAAAGAAAAAGAAAAAAAAAAAAGCAGTTCTGAAAATTTGCAACCCAGGCACTGCTTCCATTTCAAAGCCAAAAATTCAAGAAGTATTGAAACTGAGAAAAGCAAGCGTGACCTCAACGCCCACTGTATGACCTAATGCAACCGGAGCTTGATTGCTGAAGCAGTTTACAAAGCAAAACTGAAGCAGTGTGTTTAATTGCTCCAAGGATAGAACAGTTCACTTGAGAAATAATAATATAATACATTTTTTGCTGCTCTGTCCACCGCGGTTAAGCTTTACAACTACCGTTACAATGGGATTAGTAGCTTGCCAGCTCTGCTTTATTTTTTTTAATTCTTATCCAGTTGATAAATTTTTAAATATATGTTTAACCTTCTTAGTGTTCTGTATTTTAACATGAAAATTTATTTTAATGTAGAGTTTTATTACCATTGCGAGTGAGAATCAAAACAACAGCAAAGTCTAAAGTTAAAATAAAAAAAAAAAGTTTATGATTGGAACTGAGGAATGCCCATCTCAAAGTAAATATGAAACTCTTCCCTTTTATGATAAAAATGATGATATTTATTTCTACCTTCGCCATCCCACATAGTTCCAAATAGACAAACATTTCTGGCTAATGTACCAACCGCTGCTGGCCATTCGGCAAAGAATTCAGATGTTGTCCTTTCTCGCACTGCTGATTCAGCACCTCCGTGAAACAATTGACACAGCAGAGATCTGTACCCCAGATGGATGAATAACTTCACACTTCAGCACACAGCTGCTTTACTTGAAAAAGTCATGGGAAAACCCCAAAGATTCTTTTTTTTCTATAATACAGTGCATGTTGAGTTAGCAGCATGAGCTTATTACACTGTGTATGTAAATGTGAACCTTTTGAACCCATTTATATGAAAATAGCTTTGCTGAATTAGTTTTCAGTGGGAGTCTATATTTAAAAAGGTCATGTGTAAGGGGCTGCATTTATAGTTTTACAACTCTCACAATGGGAAAGATAATACAGTTCAAGTGCAAAGACAGATGATTACTTGTGTCTCTGGGCAAACATGTAAAATGAAGTCTGTAAGATAAGATAGATATCCATCTTGATTCCAGCATCACTTTGTTAGGTAAATATCATATTTTATGTACATCTATTCATCTTTTGAAGCTGTTTTTCCATTGCAAGGTCACAGTGAACCTGCCCCAGTATTACAGGGGAAATGTAGGAAAATAAATTGAATTGGACAGTAGCTTATGACGCGGTGCACTCACTTGCAGAGATTTTTAATGGGCAAAGTTACATCCAATTGAGTTGGATCTGGTTGGAAAGCAGAATACCTTCAGGAAACCCAAGAGAACATAAGAATTTCAAAGTTCTGCAAAGAGAGTCTGGTCCATAATTTTAGTTCAGGTCTTCACAATGTTCCAGTGTGGTGCTGAAGTGTACCCTGCTGAACTCGGGTCCCAATCTAGGTGGTTCGTTGTTTGGTGGGTGAAGCAAAACACTATCAGCACATGCTCCTAACCTCCTCCTCCTCCTCCTTTACATAAGAAACATAAAAAAATTGACAGCCAAGAGGAGACCATTCAGTTAATCAAGCCTGTTTGTTTAGCTAATAACTTAACTGTCCCAATATCTCATCTAGATTCTTCTTAATGGTTGTCAGGGGTTCTCCTTGAACTACAAGTCTCAGTAGTTTGTTTTAGAGTCCCACAACTCTTTCCCTTCTTGAAGTCTTTGAAGTTGTAAGTGAACACTAATAACTACTGTGCCACCATGTCACACTGAATATTATATAATTCATTATAATTTATTCATTTGGAAATTTGTGAATAATATGAAAATAAAGGAAATTAAATTTGCAAATTAATGATGCAGTTTAACCAAGGGTCTAATACTTAACTTTCTGTTTGGTGCTTATAACATTGGAAATACATGTTTGTTTCTTGTACTGTAACTCTCTAAAAAGTTCACTATTCTTTGTTTTTGTATTATTGTCTTTGTGCTAATAACAAAAGTAACACAGGTATATTATTATTATTATTATTATTATTATTATTACAACAAATTACATTCATGTAGAACTTTTTTCTCTTCTCAAATATGCTTTACATAGACAGAGGGGAACACCAATGTGTGTAACCGACCTGGATGATGCGATGGCAGCCATTATTGTGCCAGTGTGCTCATTACACATTAGCTATTAGGTGGTTAAGGGGTGATAATAAGATACAATGGATAATTAGAGGGTTAGAATGTCCAGGACAGGACATAAGGATAAACCCAACTCTTTTCAGGGATCTTTAATGACCACAGACAGTCAGGACCTCAATTTTACGTCTCCTCCAAAGAATGGTGCTATGTTTACAGCACTTCATCCCTATCACTGCACTGTGGTATGGAGATCCACACACAAACCACAAGGTAAGTGCCCCTTGCTGGTCTTACCAACTACTCTTCCAACAGCAACCCAAGATTTTTCTTAGATGGTCTTCTATCCAAGTACTGGCCAGGCCCGAACATGTTTCGCTTCAGGTGAATGACCCGTTCTGAAGTGCAGTTGGTAAGACCAAAAAGAGTTAGATTTTACTGATAATGATACTTTTTTATTGTCAGCCACTGTGATATGTATCTTTTTCTGCTTTGCCAAGACTGAGAATGTCACAATTTGATGAAAATATCACAATTTGGCAACTTGGTGGATAAATTTTAATCCAGCATTCAATTCTGATTTGGACATTCATGTGAAAAAGTCAGAAAAATAAATATCCAGCAATTAAAGCCTTACATTATATAAAAGTACACATTTCACAGCACTATGTACACATGCTAATAAACTTGACTTGACATGAACACAGCATGTATTAGAATAACAAAGAAATATTTTTGACACAAAATTTTTAAGTATAGTGCAAAGATCTGTTGACTGCGTTCAGCAGGCATTGGCATAATGTCATTACCTGCACATTACTCAGAGGTGATGTCATTATCAGGGTACATGTGCTCTTGTTATGTATATCCAGGCAGCACATTTTGCCCTAGTGCATGACAATAATAATTATACCATGTTCCCTGAAGGTTATTTGGCAGCATACTCAAACAGACGTTTCTGACTTGCTCACCATTTGATAACAGTATTCCACAATACTATTAATTACAACACTATTTAGTGGTTGGCCAATTTTTAGATTTTGTTTCTCTATTTCAATAAAACTACCAACCTGCTATCATATAGTGATAGCAACAGACACAGTGCAAGCATTTTCCACTGGCATGCAACTCTCCTCACAAGAAATACTATGCAGTTCAAAGACAGACAGCCCCTCTCAAGGGACCAGGGCCAAAAGGAGCAAGTTGGATGTCTCCCTTGACGATTGTAATAGTACTCAAGTATCAATGATTTAAAAGGACACATTTTGAATGATGCTTGGTGATTTTACATAAATGTTAAATCTGGTTGAAAAAAGTACTGCTTGAAAAATTGACTATTTGCAATGATGCTAGACTGGCGTGGGGATGCAAATAGCAGCATTGGAGTCTTTATGAAAATAGTTTAATACTTAAAAGAATTTTAGTAGCCCCTTATTATAATGTTTGCCCTTGAAGAGAGAGGTTCACGGAGAAGGAGGGTGAAAATTGACCAGAAGATGAAATATCAGACAAAATGAAAAAGGCAAAAACAGTTTTAAGGAGGAAGTAAAGATCAGAAAGCCAGAAGAGACAATCAAAAACTGATCATTACAAAGTTGAACGTTACAGACAAAGGCCTTAACATTGATATCTTATTGGAAGCACCTTTTAGCTTGCACTAACCTATGATAGAAGGCAAAAGCAGGTGAGGGACCCCAAAGCTAGGACACCAGAAGCTGTGTAATGCCATATTAAAAAATCTAAACATGATAACGCAGAATTTATCAAATGACTTTAATGTCTTGTGACTGGCAACAGCTTCAAATAATATGGCCATAACCATCAAACACAAGCACAAAATGGTGGCACCAATGAAAAACAAAGGCCCTGAGATTATGACATCATGATGTCATCAAGATAATAATAAAAATTCTGAATGGCCATCAAAAAATAAAAATAGTTTAAAATTGAAACATAATAAATCCTAAGAAGCCAAAAATCCAAATTCATTGTAGTTAATTGCATTTGTAAAACTTAATTCAGCCCATTTTCGTGAGTCTTTCCCAACCCACCATCAGAGACCCTTCTCTAGGGTGAACCCCAAGGTTAAGAATTGCAATGACTCATCATTCTGTTGTAATAAAATCAGGGTATTGCTTTGGGAACAGAACTGATAGTGGTAATCATCTGTTAGCAGGAAGGTTTTGAAACAACACCTATAGAAAAATTTAACTCATTATTTCTTTAACCTCCTTGGTGTTATCTCCAAGCATGACTCATGCTCAGAATTCTATATAGATATAATTAAGGCTAAGTCAGACATGGGATTATGTGTAATGATCCGTTTTAAAGTGTTACACCCAAATAACTTCACAAGACAGTATTCTGCTGATATCTAGTATGAAATAACATAATGTTACATAAAATCAGGAATATAATCAGAGGTGGGTAGAGAAGCCAAAAATTGTACTCAAGTAAGAGTAGCGCTACTTCAAAATAATATTACTCAAGTAGAAGTAAAAAGTAGTCATCCAAAAGACTACTCAAGTAGTAACTGTTTGATCATAATAAATGATTTATTTTTTAGAAATGTAATAAGACAGACATAAATATAAAATAATGTGCAAGTTCTGCTATTTCCAAATAATAAAATAAAAAATGACTAAAAATAAATAACATCTTTACAAAATAAAGATGCAAAATTAACACAAAGTTCCAAAACTCAGTTTTTCACAACAAAGCTTTTGAAGCCAATGCCTACAATAGGTAACATGTATGTTTGAACAGTGCAAACTATTTACAGTGACAAGATATACTGTACACTGACAGTATAATACTGCATATTCACTTGCCCTCCAAATAGCACAGCTGATAGAAAATAACATTAGAACAAGGCAGCTTGTGCACGTACAAGAAGTCTCACTTTACCATGACTGTCTGTGTCTGTGCATGTTTGGTTAAAACGTGCTTGTTCTTCATTCAGTGAAGTGATGGTTAAGCTTCAGCAAGAGTTGGCTCTCATTTTTCATGTACAAGTGGAACCTTGGATTGCGAATAACTTGTTTTGCGAGTGTTTTGCAAGACGAGCTAAAATTTTTAATAAATTTTGACTTGATAAACGATCAATACGAGTAGTCCATATACGCTTTGTCTGCTGAGCATCACGTGATTACAGCTTAGCTGATGGTTCTTCTCTCTCTCGCTGCGGGATTGTGGGAAATCGTCAGTCGGCATGCCTCACTCATATAGTCAACATCCGTACGAGCGTATACTGTTTACTACAGCATTGTAACCACGTGTGTGTGCTGTAACGTGTGAGTCCCTGTCCTGCACCCCAAAACACGAAGCTGAGTCTCAATACTTTAGTGACACCATCTTTATTCAGCTTGAAACAAGAACAGCGCGGTTAGTTATTGTAACGAGATCTGCCACTCTCCTATACACAGACACAGCAGTCAGACAGGGTCATGCCCAGGTTAGCGGCCAAGTAATACTTTGCCCTGTGCATTTATAATGTTCCTTGTATCACCCATCAACGGCAGGTGCTTATAGCATGACCGCAATTTACGGAATTTCGGATTCACTTTTACAGCGAACTGCTACAGCTCTGGGTGCCTGCAGTTGCTTTGGGACACTCTTCCGCGTGTCGTCCTGTTGGGTGAAATCCCACAAGAGTTTAGAAACTCATTCACACCAGCCATGATTCTTTTCAAAGGTAAAGTGCAGGTTAATTTGTTTTATGTATTTTTACTTTATATTTTGTATTAATCATTTTTATATGAATAGTTTTGGGTTGTGGAACGAATCATCTGAGTTTCCATTATTTCTTATGGGGAAATTCGCTTTGATATACGAGTGCTTTGGATTGCGAGCACTTTTCCAGAACGAATTATGCTCGCAAACCGAGGTTCCACTTGTATTCTTTCTTTCCCTGTCCTCTGTCTGTGAGGAGTTTGTGCCGCCATACAGCTACAGTTTGTGTGTGGTCATGTGACTGCATGGCTACTTCGATTTCTGAAACGGAGCCATGCGATTATTGTTGCTACATCTGATTGGTGAAACAGAGTCTTGTGATTATTGTTGCTACGTCTGATTGGTGAAACGGAGTCTTTTGATTATTATTGCTACGTCTGATTGGTGAAACAGTCATGCAGTAGATCCACTAGTGGCTTCTCTCTGGCAAAAATATAGCTTATCTAATGGAAAAAAAGTAACGATTCGAGTGTTGCCCAATGTAGCGGAGTAAGAGTAGCGTTTCTTCTTCACAAATGTACTCAAGTAAAAGTAAAAAGTATGGTGCAGTAAAAGTACTCTTAGAAGTAAAATTTTTTAAAAAAGTTACTCAAGTAAATGTAACGGAGTAAATGTAACTCATTACTACCCACCTCTGGATATAATTCTATGGTAATTCATCCGTATTTATTAGTGAGGTAGAGCTTTCAACAATAAACACAAAGGCAAATGAAAAGCTGTAAAGCCAGTTTTATAACAAACTGAAACTGAGCTATTTCTCAAATGGAGTGATGTTCCGACAAGGCAATACACAGATGGCTGACCGCCTCACACCAACCCGGAGACAGGGCAGATAACATGCACCTGCTCCACTCCCCAGTACAAGCGCGTTCACCATTTATTTATGAAAACTGCCACTCTTTTTGAGCTGCAGACCCGCTATACCACACATGCGTCATACCCTCCATTGTGCCAGGTGCCAGTGTGGGCAAAATATTTCTTTTAATTTATAGTATTAGGGTGTTGTACTGTGTTAGCCATTATGGATGTAGTGAGAAGTTAAGCAAAATGA
>JANRMT010028174.1:112159739-112185417 GCA_026402145.1 Polypterus bichir lapradei | reverse complement strand
AAAAGATTACAATATGCAAGCTTTCGAGGTAACTCAGGCCCCTTCTTAAGGCAAGATGTAATCAATTAAAAAATCAGGATTACATCTTGCCTGAAGAAGGGGCCTGAGTTGCCTCGAAAGCTTGCATATTGTAATCGTTCTAGTTAGGAAATAAAAGGTTTCATTTTGCTTAATTTCAGTTTATAGAAAGTGCTAAAGTTTAGAACACAATTTTGCATTGGAAAATGCATATATACCATGTTTGTGAAGAAATAACTGCCTTGAAAAATACCAAGCATATCCTTTAAGCTATCAGAACACCATTCACAAAAAGTTAAGGTCTTGCTGTTAAAACCTGTAATACTTTAAAGGCCCTAGTTTTATCAGCATACTAAAAAATATTTCTGTCACAAATGCATGCAATTCTGCAAACAGAACACAAACTTGCTTGGTATCTGTGTTAATAGTTTTAGAAGATGATGAAATATAGTCAAATCTTACAGTTGACTGAGATACATTATAGTGCAACAAGGTCACGTGAAATCAGTTTTACTACTTTTGTTAATATCTATAAAAAGTAGAATAATGTTGTTATATTATGTGAGCCCAGCACTTTAAAGAGGAAACAAACAAAATGATTTAAGTGCACCAAATGCAAACAAGAGCATGGCAACATGCCCCTTCATTTGGCTTTGGATGAAACGTACACAAAGCCGTTTTTAAGGACTGGTTTATTTAAAGCTGCATAGGTTGTGGAGGCAGTTTTTATTTTTCATAAGATTAGAATATGTGGATAAGATTTTGAGAATATCAGCTGGTGTTGTATTGGGTATTTATGACCATTAGCTACAATTTAGTGCAGCTTATGTGTTTGAATATTAGAACCTTTTCAGTGGCACTCTTTACAACTTGACTGAATGCTACAATACAGTGTATTTACTGAAACATTAAACAAATCCACTTTACCATTCATCAGACTCATTTCCTGTCTAAACACTTGCCATTTCTTAATTTAAATGTGTGAGACAAACTGGAAATCAGCCATACTTTTTATTCTTTTCAGTTTCTTTCTCAGCTGCATTGCCCTGCACCATTTGCTAGCAAACATAGTTTCCTATTACACTAAACAATAAAAGAGATAATAAAAAAAGAACAGATGTATAATGATGTTGGAATAAAACACACATTTTAATTTGGCTTAAGCTAAGAAAGTAAGAAAAAAATCAACTAAGTATTCAGGTGGCCTTCATTTAACTTTAAGTAAAGCATTTTGCTGAGCAGCAGCTTACTTTTCTTTAAATCAGAGAATATACTTCAGGGGATGTAAACATCTACAAACTTAAAGAATGGATGGAGGAACAACACACCTTTACAGAGCTATAATTTATTTGTCCTAATAGTGATACAAATCAGCAGTTGAAACACTGACTTGTGAAATTATACCTTCATGTTTTGTCTGGAAAAGCAGCCTGATGGTAGTCGAAGACAGAGCAGGGAGTGTCCTTGATCTGCTTATGAGGTTAGTGTAAAAATAAGTATTCTTTTTATAAGTACAGATGGCTTTCAGCAGCTCATTTAGTACTTCTCTGTTGGGACTTTTTAAAGCATATCTGCAATGCAGTGGTGACAAAATTTCGAGAGTGCACTGACACATACAACAAAAGCAATCAAACTGATGTGTATTTACAGCCACAAAGGTTGCAAAGTGAGCCCTCCTGCAATGCAAACAGACTTGAGATTATTCTTGGAACATGACAATGATGTTCCTCAAAGCATAAGGAAAAATGTACTGCTTTGTTACCACGATTTTTCAAAAACATTCTTCTGTGAATATATTCCTTTTTTGTACATGCTGTTTTAACTTTTGTAATGCTTGGAATTTCTAATAAGGCATAAGTAGAAAAAAAATTAAATAATTAATACCACAAAACGATATTGTCATGACATTGTCCTTTAATACATTGCAATTGCTGACAACATGTGAAAAGTAACACAAAATTAGCATTAAAAATTTGATGTGTTGAAGGTCACTAGGAAATAATGTAGAAAAGGATAGGCTTTTGTGACTTATGAGTTAAGACCGAGACTGACATATCCCATCACATATACAGTACACAGCACCTATGATGTTAATTACTTTAGTACATTTAGTTTCAGAATTATGGAGTTCCGAGTAAAACTAACCAGTACTGGCAGGAAAGGCCATATTTAAGAAGATTTTAACTGATGCAAACATTTATTAAAATATTCTTAACTTGTGTAAGTTAAATATATTTATACAGTATATTAATATATCCATCCATCCCGCTGAATCCGAACACATCTCCGGTCTGCTGGAGCCAATCCCAGCCAACACAGGAACCAATCCCGGGCAGGGTGCCAACCCACCGCAGGACACACACACACACCAAGGACAATTTAGAATCACCAATCCACCTAACCTGCATGTCTTTGGACTGTGGGAGGAAACCCACGCAGACACGGGGAGAACATGCAAGCTCCACGCAGGGAACCCGGGTCTCCTAACTGCGAGGCAGCAGCGCTACCACTGTGCCACCATATTAATATATCCTCAAAAGCAATTTTTCTAAGGGAATGATTGATAGACTGATTTCCACAAAATAAAAACTAATATTCTTATCATACTATCAACAAAGCATTAGTAATTAGATTCAGTGAAAAACGGATAAATACTTTAAAGAACAGCATACATGTATAGTGTGAATCATCCTTTCATTTTCAGCATGTTGTCTGTGTGAGTTTCCTCTGGGTACTCCAGTTTCCTCTCACAGTCCAAAGACATGACTGGCAGAGCTATATTGGCCATAGTCTGTGCTTGGTGTATGGGTGTGGCACCCTGTCCAGGACTTGTTCCTGCTTTGTGCCCTGTGTTAGCTGGGTTAGGCTCTAGTTCCACCCCCGCCACCCCGGTGTGGTTTAAACAGGTTAGAAAATTACATGACTCTTTCATTTTTCCATAGGCTTATTTTTTCTGCCTTTAGAATTCATCAGGTTGCCCTTTTGGATAGGTATTCTCACCTTAGGCATGAAAACTATACCTCCTATATCACAAAATACACAATTTATTAATCTCTGTCAAGGAGTTTCCAAACCAGATGCTTGCATGTGTGCATCGCCAAATATCCTTGTGGGCCAAACATTATGAGTGTGTATTAAGGTAAATTAAATTATCTGACCAATTATTAAAATGTTAGTGTGGAATATATTAAACTACAGAACCGTCAGAAGGAAAGACCCACAGTCTCTGATTGCCACACATGCAAGTTCCACTGGACACATGTTTAACTGGAACACTGTAAAAGTAAAATTCAGGGCCGATACCAAGAGTGCCAGAGAGCTGGCTGAATCGTGGCTCTTTAATGAAAATGCTACTTATAGACACTTGGACTTGAACCCAGCATAGGCAAGCTTAAAAAAAGAACATCCAAATAATAAATAAAGACTTTATGACCAACACTTTCTGAACCCCACCTTATTAATCCACACCTGGTAGGTTGTTGAAAGCTTAGGAATAAAAACTATTTTAAGAGACACGACTCATTTTCTCCCTTTGTGGATCTCTAGCTACAAATATGCAAACCAAACCACCTTCGCTTCGATTATATATTGTGACAGGTGGCCCCAGCCATTACCCAGTCAGGATGCCAGCTGGACGGAAGGCCCGGGAAAGAGAGCTTACACATGGCACTACCTTTCCCAGGATGCTATAGCGCAGTCCCCCTGGGAGGCTGTGGCACCATGGATTCCCGCAGGGCATGGCGGGAGATAGAGTTTGGTACAGCCCTGTTGGGTTTCTTGGGGGAATTCCAACACATCTGGAAGTGATTCCAGGTCTGATTAACAAACAACATGGAACACTCCCAGGTCCATCTTAAAAGGAGCTGCCTCGCTTAACTCAGGGACCCAGAGTCTGGAGGAAGAGGGATGAAGCTTGCCATGGAGGAGTGGAGGCAGAAAGGAACTGTGTATTTGGTGCTGCTTTGTATTGTGGTGCTGTGGAGAGCGAGACAAGAGTGCTTCCTACTTGTAAATAAATGTATGTTTTCATAAGAAAGCATGCCTTCGTCTGCGTAGTAGTGAAATGGGACAAAATTTAAAAATCAATAAGCAAAAAGGTATCCCTAGCTTAGCGGAGGCAAGTTACACTCCAAAACGCAGAGGTAGACCAATTCCCCACTCCTGATGTCACGCTTCCCTCTCCCCTCAGCCCACAGTCTCTGTCTCGGATTAGCGCAAATATATCATTCCTGCAAGCAAACTATCATTCTTAGTGTGATGAGAGAAGTTTTATCTAAATCTGTGTCACACATGTGCACATAGGAGGAAGCTAAAGGGCTTGAGTAAGGGCAGTTCCAAGACATACCGGGATGTGGTAGAGTGCACTGACTCTTTTTCTCCCTTGCCTGCAGACCATTCACAGGAGATTCTACCTGGTCCTCTTGACATCACTTCCGGGACCGAGACCTTGCCGGCTCCGGCCCCTGTGATGTCATGTCCGGGATCGAAACAATGGCAGAAGACCTTCATAAGCCCGACCCCTTTGACTCCACTTCCTGTCTTCCCTTTTAAAAGCCTCCACCTTTTCCCTATTCCCTCAGTTCTGTTTTGGACTCGGTTTTGTGAACATCAGTGCTGTATTCATTTGATCAACTTTGCAGCCAGGAAATCAATTATACAGGTGGCTGCCCCAAACCTTTTTATGACTCTAATGTCTGGTTTTTGCGACATCTGTTAAATAGTTCTCTCGTTTGCTAGCTAAGTGGATGTAAGATACGCCACTCGGCTTGCTGCGTCTCATGGATTTGCGCAAATAAATCGGTACCGCTAGAGAACTATGATAGCTAGCGAGATGTGAGAGGTCACACTTGGGTCACAAAGTTGCACAGGAGAATACAAAAGGTTTTCCAAAGAGTAGAAACTTTATTGCTGTTCTGGCCCTGACCCCTGCTCAAAAGAACACAAAGTCTTCTTCATCATCGGAAGCAGCAGCCAGAGCAGAGGGCGTCTGGGGGAAGAGAGAAACAGGAGAGTGAGAGCTCAAGATGGCCGTGGCTTGGTCTTTTAAATGCTTGAAACCCCGCGCGAGGAGCATGTCACATGGCAAGCCAGAAGCCTGCAGCTGATCCTGCAAAGAGGATCTGTAAGAGTGTGTTTGTTTCCCATTGAAAAACTGTTTAAGAGGGTATTTTTGAAGGGCTGCTGCGTCCCCCTGCAGCAAAAAAAACTAGTAGTTTTTACCTTTTACCAATCATGTGACATATTTCATAAATTATTTTTTTCTTTTCTCCTGGTCTAGTGACTTGTGTTTCTCTTAGTACTCGCAGTACAATCTTGCTCACTTGCATTCAAAAGTACTTTGATTTGTAAGGCCAACTTAATTTTCCTCCTGTGCTGTCAGCTGGGTCTTTTCCCCCAGCTCATCCCTTTGTGCTAAGCTTATTGAGCATTTGGGTTTTTAATAGCTTTAAACCTCATTCTGGGGTCAGCACTGGAAAAAAAAAAACATTAAGTAGTTAGAGTTAACAAAAGTAAACTTTTTTTGTTGGGTACAGTAGTAAAATCCATTTTTGCTCAATTTACTATAAGTTAGGTATTTATTCAGCTCTAAGGCTGTGTTATTTTATCATCCAATTTCCAACAATATTACTTCCTTTCACTTTTTTGGCGATACAGAAGCCTGGAAATGGCATGATTTCAGCATTTTGCATACTTTTCCTGTTTGTCTTCAACAGCCTTGCTTTATACAATTGCCTTCAGTTTGATGCTAGGTCCTTTTCATAAATTCCCAGCTTGGGAGACAAAAGAAAAGTAAGCATGCAAATTATATGCTTTATTGAGAATTCATATTGAGCTGCATTGAGATTTCTAGCCCAGTAGGGAAGGCAGTTCTAAGACTTTCATGCCTGATAATCAAATTTAGAAAAAAAAAAAGTAGCTCACTAAAGTGACTGCCAACCAGATTTCATATTTATAACAATTAGGCTGCCTAGCAGCACAGCAGTGCCTAATTAGTTTCTCTCACAACCCTCTAAAAACTTTTTACTCTATTCAGTAGACCAATTTGGGTAAGATTATCCGGTATTAAGTTGTGTATGGCAAAAGCTGGGATCCCTACTGCGTAACTTAAAAACAACCTCTGCAGCCTCCCACTGTGGCAAAGAGCAGAATTCTTTCACTTAAGTGCCCCATAAATTCCCACCTATTTAACCTTGGAAGCAGATTTATCTGTTTTTCTGCCTCAGATCACTCTTCCTTTTACACTTGTTGGCTGGGAATCTTATCTGACTTGATAACAATGGAGCGTTATCTTTATGATTCTTTCTCTCCAAGGTCTACCCACATACACTTTTTTGACATTCTTTTCATCAATTTTCTATGAATATAATGTTCATAGGAAATAGGCTTATTTTCGGTGTTGCTGTCTTTTTTATCTCTATGTTTTATTTTGTTTTGTGACTTTTGTTGGTGCTTTTATGCTAATTCGTTTTCAACCATCTGAAAGTGATAAAAATCTCAGACTGATGTGCACCTTTTTAATTAAATGGCTTTGTTTAATTTCACACCACCTGTTTTGGATTCAATCTTTTATACAATTCCCCCTCACATATACCTTTTGTTATGTTCTCATCTCAGTTTGTATTGATAAAAGAACATTATCAGACTCTACTGTCTGATGTTTTTGTTAAAGGAACAATAGCCAAACTATCAGTATTTTTAAAATTACAAAAGATGATTGTCAGGCTTAATATTTTGTACTAATGGCTTGGATAGTATAAGGGGCAGATACTGTGAAGATTTTCAGTGTATTATTTATGGTACTTCCTGAGCTCATACAATTAATATATTTTTATTAATAATTCATTCCTTCATTCCATTATCTAAACACACTTAATTAATTTTATGGTCTTAGGCAGCCAGAGCCAGCATCAGGTTTAAGGTGGGGACTGAACCTTGTAGGACTGTCAGTCCATTGCCGAGAACATTCATGAACACAACCACACTTACACATACAGTACAGGACCGATTTAAAGTTTCCATTCAATCCGCTGCACTTGTTTTTGGGATGCACCAACCACCAGGAAGAGAACGTCCATAAAGATGAAAGACTTATTATATAAGACTTATTAAGTCAAAACTAGTCACTAAGTTTTTCAAAGAGTAAAAAGGTTCTTCAAAGAAAGTTATTAAGCTCTAGAAGAACTTTTGTTAAGGCTTTTCAGCATTATGGCTCTGATGGGCTAGATCCCACTGGACACACATTCAACACCCGAAAATGATGGAGTGCCTCCTCTAGTTACAGCTGCAAGTGAGCTGACTAGTCCTCTTCCAGTTTACCCTTTTATTCCCACTCCCACTTAGGCCAAAACAGGTTGTCCCAAAAATTCTACTCTCAAACCTCACAGGGCATAACTTCAAGGATGTCACCTCAACCTTTCTGAGCATGGTCTCTTTAGACTGGTGTCTGGTTCTCACTTTGAGAGATTTAAAATAAAAATGTATTTATTAAGCACCTATCACAGACAAAAGACACAAAGTGTTGAAGAATAAAATTAAATGACAAAGCATAAAATACAAGGGCAATATAAAAGTCACACAAAGACAGGAAAGCTACCCAAATGCCTCTTTTAACAGATGCTTCTTAAGTTAACGCTTAAATAGTTCAATAGATTCTACTGATCTTGACGTCAGTGGAAGACTATAACCTTGTAGCAGTGGACTAGAATGCACAATTCCCATGTGTCTTTGGTGCTGCTCTTCTTGTGCCTGGTTTTCCCCTGTGTTCCAAACCTGGACAACTTGTGGCACCTGTGAAGGAACACCAAAGTAATGATGTGGAGAGCATGCAAACTGCACAAAGTTGATGTCAGGGATATTATCTGAAATCTTTGTTATTGGTTTTTATTGTTACTATTTTTTTAAAGTAGTGGCTGCTATTTAAGGTCCTAATGTTTTTTAAATTATAGATTCAATTTAAAATTAATCTTATCTTTTGCCATTAAAACCTAAAAAAAACTACATCCTGTAATAAACAAGGAGGCACCAGAGAGCCCCAAACCACAGATGTAGTAAAGCACCACACATCAATAGGGTAAATTAAAGAAATTTTATTTCTTTCCCAGGCACCTCTTCACAATCCTCCCAATAAGAAGCCACATTTATACAATAAATCAACACAATAAACGGGCAATTTTTCCTTCATCTGTACCTCAACTGAGTTTTGCCTGCTACCTCCCAACTCTGAATAATCCATGTGTGGCAGCAGGCTTCCTGTTATGCCGAACATGGGAATGCTTCCAGTGGCATGCTGTGTCTTCCGGGAAGCAGTTCCAGGCCATAATGAAAGTAGGCAGGTCTTCCCCAGGCAGCAGCCTCTATTGGAATGTAGGGACCCCAACAGGATTGCACTTCTGGACTCCATATTCCAAACACCCCTGTGGGTGTCCCAACTTGGTTCCCATATGAGGAACACTGCCATCTTGCGTATGGGGGATGGAACCTCTCCTGAATCTCAGCTTCTGCTGGTCCATCCATTATCTCCTGCCATCCGGACACAAAGTTATTTCCCTGTTCCACTAGTCAATTCGTCGTCACTCTGGCCTTCTGTTTGGGTAGTGTATTTTTCCCCCGTCTCATCTAGGATGCCCATTCTCCTTGAACACCATAAAAGAATGCTCTGCACCATAAATGTTTAAATTCTACATGCATCCTAACATGGTTTTTTTTTCAAATAATCATACAACTATTCCTAGTAGCAAATAAAGTAAAGACAGATTGAAAATCCTTTGATGACTAGGTGCAGTGTTCATTTTAAAATCTGCTGCTCTTTTGTTTGTGAAGCTTGCGATAAATAATTAAAGCCAGCAGGAAACAGATCTTTTGTAGCCAGCACATTTGTTCCTATTGCTCCACCAAGAAGTTCAATCAGCCAGTCAGTTATTTTTCAACCCACTATAGTTTTCTAAAAAACAGTTTATTAATAATAATGCCTACATGGTTTTTAAAAATGTTATTGAAAACCTAGGTTTGAGTGCTAGTGTGAAAACTGGGACTGTTCAAAATTTCAGCCTTTTAAAAAATGACTTGACCAAATAAGTATATGAAAATATGAGCTTGATTTGTTTCAAACCTATTTTTGTAAAACTTGATTTATTTGTATGGAATATTATTTGATTTTAATAAAATCAAAAAATAAAAGAAAATATCAGCCTCTTCATTATGTGCTGACTATATAAATATTTAATAAACAATAATTGTATAAACACCCAATAAAAATCTAGAGAAATGTACCTCATAAGAAGAAAAGACGTTTGATAAAGACAGACTGAAAGACAGTTCAGTCGATCCAGCTTGTCAAGATATATAATTACTGAGATGTCCTAATATCAAGATACCTTTTAAATATTGGCAAGATTTTTACATCAGCTTCATAACTGGGTAGCTTGTTTCAGATTCTAAAAAACTCTTTTGTGAAGAAGTGCTCCTGACTTCAGTCTTTAATGCAAAACCCTTTTATGTCTGCTCAAATTTGCTGTTTAATTGAAAGAATTTTGCTGGACGAAGTTTATTGATGCCTTTGAAGAGACATTTCCTGATGCTCTTCTCCGAACAACATCTATGTGAATTATACACTATTGTAGTCCCAAGAATTTCTAGGCCACTATGAAAATATCCAAATAAACAGACACTGTAAGTTACAAATTATAATTCTAATTACTGGCTAATATCTGTACTAATAACCTTCACCTTGCCTAGGGCTACCAACCGTCCTCATTTTCCAGGACATGTCCTCAGTTTTTATGCTCCATGGACTGTCTGGGATTATTTTATAAAATTTTGAAAATGTCTGGAATTTTGGCTCCTAAAATTTGAAAATCTTCTTACCCTTATTGTTGGTAAAATTTGAAAGCCATATACCAGTCAATATTTGCAGAAGTAGTACGCACACTTTTTTCACAGAATCAACAACGCAGATATTGACGAGAATAGAAACAACCTATTGAGTTCTTCACTTTTCACTGTCCATCTTGGCTTAACTTCATCTTTTGAATAAAGTATTATCTTCTTGGTGAGTAGACAGTTCATTATACTGTAAATGTTGTTTTTTTCCTTAATTATTTGTAATCCTAATTCACTATAATTAAGTGAATTTATTCAAAATCAGAATTACAATTTCACATTTTTTATGTGAGATCTTATTTTCGATTCTTCTTTCAGCAGCTTAGTTAAACAAGAAAATTTCATACATCCAGGTACAGTCTGTTGTATTTAAGTGTGAGTAGGTACTGCTTTGTAATATTTTAATGTTAAATATTGTTATTACCACCCGTAATTCCAAAATGGATTAATAATTGTAAATGAATGAGTCAACTATTAAAGTTTCAGTTAATTAAAAACAGTCTCATTAATTCTGTCATATAAATGTAATATATTTTTAGTTATCAGATAATCAAGTAATAAGTCACTTCTTCAAATAATTTAATATTTTCATAATTCTTTTATTTACATAAATTCAGGAATAACCATTATGCCGAAAAGAAAGTGCAAGTTCACAGACTGCTTGAACAACAAATATCCATGTTTTCGAAAGGGAAGAACAGATGAGAAGGCAGAATGCATTGTTTGCGGTCTAGGAAGCTACATCTCAGTTTCCAATAAGGGTTCAGGTGATTTGGACATTCACATGAGTTCAGAGAAGCATTGGAATCTTCCAGTTAGATCACTGCCTTTTAAGTAAATGCCACTGAAAGGGTTGATGTAAGTATTTCTGCTACTGAAGGACCCTCGCTTTTCATACAGTGACACAACACCACATCTATAACTCAATGTCCTGTTCAGCAGAAATTTTAAGATTGATATGCTCTGATTCAGAAACTGCAAAAAGGCTATCCTGTGTAAAAACAAAGACTGAAGCCATAGTTAACTCTGTCTTAGCAGTCCATTCTGTTGAAGACGTTTTAATGTCCCTGCAGAATGTACCGTTTTTTGGAGTTTCTACTGATGCCAGTTATCACAGGCCTCTGAATTTTTTTCCCATTCTTGTTTATTATTTTGACTGAAGAATTGGTGACTCAAAGGTTAAACTAACAGAATTAAACAGCAAGTCAGATGAAACAACAGGCACTATTTCTGACTTTGAAACACTGCAGAAAAATGGTCTGAATAAGAAATGTGTTGCATTTGGTGGGGATAATTGTAACACCATGTTTGGAGGAGTGCTGAGACACAATGGAAATAATGTATTTTCTAATTTGCAAAGATTATTTGGTCAATTATTATTAGGACTTTGCTGCCCTGCTCACATTTTGCATAATTGTATACAGCATGGTAATGGATGTGGATACTGATTCCATTGTTCTTAAGATTTTTAATTATTTCAGTCTCTATACTGTTTGTGTTGAAAATTATAAAAAGTTCTGTGAATTTACAGATGTTACTTACAGATATCCTCTGTATCATAGCAGAACAAGGTGGTTTTCTTTTCTGCCTGCCATTGAAATTATTATAAGCATTTTTCCAGCTCTAAAATCCTTTTTATCTGAGGAAACCCAAGGTTTTAAAGCTTTTCTTTGATGATGATTTTAGTAAGATTTATCTCTTTCATTGTCAAACAGTACTCTCAGTTTTTAACTCCCACATAATGGAAGTTGAAAGGAATGACAATTCCTTAATAGAGGCTGTTGAAAATCTTGCATCTGTAAGGAATATTCTGGCAGAAAGAAGTAGATGTCAATTTATTTACCTTAGAGTAAAGGAAATGTTGGAGAAGAGGGATATACTGATAAATATGGCGTTTTCAAAAGAAATGTCCAGAATGTTTATACCTCCTGTATTGAATACTTGGACATGTGGCTGAAACCACCGGAAGAAGTTTCTTCATTCAGGTGGATGTCTTTAAGAGACCCAGTTGAATGGTGTAGTGTTGTTTCCACAATAAGGTACCTTCATAACAAGGGAGTATGTGTAGATGATGTGAAATGTTCCAACCAATTTTTTAATTTTAAAAAACTAGTAGCAGAAAGGAAGGATACTGATGTTTCTGTTCCTTGTAATGTAAGATGGGCTAATTATTTTAGCCATTGTAAGAATGAAGAGTTGTTCTCTGAGTTGTTAAAAATTGCTCAATCTTTCTTTTTCATGCCACCACATAATGCTTTTGTAGAAAGAGCTTTTTCAATGATGGAGATGCAGTGGTCTAAAGATAGAAATGTTCTCACTATTGATTCGATTAAGGGGCTGATGCTCACAAGATTCAATTTCAGTATGTATTTCAGAAAACCATGGTCAATTTCAGTATTTCAGCTCATGTTATGTAAAGATTTCTATTAATATTTATCCAAGAACCTAGATTTACTGAGAAAAATAGCTTCAGTGGAAAAATACAAAAGAATGTAGATAAATACAAATAAACTAAATTGAAAAGTGAAGTGAATTTACCATTTATATAATTTTTTGCCGGTTTACGACAGTTAAGCTATCCAAATAAGAACAGAAGGAATGAAGTCTGTTACTTTAAGATCCTTAAATACTTAATGGGTTATTAGTTCGCCAGTGACTGTGATTGTGGCCATCATATGATAATTATAGTGATAAACTGTTACTAAATGTTTATATTATTTAAAAAAAACATAAGACAGCATAAAGGCGTATTATGGCATCATAGGGAATGGTGTCCTCAAAAGTTCAACCTTAATGTCCTTATTTCCAGTGAAAGGGAGTTGGCAGTCCTAACCTAGGCTCAGTTTTGATAAGGATTATTCTCTGCACTTTAAGGCAACTGAAATCCATTTCCACTGTTGAATAAGAATGTAGCCTCCTAGCCATAATGTTGAATTTTTTTCAACAAGAATAATGTTAATATCTGTAACGAACACTTAAATACTATAACAGCAAAAAAAAAAAAACAGTTGGAAACGTATGTCTAGTGTCCACTGCTGTGGTGATGCGGATATAGTGCACTTTCTGCCTATAACGTGTTTCACCAACACACAGCCTAATGTTGTAATCAGGGCAGTAGAAATGTGTTTCTTTGTGCACTTTTATTATATTTTTTTCTGCTGCTTGTGAAAGAGAAGGTAGAATATGTGCTTGATCAAAACAAGTGACATGTCCATTGTATAATTGTATGCTACAACAATGCAGGGCTTGATGACTTCCACATTTGTTCTTGCATTGTAAACAGTGCTTACGGGGCTTAGTCTGTCTTGTCTTTCTACTTGATCACAGTAATATTACTACAAAACTACTTGCACCATGGTGGCAGTTCTAGTAACAAATAAGGGGACGCGAAGATGTGAAAAAAAGAAAACAAGAATTGAAAATATGAACAATACATCTATTGAAACCAAAGCAAATTAACTTAAACTACATTCTGATACTAGAAAAATAAATATAGAGTTATATAAATGTCGATAAAAGTTAAGTAGGTATAATAATACCTGTAGCGGTGTATCGGCAGCAAATAATATAGGAATAAATGATATTAGGGTTTCAAAAAACGTTAGGGGGGGAGGGCGCGATTAAAACTGTTATGAAAACTTGGGTCTAAAATACTTAAAGGTTGAGAAACCCTGCACCACAGTGAACCTTCACAGAGCCTAATTCACCAGGCATATTTCACTAGCTCAATCGTACAGTACAGTAGGCAACTGTTTCATTAGCCGTGTCAATGTCTGATTACCAGTTCACATTGTTATCACTAGCACTTGGCTCAACTAATGATTCAGTTTCAGTTTGTTCTAAAACTAGCTTAACAGTTTCTCATTTATACACCATTGTATTTTGCAAGAAAGTATGATCATGTAAGTTCTTAAGTGCCTGAATTGGCTGACATTAATGCTATTAATTGTTTTGGCCCACACCATTTACTTAACATAACTTTTAAAGACAAACGTCTTGTGATGATTATTCCTTTCTAAAAGAATACGGCACAATACAAAACATAGTTTTGGGGACCGTCCCCATATATTGTCTTCCAGACAATTAAAGAAAAAGGTGATTCAGAGTTTTCAAAAACCAAACAATGAACAGTTTTCTTGAATCAAAATGGCGACTTTATACATGAAAGGATTATGGGACAGGAAATGGTTGGCAAGAAGTGACGTTGAAACAGGAACCGGAAATAATGTCATCATGATGGGACGGAAGTGAGGTGAATTGATGGAGCCGGATGTGACGTCATCATGGTGGGCCGGAAGTGACGTCGTCGCGGCCATTTTGGAATCCGGATGTGGAGGAATTATTTTTCTTCAAGTTTTCTGTTGAGCAAAAGAGATTCAGGTAAGTACCACGTGACAACCCTCTATCTCGCGATGTTTCACTCACCTTTAGGCTCTTTGACTGCCTCCTAATCGCACATGTGTGACAGTCTTTACAAATACCTTGGAACTACCCTTTGCCAGTCATCCTAAACATTAACATTTGTACCAACCTCTTTAATCATGAAGCAACTAGGAATTAACTCTATTCTAGTTTTTCATGTACCCTTTGCACAAATTGTAATACTACACTTCCTGTGCTACACTTTAGAGAAAGACATGACTTAAATAAATAATAATGGTAACAACCCATTAAATCTCACAGCATAATCATGAATAACAGGCCTTCACTTAATGACCAGGGTTAATCAAATTAATGCAAGTTCTGGATTCCTTAGCTACAGTATAAGTTCCCCAAACTGAATTACATTCTACCTGCTTTTTTTGGTATTTTTGAATTAAGGTCCAGTGAGCCACAGCTCCACCAGATGTTGTGCAAAATAAGTAATAAGCAAAACAGAACTGCACCCCTCGTATCTTTTCCTCTTATTGACGTTCTATTACGAAAGAATTGCCACTGATATAGTAGGACCCCTTCAATCATCAGGAAGCTGTCATGAATATGTTCCAAAATTGGTGGATTATGCCTTCCAGTACTCGGAAGAGTTTCCCATGAGAAAAGCAAACAGCAAAACAATCACATGATAACTACTGGAGGTCTTCACAGGCATCAGCATACCCAAGGGTACATACTTTAACTCAACTACATTACGGAAAGTCGTCAAATTGCCCCAGGTTAAGCATCTAAATACTTCATTTTACCACCATCAAACTGAAGGCTTAGTTGAAAGAACTGAGACAAGCTGCTTCCCTTGGTACTTTTCATATTCCAGGAGATTCCTCAAGCTCTAAGTCAGA
Source organism: Polypterus bichir lapradei (assembly GCA_026402145.1). Taxonomy (NCBI): domain Eukaryota; kingdom Metazoa; phylum Chordata; class Cladistia; order Polypteriformes; family Polypteridae; genus Polypterus; species Polypterus bichir. The sequence goes on along the minus strand of JANRMT010028174.1, from coordinate 112,170,244 downwards.
GTTTACTTTTGAACTGCTATACAGTTAAAGGCTGGGAGACTAAATGCCTTCCCTCTACAAATATTCTGGAGTATATTAGCCTGCTATGAAAAAGGTTCAACAAGATCCAAACCCTGCTTATAGAGAAATTAGAGCAAGTGCAACAGGCACAAGCTCAACTGTGCATCTGCAGCTCGATCCTATGGGAGTCCTAACTCGATGACTGTGTCATGTTCCTCATCTCAACCTCGCACTACAAGGTCTTAGCCCGCTAGCAAGGTTTGTATGAGGTAAAAGAAAGGTGGGGCATGGTAAACTACTTAGTCAGACATCCCTGGTGAAGGTCAATTGAGTGAGTCTATCACGTTAATCTCCTAAAACCCTGAAAGGAATGTGAAGCACCTGAATCTTGTCCCTCACAGGCCACATCCCTCTATGAACAAATTATTAACCTTAACTCTGTATCCAGCCTTGACACAGTAAAACAATGGGAACTATTGTCTGTTATAGACTCCATCCAAGCCACGACATTGTATAGAAAAATATATATAAAATATAGCTGGGAATATGTATTTTAATGTATTAGACATTTATTATAACCACATAAGAAAAGTAGACACTATATTTTATAAAATATTAAGATGTGAGAGTTAGAAGTTAAAAAGCTCATGCCTATATATTTTTATTACCCTATATAAACCACAGACCACCATTATCTCTCAAAGTTAAAGTTAGGACGTGCAGGAGAGTTGAGAAGAGATGGACCCCTTGATAAGGTGGGGAATGTAAACTCTTCGGTTGTAAATAATGGATGAGCACTGTGAAAGGGGGGTGCAGGTAGGGGCTGTCAGACATATGATGGACATAAAAGATTTTGACAATCACCCAGCCGAATGATAATGGTAGATTAATTAGGGGCAGGACTAGAGCATTGGAATGCTAGAAGTCAGATGAGGAAGAATAATGGCTTAAATTATAAGAAATGTAATAAAAGAAAAAGGTGCCTATTGCTGGACGCTCATTGTTCCATCTTAAATAAGTCTGTATGCGTGCCATACAATAAAGCTTAATTCTGCTCTCTGTTCTGAAGTCTCCGCGTGCCTTCTTGGGGGCTGAGGGCGGCCCTGCCATGTCAGCCTGCTTCAACAATTGTTACCGAACCTGGAGCTGCCATTTGCAAACACCAGTATCACCTACCAGAGGCAAAACCCAATTATTTTGGTACTTATGCCAAATAAAAGTTTTAGGTTTTGCAATGAGTTCTGCTAATTAAATCAGTTTTCAAATCTTCAATGTGTAATGCATTCACCAAGTGAATGATCTACTGGAGAAACTAGGTTGTGACTTGGCAGATTCCCTTAATGGAATCCACTAAAGAGAAGATGCTGTTTAGCAACCCTAGTTCACACTGGAATTACTGTGTCCTTCCCTTTGGATTACATGGGGCCCCAGCAACCTTTCAATATCTGGTGAACAGACTGCTTTGGCCCCACAGTGCTTATAGTTCTGCCTACCTAGATTATGTGGTAATTTGTCTGGCTCCTGGGAAGAATATGTACAGAATGTTTTCGCTTGTGTTTACTACCATCCATGGGGGTGACCTCCCGATTAACCACAAAAAAATGAAACCCCATGGCCATATACAGTATTTAGGGTTCCTGGTAGATAGAGGCCACCATGTTTGAAAGTTACAGCCATACAAACAGGCAAGCCCAAGCCTTCCTTAGATTAGTTCTGTGCTAAAGGGGTTGCTGTGTCACACACATACACATAGGGATCATCTACCAGGCTTGGGTAATGTAACATCTCTGCATGAAATGCTTGGCCACTAATGCCTCTTTTTTCATCCACAGACCAGAGTACAAATCCTGTGATGGGCTTTGGCATCACTCCCGGTTTTCATCCAGAATTTACTCTTTATCTGCACTGGGAATGAACCCATTTCTGATAATGATGGAACTCTCCAAGGAGACATTCAATTAAAGAATACCATATGGAAGAGCCTAGGCTTCATAGGATAATAGAAGTCCAATTATTTTCTTTGGACATTACATTTGATTTTCTTCTTTTTGTTTATATTAAGCAGGCTTCATGGATGAACCCATTTTACATTCTCCTTTTCCCTTCATATTTGATACTTCTCAACTCTAAGCTTGTGATTCACTGTTTCGATTTAAGCAATGCATAGCCAATATATTTTCCTGAGCAGAAGGTGGTTGTGGGAGTCTACATTTTGTGTATCTTATATATGACTGTATTTTGTCAGATCATGACAATCTTAGAGGGTATCAAAATCATGAGATGCCAATCAAGACAGACCAGGCACCAGAATCACATTCTTTAATTGATTTAATTGTGATATGAAACGTGTGTGAAATTCCATGTTTACTTGTCATTAGCAAAAAAGAGACAGAAGTCCATACACACATATAGGAAAATTGTGGTATGGACTATTATAGATCTTTCATGCCAAAAACACCATAGCTAGAAGCACTATTAACCTTAGAGTTTTAATTAAGGCTGAAGACATATGGACAGTTTTCAGCAGCACAGAACAGATTTCCATGGGAAGGGCCTGCAATCAGCTCGGCTGTGTCTGTCAAACATTGAATTAAACGTTCCACTAGATCTTGAGGGAATTATTTTGACCTTAAAGTTATTGTTTTTGATACTTTTCAATTGGACTAATGACCATTTTTGATACCAAAGATATATTAATTAAATAAGCATATATATATTTTTTATATACTGTACATATATCTGTGAATTTTTGTGTCCTATTACCTTGGTATTATTATTATTTATTAAATTGGATAACCTTAATTTAACTAATCTCCATAAAAGAATCTTTTCAAATATGTTCAGTTAAATTATAATTAGGAAGGTGCATAAATTAACAAATCTATGTTTTATTGCATGCATAGAATTATGAGTGGCCTATTCAGTTTGTTATTTAACTAATTTTTGAATGCCTATTGTTTTCTACTGCTTCTCAAGCATTCAGCATTTTACCTAATTGAGAAATGTTAGCATTTAAATAGCACTCTGTCATTCTCAGCATGTGAAACAAAGCAATTGCATTCTCAAATTGATATACATATTTTGATCACATTCAGTACATCAATTGGCTGAACAGTTAGCCTTTTCAAAATTAGTGAAGTATAAAAAAGCACATATTAATTGCTTGTTTGTATAAAGGTCTGTTAAAAGAAAGAAAAGGCTTATGAGTCTGTCCTTGTTTGCTTTTCCTAGAGATTGATGGATACGAAGAATAGAAATTAGGTAGTCAACCTCAAACCCAGGTTAATAAACTTCTTCTGAAAGTTGTCAGCCAAAAACATTTTGAAATGAAGTCCCGTTTTTCACTGTTTATTCATTCATGCACCAAGTCCAAACAACTAAAAATGACCATTCTGTTAACTTACAATGTTTAAACACCAAGGAATACAGTACTATTATATTAATGGTCTTCTCACCTCTTCTCCTTTCTACCCTAACCTACTTGATTTAGCTCAGCTAAACTCAGCTCTAACCAAATGGGCAATATTAACTGTACAAGGAACAGTCTTGTCTCCGTTTCTCTCCACTCTGTATACTTCCTACTATAAGCATAACACCAGATTGTGTCACTTGTAGAAATTATCCGTTGACTGTGCACTTATGGGCACTTAATGATAAGGGGGATGAGAAAGAGTATAGGAGTCAGATGGAGAAGTTTGTTTCTTGGAGCAAAGACAATTGTCTCCATCTTAACATCAGCAAAAACTTTCTCTGCACCAAACAGCCTCTATGTTCAGTCACTATTCAGGGAGTGGATATAGAGTGGCGTGCACCTACAAGTACTCGGGGGCCCACATCAATGACAGGTTGGAATAGAGGAACTACTGTATGTAAGAAGGAGACTGTGTTCCTTTAATGTGGGAAGTGACATCCTTCACATCTTCCACAACTGTGTAATGGCCAGTGTGATTTTCTACAGTGTGATGTGCTGTGCTGGTAACATCAAGAGAGGCCCACCAAATCAACAAGCTAATTATAAGGTCATACTCAGTTATGGGATGCACTCCAGGCCACCTGGAGGTAGTGGCAAAGGAGGGAATTAAGTCAAATATGAGTGCCATAATGAATAATGTTGCACATCCTCTCTTTGCCACAATAACACTGAATATTTAGGGCCAACAAATTATTCAGCAGAAGTCTGTCAAGAAAAGCTACTGGGGGTCCTTTATACCAACTGCAATATGCCTGTATAATGCCTCACTATGACTGTGAGTGCCTAGTCAGAAGTTTTCTTTCTTTTTACATTTTCTTTTTTTTAGTCATTCTGATGTGTGTTCAAACCATAGTGTGTGTGTGTCCATGTGTGTGTGTGTGTGTATTATCTATTCATGTATATATTTATTTAAAGATCTTCTAAATAGCCAAATTTCCCCATAAAGGACAAATAAAGTTCTATCTACAATACCATAATAGTAAGTTGTATGCTATGCTATAATATGCCAATAGCATGGCCCTAAAAATTGATTTTTCTCTGATGTCTTCCTAATCTTAATTAAACTAAAAAATAAGATTTTCTAAGTTTCAAGGATAAATAAATAGTTTTCTTCAAAACATAAGATCTGAATCCATAAAGAATAGATGAACCTTCTTTACTTGCTGGATTAAGAAATCTTGTACAGAAACAGCACAAAGAATGTTTCTGGAAAATGACCAAAACAGTCAAATTGCCAAGAAACAAAACTGTCAGAGCACCACCAGCAAACATTATGCTATTTACCATTTGCCAGTGAGACCTTATTATAGTATTAAGTTCTTTATTCCTAAATGTAAGACACCCCCCCCCACCACCACCACCACACACACACACACATGCACGCACCACCACCAGTGCTACAACATATTTATTATCTTGCCTCTAGTGTCATTATACTACGATTAATGCATAGCTCCTTATTTTTGTTAATGCGGACCACTGTATAAGCGTGAAGCTTTTAAAGTCTTTAGTGAATGGAAAATGCCATTCCAGTTTTGCTTCTTACAAAAAATTGCTTTTATCTCAAACACAGATTTTCCTATACTAATCTTCTTTTAAACCTCTAAATAAAAAAGCATCTTAATTTTTGTAGGGTACATTTCTGCTGAAACAAAAATAAACTGAAGAAAACAATAGTCACTAAAATATCCTTGAAATCTAAATTCATTACACTGAGAAGATGTCCTTGGAAAACACTAGGCTATGTGTTACATTTCAAAAATATCAGAAAAGACTATAAAGTTCTTTTTTTCTCCAAATAGCTATGATTGAATTCATCATGGAAATAAGCATTCTGGCACTGTTTCATTCTAGGAGTAGAAATACCACTGAATACAGAATTGTTTTAAGAATACAGCCAAAAGGTAACGAATGACAAAGCACATGAAAGGTAAAACCACATACAATAGGTGATAGAACTTTAACTGCAGCTGACATGCAAGAGTTGAATACAGGTGCTGCCATAGATGTCTCCAATTGCTTGTCGCAGAATATGAAGGTATTCATTTGGGAATCTAAAGTTTTGGGGCGAAAACTCAAGTTTATTGACTGGGGTTTGATTTTTTTTTTTTTTTGCATGTATTGAATTGTCGGAAGTATGTAGGCATGCACACATCAAGGTAACCTAACGTAGACTGTCCATGGCTATCCATTCAACTATGGTCTTCATGAGCACCTGGTTCTCATTGTAATTGAATTAGTTAAAACTAAAAAATAAAGCAACACAATAAAGGCATATGTTGATTAAAAGAAAGATGTCTTTGCAGCTACTGAAGAGAGGTTGTAAGAAATCTGATTTAACAGTATAAGAAAACTGACTGCCTATGACCTTGTTGATGAGTAGTAGGTCCAAATCTGTCACACATAATTCTATAGATGTTCTATTAGATAGATACTTTATTAATCCCAAGGGGAAATTCACATAATCCAGCAGCAGTATACTGATACAAAAAAAACAAAACAAAAAAAAAAAATTAAATTAAATAATAATAAAAATGCATGTAAAAGCAGACAACAGCTTTATAACTTTGAGTAATAAAGCAGACAATAACTTTGGGCAATGTTAGCATTTACTCCCCCGGGTGGAATTAAAGAGTCGCATAGTTTGGGGGAGGAACAATCTCCTCAGTCTGTCAGTGGAGCAGGACAGTGACAAAAGTCTGTCGCTGAAGCTACTTCTCTGTCTGGAGATAACACTGTTCAGTGGATGCAGTGGATTCTTAATGATTGACAGGAGTTTGCTTAATGCCCGTCGCTCTGCCACAGATGTTAAACTGTCCAATTTTACTCCTATAATAGAGCCTGCCTTCTTAACAAGTTTGTCCAGGCGTGAGGCGTCTTTCATCTTTATGCTGCCTCCCCAGCAAACCACCGCGTAGAAGAGGGCACTCGCCACAACAGTCTGGTAGAACATCTGCAGCATCTTATTGCAGATGTTGAAGGACGCCAGTCTTCTAAGAAAGTATAGTTGGCTCTGACCTTTCTTACACAGAGCATCAGTATTGGCAGTCCAGTCCAATTTATCATCTAGATGCACTCCCAGATATTTATAGGTCTGCACCCTCTGCACACAGTCACCTCTGATGATCACAGGGTCCATGAGGGGCCTGGGCCTCCTAAAATCCACCACCAGCTCCTTGGTCTTGCTGGTGTTAAGGTGTAAGTGGTTTGAGTCGCACCATTTAACAAAGTCTTTGATTAGCTTCCTGTACTCCTCCTCCTGCCCACTCCTGATGCAGCCCACAATAGCAGTGTCATCAGCAAACTTTTGCATGTGGCAGGACTCCGAGTCGTATTGGAAGTCTGATGTATATAGGCTGAACAGGACCGGAGAAAGTACAGTCCCCTGTGGCGCTCCTGTGTTGCTGACCACAATGTCAGACCTGCAGTTCCCAAGACACACATATTGAGGTCTGTCAGTAAGATAGTCCACGATCCATGCCACCAGGTGTGAGTCTACTCCCATCTCAGTCAGCTTGTCTCTAAGGAGCAGAGGTTGGATGGTGTTGAAGGTGCTAGAGAAGTCCAAAAACATAATTCTAACAGCACCACTGCCTCTGTCCAAGTGTGTGAGGGATCGGTGTAGCATATAGATGATGGCATCCTCCGCTCTCACCTTCTCCTGGTATGCGAACTGCAGAGGGTCAAGGGCGTGGCGGACCTGTGGCCTCAGGTGGTGAAGCAGCAGCCGCTCCATGGTCTTCATCAGATGTGACGTCAGAGCAACAGGCCGGAAGTCATTCAGCTCACTAGGACGTGATACCTTTGGGACTGGGGTGATACAAGATGTTTTCCAAAGCCTTGGGACTCTCCCCTGTTCCAGGCTCCGGTTGAAGATGCTCTGTAGCGGACTCCCCAGCTCCAACGCACAGGCCTTCAGCAGTCGTGGCGATACACCATCTGGACCCACTGCTTTGCTGTAGTATTGAGCAGTATATAGCAGTATTGAGGCCAGGCACTACCTAATTAATATTTTCAGATTTAAAATTGTATGGAAAGACATTTCAATTTTTCAGGGTAGTGGGATTTACACAGACATAATTAATGTTAAACATTGATTTCACAGAAAAAAAAAATTGCATTAACGATTGCAAGGCAGGAAAAAGATGTATCTGCTGTAACATGGGATAAATATAAGAATAAACAGGGTGGCAGGCTGTTTCCATACATGGACATCTAATATCACAATGCCATCTCTCTGTATTTCCTCTATTTTTAAGCTAAATATCAAAATGTATAGGGTAAATTAGCTATTTCTTAAAATGTGTGTATAAAAAATGTTAAACTTGTAAAGTTTTCTCCTGTACTTACGTAAACTATTACCCATTCACTCTTAATGTGCAATACACTGCTGCTCTCATTACTGTATACATCAGAACTCCATTAATTCTGTAATTATTTTCTCTGGGCATAAGTGCAATATAAGTACGTTGTTCTCTTGTAAATATTGTATGTTTTACTTTAGCTTAGAAGGTGTAACTACTGTTGGGGTATACAACTACCTCTCTTGTCTCTGTTTAACTGGCTTGCTGCAGTATTGTCTTCCTTTGTGATGGGTTTCTCACTTTCAGCAATTTTCTTAGTGCTACTTGCCAATCTGCCTATGGCCCTGTCTTTCCATTAAGGGTTATCAGATAATGAGTACATCGGGTCAGTTGCATAATGGGAGTATTTGTTCATTTTGGCATGACACAGCCTACTCACACTGCATAATAATTTTCATCTCCTTGCAAACCTTTACAATGGATGAATAGATTCAGCTTCAGTGTAGATACTGCGAAAAGATCTGCACTGAAAAGAATGAATGATTTGTAAACATTTAAATTATGAAAGCCTGCATATAATCTTTTAAGGTAATAAAGCAGCCACACATGAAATAGACAGTTTAACAGACTGTTCAATCCATGAACAACAAGCTATGATAAATAAACATGTGTGATTAGTAATTAAACATATTTCTCACTAGTCAACTAAACTTTAATGAATGGTTTCTTAATGAGGATAATGCATTAATGAGAGATAAAAATATTTGCGTAACCATATGTTAAATCACTTGTAAATGTTTAAAAACACAAGACCTAATACATGAGTTAGCATTTAATAACATTTACAAATATTTGACTGTACAACAAATAATAGGTTAAGCATCATATAATGTTTCTTCAAAACTTATACATAGGCATTATTATACTTTAAACGGTTACCTACAGCCCAGTCTGTTGTGTGTCGCCATTTCTTTAGTGTTATAGCTTTTGAACCCCTGCTATGGGTGTCTGTGACTTTTCCTCAGCCATGATTCTTTAGTACATCTTCTATTTTTAATGTGACTTGCTTTTAAGCCTTTTGATTCTGGTCCTGTTACAAGATTTGGTGTTGACCCTCAGCTTGTACCATGCCAATGCCATTCTTTGCTGATTTAAAGCTGAGTGTGGTTTATACAATTGACCATACCTTTTGTCACCATCACTGCTGGGTTTACTAAGTAAGACATACAATTTAAGTTAATCTGTTTTATATGAAAATAAAAATATCCATAAATTCTGAATCACCATAGAGAGACTTTCTCAGGAAAGCAATGCATAAATTGGTCTCTTAATAGCACTTATATTGGTAATTGTATTCTTTGCCTTATTTTGAAGTGTTTTGTTATCTGGCAATTTTCTAGTCATCTCCTTATACTCTAGAAATTTTGTTTTTTACTTTTGTTTCAGTTTAAAGCATATTGAAGGAACATTGTATAAAAACAATATTATAGTCCGAGATTAACACTTTTAAGAATAATTCCACATTCTTGATTTCTCCTCATATTTTGCTTAAATATAACATTTGGTCATTTAAATGACCATAGAATGTGGTAGTTTCATACTGAGTATAGTAAAAGTACTACTCTTTTAAGGGTAATGTTTGAAACATGCAACTGCAAGTTTGCAAGAATTTAACAGTATGTTCCTCATTTTGTCTCAATATGGAAAATCACAGAAATAGTTTTTACTTCATATATGACACACATTAAAATTCTCTTTGCATTAAGGGAACATGAAGTCATTCTTTTCTTATTTGCATAGATGATTACTGTATTATCTAAAATTTACAGTAATAAAACTGAAACAGATTACACAGCCTATTAATTTACTGTAAAATACACAGCATACCATACTACTGGAAGGACACTGACTTTATGACTTGTGCAAGCCAAGAAAATCAGCACCTGATATTTACGATCAGTATGAAAACAACTGGATCATTTGGAAATATATGTGCATTTTAGTATGTATTCTTTCAACAAAAACATCTTTTCTAGCTTAACAAAACATGGTTATTAAAATTAATGTATCTTACATGCACATCTCACTAATTAACATGTGAAACAGATCTGCAAGAATGTAAATGATCTGCAAGCAGAGTAGGGGACATATGTTGAGTGTCACATGCAGCAAATCACATAGGACAGAGCAAACATTCTAAAATATTTGGAAACCTTTTGTCCTAATTATGCACCTCACAATATCTGAGGATTTAATTTAAACAATTAAGCTTAGAACATAAAGAACACCGCTTAGAAAATAACTATGTCATAAAAATAAATATGGCTAATCAAAAATTCATCACGTGGATGAATACCAACAAAACAGATCTAAAGCCCAAAGAATTCCTTTTAGCCAATCAACAAGGTAAGGGCAAACTAGAAATTCACCTGCCAGCATAAATAGTTCAACATAAAAGTGGAAGGATAAAATAATATAGATTACAGCACCACCTAGGAATAATTAATTAATAATATTTACAGTGGGATGCAAAAGTTTGGGCAACCTTGTTAATAGTCATTATTTTCCTGTATAAATCGTTGGTTGTTACGATAAAAAATGTCAGTTAAATATATCATATAGGAGACACACACAGTGATATTTGAGAAGTGAAATGAAGTTTATTGGATTTACAGAAAGTGTGCAATAATTGTTCAAACAAAATCAGGCAGGTGCATAAATTTGGGCAC
>JANRMT010028174.1:112066312-112159729 GCA_026402145.1 Polypterus bichir lapradei | reverse complement strand
GTGCCCAAATTTATGCACCTGCCTGATTTTGTTTGAACAATTATTGCACACTTTCTGTAAATCCAATAAACTTCATTTCACTTCTCAAATACACACTTCTCTGTGTGTCTCCTATATGATATATTTAACTGACATTTTTTATCGTAACAACCAACGATTTATACAGGAAAATAATGACTATTAACAAGGTTGCCCAAACTTTTGCATCCCACTGTATATAGTGTTTTTCGCACTACTTAAAATGTTATACATAGACAGAGGGAAACAACTTCAACCACACCAATGCGTAGCATTCACCTGTATGATGCGACGGCAGCCATTATTGCAACATTACCCTTACCATACATTATCTATTAGGTGGTGAAGGAGTGAGAGAGATAGACAATTAGAGACTGGGAATGATTAGGGAGCCAGAATTGAGAAGGCTGTGATGGGCAATTTAGCCAGAACATTGGGAGAGCATTGGGAGACCGTATTCATTTGGAAAGTTGCCTGGAAATCTTTAATGACCACAGACAGTCAGGACCTCGGTTTTATGTCTTATCCAAAGGACTTTAACATATTTACAGCACAGTGTCCACATCACTGAACTGGGGCATTGGGATCCACACACAGACCACAGAGTAAGATCCCCCTGATGGCCTCACCAAAATCTCTTCCAGCAGCAACTTAAATATTTCCTAAATGGTCAAATACTGGAGGTGCCTGAACATGCTTAGCTTCAGGTAACTGACCTAATCTGCATCACATAGTAATCCTTGTAATTTTACTGGGTCTCCTGAAAGAGTAACCACAATGGAAAAAAAGAGAGATGCGAATTACAAGGAAACATGATGTTTTCTCAGGAGAGGTGAAACCATGCAATTCCTGTAGGTGCGATGGGTGCCTGACTGTATTACAGAGGCAAAGGTCATGTAAGGAAAAAAGGTAGGCAAAATATATCCTGACTGACAGTGGCCAGACCATACTCCTAGATCAGAAGAAGCTTGACTATATTGCCTTGTTAAATAAGAGATCCAGAATGCTGGTCATAGCATATAATCCTAGAGCAAACAGGTATATTCCCTGTAATGTGCTAATTGGACTCCTACATACTTATGGAAATGCCTTTATAATCCACACTGTAACTGTTACTGCTCTTTTAAAGTGTTTCTTTGAATGTTCAGTAGATAAAATTTTTTTTTCATCTTTTCAGGGCCAAATCCAGGCAATACATTTTCAACAGCTATTAAATAAAAATAAGTGTAGCCCTTCATCTTATTCACCACTCTTACTAGCTAACAATAAGATAACTGAGAGAACTGAAAATCCTTCATCCTCTAAAAGAGAACAAGCAGTCCATGTGCTTTAACTTTATGCAAGTTCCAGAACTCCATAGCATACTTTGTGAGCTGCCCCAGGTCAGCTACTCTGGACTCCAATTGGCACTGATCACCTGTGCAGACGTCTGTAAAATGTCTGTAAAATCAAATGAATCACATCTCCTCCATCCATGAAATAACGTTTTTTGTGCAGGTGGGATCCATACCCTGTGCTTTGACCTCCAAAGGTCGTGCAAAAAGACAGTTTCCCTTTGGGGATAAATAAAGTATATCAACTCAAAATACACATACCACTGTATAACTGCCGTAAAGTAATTATACAGAATTATTAGCACAGAAAGCTTAATGAATGGAAATGTTTCAGATGACCACTTTATGATTGGTGGATTTGGTGCACTCATTCGTTTGGTCTAAGACTCACACGTCACCAGTAAGTTACATGGTAGAGACATCTGCTTTTATATAATTAAACAATGGTATAAAGCGGTTATGGTTAGAGACAAAGTGTATATGAAACATGTGGAACTTCTGTCTGTCTCACTGCGCCATGTATATTCACCCGAGGGCAGCAGCAAGCGAAGCAGCTGCCATCATCTCCAGAGTGATACAGAGACATGAATCGCTGACACTTTGAATTTTATTTTGGGCAACTATAAAAAGCGTTCACTGAAAAGAACTCTGTGTAACTTTTACCAGTATGTCATTTGGCCGACTCGTCAAAATATAGTGCTTGATCAGTTCTATAGAAACATCAAAGGTGCTTATGAATCTAGAGCAAAGCGGCCACTGAGTTTATCAGATCATAACTGTGTCCAACTTATTACTATCTATAAACCATTTTTTAAAAGAGAAAAGATGAAAAGTAAACAAATAAAATTCTGGGATGAGTATACTGTGGAGCGTTAGCATTGACTGTTTCAAATGCACTAACTGGATTGTGTTTCAAGAATCCAATGCAGACAGTAAAGAACTGATTGACACTATAAGCAGTTACAGTATATACAATTCTGTGCCATAATTCTCATAAAATCAGTCAAAATATACCCTAACAACAAGCTGTAAATTACCAGAGATCTGAAAGAACTGATAACTAGAAAACATAGGGCATTTCAACTTGAAATAACTACTGAACAGAAAGAATTACAGGAGGAGGTGAAATGTGAAATCAAGCGGGTAAAGCTAAAGTATAAGGATAGAGCTGAGAATAAACTGCGGAGTGATAACCTGGATTCATTGTGGAATGACATGAAGATGATGGCTGGCATTCATGCAAAAAGCAGTAATCATTTTGAACTGGCAGGAGTTAAAACTGACTAACAGTTGCCTCAAAACTTCAGTGAATTCTTTTCACTGTTTGACACAAAGGCTTTTGCTTTGGAAATTAGTCAGCAAAAGAATAAGCTGAGGACCAGAGCCAGGAGTCAATCCTTTGTTGATCAGAATGATGTCAGAAAGGTCTTTAAACAGACTAGAATTTTAAAAAGCTCAGGCCCAGACAAGATAAGTGGGCATCTACTTCACTTTTTGCACAGAGCAGCTCTTTTTAATTTTCCACTCCTTATTTGAGATGTCTTTGGATTTACAGCAAGTACTTACTGTAGCTTATGGAAACAGGCAAATGTTATTCCATTACCAAAAACTACACACCCCAAAGCATTAAGCAACTTCAGACAGGTGCTATTAACTTTTCGTGAAATTAAATCCTTTATTAACAGACAACTACTTAACAAAACCCAACTATATCTGGACCCATACCAATCTGCATACAGCGCAAAGTGGGGTGGAGGGTGGAAGATGCTACAGCAGTACTTCAGAATTTACTATATGAGCACTTGGATGGATCAAAAAAACAAAAAAGATTGCTGTTTCTAGAATTTCATGTCAGCTTTTAATACAATGTAGTCCTACATTTTAGTTGACAAACTGATCAATCAGTTCTGTTTGGACCCTAACTTGGGTGAGTGGATTCTGGACTTTTTAACAAACAGAACACAAAGAGTGTTAATGGCTGGTTTTCTAATAATATATGTTGTCACAAAACTCACAATGAGACATAGCAAGGTTTGGGGCAGCCACCCGTATAATTTGGTATCTTGGCTGCAAATCGTCTTTTAAATGATTGCACTGTTGTGCTCAAAACCGAGTCCAATACAGAACTGAGGGAATAGGGAAAAGGTGGAGGCTTTTAAAGGGGAAGACAGGAAGTGATGTCAAAGGGATCGGGCTCATAGAGGTCTTCTGTCATTGCTGCGAGGCCGGACGTGACATCACAGGGGCCGGAGCCAGCCAGGTCTCCTTCCATTGGCTCAGTCCCGGAAGTGACGTCAAGGGAACCAGGTGGAATCTCCTGTGAATGGTCTGCAGGCAAGGGAGAAAAAGAGTCAGTGCACTCTTCCACATCCTGGTATGCCTCGGAACTGTCCTTACTCAAGCCCTTTGGCTGCCTCCCATGTGCAAGTGTGTGACAAGGCCCCCCCCCCCTCAGCCCAGACCCATTGGGTCGGGCAACCCTGACCGAGAGGTCGTGAACCCGAGAGAGGGCAATGGCATTGGCGTGAAGAATGCCCCAATGATGAACAAGCGAAAACTTGTACGGCTGGAGGTCAAGAAACCACCTGGTGACCTGCGGATTCAACTCCTTGTGCAGGGCCATCAACTGTAAAGGAGCATGGTCAGTGACAAGGGTGAATTCCCGGCCCAGCAGGTAGTACCTCAGTTGAGTAATCGCCCATTTAACCTCTCTCTACCTTGGCATACCTGGTCTCCTGGTCCAACAGTTTCCGGCTCAGGAACATAATGGGGCACCATCGACGTTTTGGCTCAGCACTGCCCCCAGGCCTGTGTCCGAAGCGTCCGTCTGGAGGATGAAATGCAAGGAAAAGTTAGGAGCTTTCAAAATAGGTGTGGACGTAAGGGCCTGCTTCAAGTCACTAAATGCAGCACCTGTCTTTTCAGTCCATACCACAATGTTTGGGACCCTCTTCTTTGTCAAATCAGTCAAGGGCACCGCTCTCTCTGAGAACCGGGGCACAAACCGGCGGTAGTATCCTGCTAACCCGAGAAAGACTTGGACCTGCCGCTTGGTTCGCGGATGGGGCCATTTCAAAATGGCATCTACTTTGGAGAACTGTGGTTTCACGGTACCCTGACCCACCAGGTGGCCTAAATACTTGGCTTCGCTCAATCCGAAGAAACATTTCTTGGGATTGATCCAAAGCCCGGCCTCACCAAGTGTCCGCAATACCGCTTTTACCTGCTGTAGGTGTTCCGACCATGTGCTGGAATAGATGACCACGTCATCCAGGTAGGCAGCACTGTATGAGTTATGAGGCCTGAGCACTTTGTCCACCAGACGCTGGAAGGTAGCTGGAGCCCCGTGTAACCCAAATGGAAGGACACGATACTGTTAGTGTCCGCTAGGGGTGCTAAACGCGGTCTTAACCTTCGCGGAGTCCGTTAAAGGAACCTGCCAGTACCCCTTTGTCATGTCCAGTGTGGTCAAATATTGAGCCTGTCCAATATCGAGGTGGTCGTCCACTCGCGGCATTGGATAAGCATTAAATTGGGAGACTTGATTAAGCCGACGGAAGTTGTTGCAGAACCTCCAACTCCCGTCAGGCTTAGCGACTAACACAATTGGGCTGGACCAGGGACTATAACTTTCCTCGATCACACCTAGTTCCAGCATGTGTTTAATCTCAAGCTCCACTACAGCCCTTTTTGCCTCAGGAAGCCGATACGGCCGTTCTCGGACTATAACCCCGGGTTCTGTCACAATGTCGTGCTCAACCAGAGAGGTCCATCCAGGGCTTTCACTCACTACCTCCAGGACAGACAAGATAACTGCTTCGAGCTCCCGTCGTTGTCTGGGACTTAAATCCGCACCGAAGTTAAGGCTAGCCGTGCGAGCAAAGAGTGAGCGGGGCTGACCGGAGGATCCCTGTCCTTCCACGGTTTCATCAGGTTTACATGATAAACCCGCTCCCTCGGCTGACGATTGGGTTGAATCACTAAATAGTCGACGAGTCCTTTCCTCTCCTTAACTTAGTAGGGACCTTGCCAATGGTCAAGTAACTTAGAGTGGGAGGTAGGTACTAGGACCATGACCCGATCTCCTGGGCGGAACTCCCGGAGAGATGTGCTGCGGTCGTAATAACGGACCTGTGCTGCTTGAGTCTCTTCCATGTGCTTTTTAAGGAGGGGCCGAATCTTACCAATTCTATCGCGTAACTGTGCGATATATTCTAATATATTTGTAGAGGGAAGAGTATCTTCTTCCCATCCTTCTTTTAAGATGTCTAATATGCCCCGGGGTTGACGCCCATACAGTAATTCAAAAGGGGAGAACCCCGTGGAGGCTTGAGGGACTTCCCGATAGGCAAAAAGGACGAGGGGGAGGAGCTGATCCCAGTTCCTTCCATCTTCGCTGACCACCTTATGCAGCATTTGTTTGAGAGTTTGGTTGAACCTCTCCAACAAACCGTCGGTTTGAGGGTGATATACCGAGGTCTTTAAATGCTTTATTCTCAGTAACTTGGCAGTCTTCTTGAACATCTCCAAGGTAAAGGGCGTCTCCTGGTCTGTCAAGACTTCTTTGGGGATGCCCACACGCGAAAAGACCCCTAGTAATTCCCATGCGATGGCTTTGGAAGTGGCTGAGCGCAACGGAATAGCTTCGGGGTATTTGGTAGCGTAATCCACAAGGACTAAAATGTACTTGTGTCCTCGGGCTGAGGGCTCTAGGGGTCCAACTAAATTGACCCCAATTCTGTGGAAGTGAACATCAATCAGGGGAATAGGAACGAGAGGAGTATGGTCCCTCCTAGGAATTTGTCACAGTTGACACTCCGGGGAAGAAGTGCAAAAGCGATAAACCTCCTCATTGATTCCTGACCAGTAGAAGCGGAGCTTGATCCGCTCCAGGGTTTTCTCGGTGCCCAAATGGCCACCTAGGAGGTGTGCTAACTCACAGACCTGCCGCCGGAAGGTCCGCGGAATTAGCAGTAGCCATCTTTCCTGCCCATTATGCACTGCTACCCGATAAAGAAGTTCATTTTCCAACACAAAGTGAGGACCCTGTGGCATCGACTGTTTCGTGCGCTGGCCGTTGACTAGGACCACTGCATTTTTTGCAGGGAATCGTCATTCCACTGCTCCCTTTTAAATGAAGCCGGCGTCTCTCTAAATTGAAACCGCAAGAGTGAGAGAGGGTTGGCATCGACCTCAAGGGGCGTGGCTGCCTCCTGTTCCGCCGCAGCGCTTTTAGATGACATGTCGGTACGCAACGGTCCGGGAGTCGCCATGTTACTCAGGGCCGCCGATTCGTCACTCTCTGCCAGCTGATTACACGCCGTGGAGGCATCCCCGTCCATAACTAGGTCCAAGTTAACCCCAGGAGTGGTATGCGTCTTGCTGCTTTTAATATTAGACCAGTCCCGCCCTAGTATCACCGGGTGTGGGGGATTCGGATGGACAGCCACGGTTAGTTTTTGTACTGATCCCCCGTAACTGATGACACAAGCGGCAGCTCTGTACCAATGGATGTCTCCATGGACACAGGTTATACTAGTCTTAATCTTTAACCACTGTCGCGGCAGCACAAATCGGCGGGCAACAATGGTAATGTTGCTACCAGAATCAAATAAGGCTGTGGTCTTGTGTCCGTTGACGATTACCACGCCAGTATGTGGGACCGCCAACGGATTAGCCAGAGCACACCAACCCCTCCCCTCCCTCCACCTGCATTCCTCCTTGCCTCCAAGTGGTTTGCGCGCCTGCGGCTCCAGGGACGTCGATACAAGCTGCGGGTTGTACTGGGGGGGCTAGGTCTTGTGACATACTCCAGGTGAGTTCGACAAAGGTACAGTTCTGCTCCCCAAGAGTGTGAGGCCGCCCTTTGTGTTTCCAGAAGCTCTATGAGCCCTGCCATGTTCTTAAACTGCTTTCCCCAGACCGGCTGGGTGAAGCCATGGGGAAGCGCTTTCAGGAGTAGATAGCAAGCTACCTGCTCTATTATGTGGTAGGGCTTGTTCTCAAACGGCCGCAGCCACTGCCCTACCATTGCCCAGAAGGACCAGGCTTGTTTGAGGGTTGGCTGCTCTGGGTCCAACCTCCACTTCTTTACTTTTTCCACCTGCCAGTCTGGGGCACCCCTAGGTGGTACTTGGGGCTCTGGTTTCACAGGGAGGCAGGCACTCTCCTCCAAGAGAGCATAATAAGCCCCTTTTGTCTCCCCCCTCCGAAGTAGCCCACCTTTGTGAGCCCCTCCCGCACACACCCTGGCCTCTCTAGGTTGCGTGGTTAAGCGTGCCCGAAGTGGAGCCCGTACCGGGTCTCGCTGAACCACGGGACACCCTCCCCGCCTGAAAACTTGGCCCCGGTACGATCCCACCTGGGTATATTGTAGGTCCTGTCCCCTTCTCCTCCCGGACTTCTCCATCTTGCCGACTACGCCAGTGTCACAAAACTCACAATGAGACATAGCAAGGTTTGGAGCAGCCACCCGTATAATTTGGTATCCTGGCTGCAAATCGTTTTTTAAATGATTGCACTGTTGTGCTCAAAACCGAGTCCAATACAGAACTGAGGGAATAGGGAAAAGGTGAAGGCTTTTAAAGGGGAAGACAGGAAGTGATGTCAAAGGGATCGGGCTCATAGAGGTCTTCTGTCATTGCTGCGAGGCCGGACGTGACATCACAGGGGCCGGAGCCGGCCAGGTCTCCTTCCATTGGCTCGGTCCCGGAAGTGACGTCAAGGGAACCAGGTGGAATCTCCTGTGAATGGTCTGCAGGCAAGGGAGAAAAAGAGTCAGTGCACTCAGCCACATCCTGGTATGTCTCGGAACTGTCCTTACTCAAGCCCTTTAGCTGCCTCCCATGCGCACGTGTGTGACAAAATGTATCTATTGGTAACCATCACCAGGTTGCTGTTTATCGACTCTGTCATTGTGAGTCTTTTACACTATAAGGAGGACAGCCATGGCCTTATGTTGATGTGTCTGTCCAATCATGTGAACATTCCTTTTTATAGCTAAACGCTTCTAAGACAAAGAATATGGTTGTAGACCTCAGATGCTCTCCTCCTTCCACAGTCTCAACTTTAATAAAGGAGAGATAATGAAGATGGTAGAGCACTACACATATCTAGGGACAATCATTGATAACACGCTAAATGTTGCTCTTAACAAATCTGTAATAAGTGGAAGACACAGCTTTTCTTTCTTAGGAAACTCAAAAATTTCAAAGTGGATAAAACCATAATTACACTGTTTTTAAGTCCCTCATTGGATGAATTGTTAAATTTGGCTTTATATGTTGGTTTGGACGCCTCAGCAATAAGAATTTAAGTCATCTTAACAACATTGTAAAATTAATTATTGGTTCACAGCAGACTACTGTCACTGAGCTGCATCAAAAACAGTTTATAAAGAAGGCCGACTCAGTTCTGTCAGACAATAGCCATCCATTTTTTCCTAAATCACAGTTGTCTTCAGACTGTAGATTTTATTTGTTTATTTTATTGGGCTGAGTGTAACAATTCCTTATGATTTTGTACTTTCCTGCTGCACACAAATTTCATTCTAGGATAATAAAGTCTACCTACCCTAACCTAAAGCTCACACAAGCACCTGGACAAGGCAGCTAACCGAAATGCCACATTTAAGCAGGCCACAAAAACACCAATCGCCTGCTGCACCAGGCCCAGCATTCTGTAGCTGCACATGCCCCTGACTACCAAGAAATCCAAATAAAACAAGTAAATAAGAGCACACAGTCAATCTTGACCCTGTGTTATGATATAGCAGGTTGGATAATGACTGACTGACTGACTGACTGTCAGTCAGTCTAATCTCAGTTGCTAGTTGTAGTCTATGTTTACAGAAGCTAGTGACCCTAGTTTTACAGAAGCTTAAAGAGAATAAAAACAGGCACCAATAAAGTGCTCCTTCACAGAGAGGCATTAAGGTAATTAATGATCATACTACAGAAATCAATACTGTGAGTTGGAGTGTAGTTAATGAGTAAAGTCTATTTGTCCATAGACATTATTAGATTTGTCCAGGCCGCTCACAGTGGTTTTGGTAGCAGTGAGTTTTTCTAAGGCCACTCCCTTTATTCCCCTCAAAAACCGAACACCTTGCCTGATGAAGGGGCCTTAGCTGCCTCGAAAGCTTGCATTTGTAATCGATTTAGTTAGCCAATAAAATGTGTCATTTCATCCTACTTTCTCCTGTATTTAACAATCCATAATTGGAACTCTTTTTTTTTTGCATATTCTTAGATTTCTAAGGTTTCTACAGTTCATTATATTACATGCGGATGTTACACTACAAAAATTTTCTTTCTGCTGCAAAAACTGTATATTATTCTAACATTATTAGTACAGGTGGGAATAATGCTAGACCACTTTTTTTCCACAGTGAATAGGCTTACTGCACCACCAGAAAATGTTGTCCACTATAACTTCACTGCTAAACACTGTTGTGACTTGTTGGGCTTCTTTAATTGTGTCTCTTATCCTTGCAGAAAATTACATGCTTTCCACTATTACCCGAATTCCCTTACCAAATACCTTATTCTCAGAATTCAGTCTACCAACTATAAATGGTATTTCTAAGCTTAAAACAAAATCCAATTCCTCTACTTGTCAGCTGGATCCAGTACCTACTAGTCTTAATACGTTGTGCTTGCCATATATTTCTCCTTTGATAACCTCTATAATTAATTCTTCCCTTGACATTGGAATGGTTTCTCTTTCATTAAAAATGGCTTCAATTACACCAATTTTGAAAAAAAAACTGGTTTAGACCCTGTAAAGTTTTCTAATTACTGACCTATTTCTAATCTTCCAATTTATAACAAAAATTCTTGAAAAGACAATTGCTTCTCATCCCATCTTTCAAAAAATAACCTGTTTGAATAATTTTAATCTGGCATAGTACTGAAATTGCATTGGTCAAAATTAAAAATGACCTTCTCCAGGCAGCAGACATGGGACTTTTAAGAATTCTTCTACTACTGGATCTCAGTTCTGCATTTTATAATATATCTCTTTAGATCACTTTTGGAACGTTTAGCTAATTTTGGAGTTTATGGTCTTATGTGTCAATGGTTTTCCTCTTATCTTACTGATAAAAGACAGTCTGTTCAGGTGATGGTTGGACAGTACAGTGGTTACACAGGGTGTTCCACAGGGTTCGCTGCTGGGGCTATTTCATCTCCTTATTTAAATTTTCTTATAGGTAATATATTTCAGCATCATGCTATTCAATTTCACTGTTATGCTGGTGATACACAGCTTTATTTATCCACTGAATCTACCTCTGTTCTTCCTCCTACTATTCTAACTGCTTGTCTCCAGGACATAAAGTTATAGATGATGCATAATTTTCTTCAGTTAAACAGTAATAAAACACAACTGCTTCTAGCTGGTACTAAATCTGTACTTGCTAATGCTAACAATTCTCACAATTTTGATAAACAATACATTTGCAAACACTGTATCTCCTCCTAGTTCAAGAGTCTGTTCTGATAGTACCCTTTCTTTTTCATCTCATATAAATAATGTTTTTAGAGATTGCTTTTTTCATCTTCAAAATATTTCTAGACTTCATCCAGTTTTGACAAAACATAGTACTGAAGTTTTGGTTAATGCCTTAGTTATCTCACGTATAGATAATCACTTGTTCTAAACCCACTGTACATATTATACCTATTCTTTTCCAATTCCATTGGCTCCCTGTCTACTATTGTATACAATATATACTGTAATACTACTCTTAACATTTTAAGTTCTCCACAATCTTGCTCCTTCTTATCTTAGTGATCTTTTACAGACTTATATCCCTTCCCACACTCTCAGATCCTCTTCTCCATCTTTACTTTCTTTGTCACACATTAAACTTTGCTCTATGGGAGCCAGTGCTTTCTCTTACAGTGCTCCGCAATTCTGGAATTTTCTCAATCTTTTTATTCACCAACTAGATTCAATAACAAAATTTAAAACTATTCTTAAAGCACACTGCTTCAAATTGGCAGTCACATATGATTTTATTATTTGTCAATTAATGGTTTGTAAGTTGGTTATTTCTTTCTTGCTGTATTGCTGTTGATTTTATTTTTATCTGCTACAATTTAAATTTTAATGTTGTTTAATTCTTTGTAAGTTGACCTTGAGGTTTAGAAAGCCGCTCAATACATAAAAAGTATTATTTTTGTTATTATTGTTATTCTTACATTAATAATAATAATAATAATAATAATAATAATAATAATAATAATAGGAATGTCTGTTTATGTTACAGATTGGACATAAAGGTAAGGGCAAGCTCAGAGGAAATTCGAACTGTTGTTTGTCCCTAATGTTTGGAATCCTTGTCAGCAGTTTCTTCTACAATGTTGCATCTAAACTAGAATAAAAATATTCAGTATAGTAACGGCAAAACTAAATTTGTTCAGGTACAATATATTACCTCAAATGGTTGCATATTTGTTGATGGACTACAAAACTTTGTAAAATGAATGGATCAGCTACTTTAAATCAACAATACCACAAGTAAGGGAAATAGTATGACACTGTATCAAAGGCACTGAACATTCCTCAAAGCTCAGTGCAGTACAGTACAGAAAATG
The DNA here is from genome assembly GCA_026402145.1 of Polypterus bichir lapradei. Taxonomy (NCBI): domain Eukaryota; kingdom Metazoa; phylum Chordata; class Cladistia; order Polypteriformes; family Polypteridae; genus Polypterus; species Polypterus bichir. The sequence continues at coordinate 112,147,776 of JANRMT010028174.1, read as the reverse complement.
AAAAAAATACCAAATAGCACTGCTTAAATGCCATCCTTTGTTTAAACAGAATTACCAGACAACAAGGCCATTTCCTTTGGAAGATACTGCAATGACTGAGTTACAGTAACTGCAATTAAAGATGATATTCATGGATCAACATTCATCATGGCGTTCAATAATGGTCCCAATGAGAGAGTGGCAGAGAAAAGTCATAAAAAATTATTGACTGCAGAGCTTTTGCAAAATATCACCTACAACATATTACACATATGTGTCAGAAAATTATTTAGTGATGTGAGTGTAAAGTGGAACCTTTTCATTTGCATTCTAAGCATCAAGTGTGGTGCATATTGTAACAAACACTGCACAGTAGCCAAGTCACACCTTCTTCATACTAATATATATACTAATATACTAGCATCATAATAAGGAAAGTAACTTTGGGATTGTTAAAATGATGAATAGTGCACAATAAAGGGAAATCCTGGATAAAACTGGCACCCTTTATTGGAAAATTTAAATGTTCCCATTTGCGCTGAATTTATGACAAGGCAAACACCATAGGGTTCGCTCATCACTTCATATGACATAATCTGCTTATACTGAGCTTTTGCACATAGATGGATTTAATAATGTTGGGACAGTTTTAAGCCATAGTTTCAGTAACTGACGGATTTTCTGGTGTTGCCCGAATTTTAACTTCATCTGATGTCGTTTCACACGCATTATGAGAGTGGTTGTGATGCCCATTGAATCTTACGATTGGGCAGTCATGTCATAAATTTCAGTCAGCTGTCTTGTAATTTCAGCTTTGTCAGGCCTTGATTTTCTGATGTTACCGTTAAATTTCCTAAAGTTCATTGGGCAGCAACTACAGTAAGTGTGCCTTGTACCCGTGTAGTTTGAGCATATATACAACTGGCAATTATCATGCAGCGTGAGAAGTGACATGACCATTGATTTCTAAATATTGCACCAAAGGTAATTTAGATGCAAGTAGGTAAGCAACCGAACAAGTGCTATGAAAAGCAACTATTCTTTGCCGGCTATGTTGAAATATGACTTTCTTTCATAAATGGTAACCAATCAGGGAATGAGACAATGTAATGACCAGAATCAAAGACCCACATAAGAAGCACAGAGTATATTTGAGTCAGCTTTTGCAGAAATCTTTGTTTTAGTCCATTTACACTGAAATGTCGCACTGGCGTTTTGAAAGGTATCCGGCTATGGATAATGTTTTCAGAAGTATTTGTTTTCGTGGGTTGAAAGCTTCAGTGTAGTGTGAATGAAAGGCTAAAAGGGAGACAAATGTGTATTTTTAAACAAAAATGTAGTAATGTGGACAGGGCCCAAAATAGCATCTTTTGAAAACTTGTGACAAAACCTTGTGTTTGCTATTCATCACTGTTCCCCAAACAACTTCACAGAGCTAGGGTCATTTTGCAGTAAGTAGTAGACAATTACTATAATATCACGCCAGAAAACTTAACAAAGGTTAATGAAAAAGATTACTAGCTGATCTGTGTGATCAATTCAATATAGTAATAAGCCAGGGAATTAACATTTATAATAAGATCACTTGTTTTATTATTTACCTTTTTGTAAGGGGGTGGCATGGTGTTGCAGTGGTACCGCTGCTCCCTTGTAGTAAGGAGACCAGGGTTTGTGTCCCTGGTCCACCCTGCATGGAGTTTGCATGCTTGCCCAGTGTCTGCATGGGATTCCTTTGGATGTTCCAGTTTTCTCCCACAGTCCAAAGACATGCAGGTTAGATGAAATAGCAATCCTTAATTGGCCCTAGTGTGTGTTTGAGGTACGTATGTGTGTTTGCCCTGCAATGGACTGGTGCCTTCTCCAGGGTTTGTTCTTGCCTTGTGCCCTGTGCTAGCTGGGACAGGCTCCAGCAGAACCCTACGACCCTGTTCAGGATTAAGCGGGTTAGACAATGACTGACTGACTGACTTTTTTGAGAGGGACACATGATTCCACAAAATTTCAGGATGTCAGACTTCTAATGTGAAAAAGGGGGAGGGCTAAACATTTTTCAAGGAAGCATAAAATACAGTGCAAAAACAACTGCCTTTCTGTACAGAAGCCTGTGTTTTATTAATATTTTGTGTCTTTTATGAACTTGATTATACCACAGCTCGAATTATTTTACTACTTATTTTATAAATAGAAAATAATTAAACCTCTATTATGGGGCACACTGATGTGCAAATAAAAGGTCACTGCAGCAGTTGCAGTCTAAGTGAGCTTTTTCCTGCTAAAGGTTGTCGAACATTTACTTTGCTTAAGAATTAGACATGTAGAAATTGCCAGTTGTAGCAGGTCTTATAATGGTGTTAGGACCATGTGCATTAGTAATTAAGTGGTATTTCTATTTTTTTTACTCTGAAATGGCAGTTTCAGCAAGAAAGACAGTCTGAAAATCTTTTTTAGATGAGCAGCATTTTATTCTTTTCTAACCTTTACAGGATTCTACATTGTATGAGGAGAACACAGATAGCAAATTATTTGTCTCATTAAAAAAAAGACACAGCTAACACCATAATTATCTCCTATAAAGCCTCGGGTCTATCCATCTTTCAGGTGCTTGTGAAATATGTTATTTGAGACTTTTTCTTTTATAGAGCAAGAGGGGTTTTTCTTACATGAAAATGAACATCTGCAAGCACCTTATTTTAATGGCATATTAGAGTAACATTACTTTTCATATTAAATATCTATCCCCCTAAAGGTGCACTAGCTTCCTGTTCTGCAAAGCCAGCACTTTGAGAAAGAATCTTTCATTTGCAGCCATCTAGCTTTATGGAACGATAAAGGCAAAGGCAGAAGATTTGCAAATCTGCATTTAATTAGGACAATGAAGCACTCACACACACACGAAAAAATAGATAATACTCCATCAAGCACTCCAAAAATGAATGCCTAATTAATTCTGCAATGTGAAGAGATAGCAGCAGAGATGAGATCAGTATTCCTTCCATTACATCTGTTCTATTTTCTCTCAATACGAAAGCGTCAGGCTGTAGAACTGGAAATTTGTCTCTATAAAAAGCTCCCACATCCTGCCTAAGCCCCATGCAACCTTTTTCAGCATAAATATTAAAATAAAGAAAGCTTGAATAGGTAAATTATAATATGAAATTGGCATCCATTTTGCATTACAAAAAATAACTGTATACACACCATTGAGCTTTTTTATTTTTCACTGCACCTGTTAGGATAAAGATAAAATTGTTTGACAGAACACTTGAAGTAATTATTTGGAGGCAGCATTTTGTTCAGCATTCAGATATTCAAAGTCATACTTTATGCTGTGCAAGAAATTTAGCAGATTAATTAAATTGTAACCAAAATGATTTTTTTAGGGTGCGCAAATAGAAATATGCCTACAGAATTATCAGCACTGCACAAATGACCACAGCTACAGCAAAGTAAATAATGTCTTTATCATATTCTGCCTGTGTAAAATAACTAATAGTCTTAAAATGCTTAAACATCTGTTTGTGAAGCACTAGGTGCTGATTGCACCCAACTGTCTGTTTACACGGTCTTGTCAAAAACACTTAAAGAATTTTCATGAATGAATACACAAAGCAGGTAATTAGTGATTGCAGGTTTTACCTGTAAATGTGCATATTACTAAATATTTTGGTTTCACTGAATAGATAATCATTGCATTTTCTTCAACAGTTTCAAAGTTGCCTGTTTTGTCTGGTTAAGTTTAAGTTTGGAGGATTCACTGTACTTCCATATGGATGCATACAATTTCATTTTTAACAAAAGAGGATGAGGATGTCTTCAGGTATGGCATAGGCTACTCATATTTACTTTGTACATTTTTTTACTCACAAAAGCACTGGCTGACTACTTTTCACTTTGCTCAGTTACAAGTTAATAAAACATCCAAGAGAGAGGGTTATTAACTTTAGTCTTTCAAGGGCACATGTGCAGTGGGTTTATTATATCAACTGCATCATTAACCAGATTAAATCATTAGAAACAGTTATCTCTTTTGCCAGTTAAAATACCTAATGCTGAATGCAACTTAAATTAACACTTTCTAAAAATATTATATTACCATAAAGGAATAAACATGAAATGTATGCCAATAATTGTATAAATGAAGTTAGCTGAGAAAGTGTCTGTAACTGTGGATGATGTTAACATCTGTGGTTGCTGCTCTTTGCACAGCTGGTGCTGAGCTGACTGGCAGTCCATTCTATCCTTAAACATAATTTAATATTTTACAAAATCATGAAACATATATATATATATATATATATAATGTGTTTTTAAAAAATGGTAGCTTTGAAAAGATTGCTTAAAGCTGTTGCCTCCAAAACTCTGAGACCTTTCACTCTCTGTCCAGGGTTTGCATATTTTCACAGAACCTTCGAGGGTTTATCTGAATTTATGGCTGTTACGGTAAGTGGCAACTCCAATTGAACCAGTAAGAATGAAACTATGCGTGCCCTGAGAAAATGGAGTCCTGCCAGATTTAGTCTGTGCCACATGCCTGAAGCTGTTGGAATAGAATTTATTGAGCCAGTAAATGGATAGATGGTAGATAAAAGCTTCAGTTATAGATTGACTTTTTAAATGTTTATGTGTTGTAGGTGATCCATCCAAATTGTTATTTACATCAGAACCCAGGCGAAAATTGTTGATTATAAAGTCATTTTTATTCTAATTGATCAATAAGTCAGTGATGGTACTGCAGTTAGAACAAAGTTTGAATGGTTATACCTTTCAAATTACTTGAGTGCTAGGGTGTTGTACCGTGTTAGCCATTATGAATGTAGAGAAAAGCCAAGCAAAATGACATCTTTTATTGGCTAACTAAAAAGATTACAATATGCAAGCTTTCGTGGCAACTCAGGCCCCTTCTTCAGGCAAGATGTGATTGCCTGAAGAAGGGGCCAGAGTTGCCTCGAAAGCTTGCATATTGTAATCTTTTCAGTTAGCCAATAAAAGGTGGCATTTTACTTGGCTTTTCTCTAAATTACTTAAGATAAGATTACCATACTTTTCTTTCAAATCATGCCAGTTCCTACACAGTTTTGCTGCCTGGTTTATTCATAGTTTTCTGCAATATGTGTTCAGATGTCCTTATACTGGACGAAACTGGGCTAACAAGAGATTTAAGTCTTTCTGCTGTTAGTACATTAAATCAAACCTTTGGCCTTTCTTTGATGTCTGATAATGGCATTGCTGAAGTGTACCAAATCTGTTTATTACTTTTCAGCCCTAGAACTACAGCATTAAAAAACTCTTCCCTTCACATCCAAAAGATTCAGATCTGTCTACAGTTACTGAAAAGATGAGGAGTCGCAGCTTTTCAGATCATATTTAAACCTGTGACATGACACCAAAGATGCACACAATGAGTGAATGTGTTTTTCTCATTTTTTTTAAATTGCTATGAAACCGTCTTAAACCCCTTTTGATTTTATCACTGTCTACTACCATGAAGTGTACCAAAGTAATAAAATAGTGAACACTCTAGGATTCTGGGTTACACATTATGTGCACAGTGTTGAGTGCAGTACAATTGATGACAGGTTTTTTTAGCTTAACTTAACTTTATTACCCCATATAGAGAATTAAGTTGCTTTGTGCATCAGCAATAAACTTACATAGACGCAGGTTTTCAATCTAAAAAACAGGAAGGAGAAATATAGTATAACAAACTATCAGTCCATCCATTATCCAACCCGCTATATCCTAACTACAGGGTTACGGGGTTCTGCTGGAGCCAATCCCAGCAAACACAGGGCACAAGGCAGGAAACAAACCCCGGGCAGGGTGCCAGCCCACCACAGGTATAACAAACTACATACTGTATACCTGAACACTAACATGCATACATATGCAAAAACATCTACTATATAATAAAACACTAAGGTCTGTGTGTACAGTTCCTCAGAGAAATCTAATTGGTCAGTTTGTCTTAGGAGTGATTTGTCAGTTTGGCTTTGGTGTTGCGATGAAAGAGGAAGTGCATGTTTTACATGCACAAGGAAGATTAAAGACGTATGAACCACACAGAGAGAGCCACCATTAAAAATGGAAGGTATAAAACTGGACAGGAGTCAAGCAAGGCGCCTCAAAGTACCGGAGTCTGAGAGGTTGGCTTCATGGAAACGTGCTCGAGAGAGAGAGAGCACTGGTGAAGAGACATTCAAACTCACGCGAATACAGAGGAGAGGTGCTGAAGGTACACGTAGGACAAGAGATAGCAAATGTTTTTAAATTATTCTATTGCCTGTCATTGACAGGTATCTTGGATGATATATTAATAAAACTTTACACTCATCTAAATAGTAGCTTATATGAATCTGTCTTGTCACTGATGGCTGTGAATTCTAGTTAGCTGTTCCTATTAAGGAGCCTCGAAATAACAGAGTTTGAGAAGTAGGCTTAATGGGAACGCGCTCAAGAGAGGGAGCACCGGTGAAGAGACATTCAGACTCACATAAATACAGAGGAAAGGTGCTGAAGAAATCAAATAACTTCTTATATCAGAAAGTATTTATTCAAAATTGTCAAAATCTGTTAAATGCAAAAGAGCTAAAATTAAATTTACAATGTATCGAGAGTGTGGCATCGTTGACAATTTAATGGATTTTTTTTCCAAGGACCAGATCCTCATATAGCTGTTGCATTGATTTTTGTCTCACCCCAATGACTCTACTCACAGATTTAATCATGTGCTGCAGTTTGACTTTGTTTTAGGCACACTTGTTGCCAAAGATTAAACCAAAAGTAAGAACACTCTGCAGAACAGATCAGTAACTCATATGGCGAATCTGACATATCACACTAAATGTATTCAATTTACAGATTTTTAGCTATATACAAAGCACTTTTATTGAATAGTAACTGGTTATCAATCAATGGTTTTATAAGTCATACTCTACAATGCCATGGATGTGGCCTTCAAATTACAAGTAAGACCACACAGTGAAAGAAAAAGTTCTGAAGAGAGCTACTAAACTGATTTAAGGAGAAAAGAAGTTAAGCAATTTCAGTTTAAAAAACATAAACAATAGGCAGACATGGCACAAGTATTATATTTAATATGAAGTAAGGTTGATATAAAAATGCTATTTTTTTCAACATAACACAAAAAGCACAGATAAAGGCTAGTCTAAAGTGTGTTTATACTGTAACACATAGTAAATGTTAGAGAATACTTCATAACACAGAGGACTGCAAATATAAAGGACTAGTCATACTTATAGTAGTTATAATTGAAATAGCACTTCAGATCTCCAAATGTATTTATTTAAACACATAAATAAGAAATGATAAGGTATGTGTTGTTGCATGGCCTGTTATGATGGAAATGTTTTATTACGCACATTGATTTCTGATTTTTATTTTTTTTTTTTTTTTTCCCTGAAGAGAGTGGTTAGAGATGCTGCCTCACGACTCCAGACTTCCAGGGTCAATTCAGAATATGTGTGTGTGTGTGAGGCCTGCACATTCCCCAACTGTCTGTGTGGGTTTTTGTCATGGTTTTGTTTTTTTCACCCACATTTCAAAGACATGCTTATTAGTTAATTGGTAAGTCTAAATTTTATCCTTTGTGAGAGGTTGTGTGTAAAAGAGTGAAGGCATCCTGCAATGAGTTGAAGCCTTGGATTAGCTCTTGCCTTGTGCCTGCTTTGCCTCCCTGAATTGAGTAAGTGACCTAGAAAATGGTTGAATATACACAGTGCAACTTCTTGACTTTAATTTAAGCATTTCAATGTAATGCTCCAATAATTACATTTTACAAAAGAATTTTACCATTTTTACTGAACATTTTATTACCTGAGTGGCCTGTTCTAGAAACTCCCCTTCAAGAGCTACAGGATCTAGGATGTTGCTGGGTACAGTGTGGCATGACTGGCCCTATTTAACATGTTACCAACCCTGTCCTCAACAAGAAAGGAGCCATTAAAATGATAATAAAAATGACAATATAAACTATATGTGTTGAAATGGTTTAAAAATAAAATCAAACCTTGTTATACAAGCAACTGAAACTAATTTTGTTTGTAGCTCAGAACAGCAGATTTACATCTGAAAATGTATGATCGTCTAATCTTATTCACTTAAGAAGGGTGATATATAAAAATAAAATCCATATCATCCTCATTGTGTAAGTTTCTACATTGATTTTCATCAAAATGCCTGGACTTGCACTTGTACAATAGCAGCTAAAACACAAGTATTCAATTAATCAAACTTTATCTTGTATGCTACTAACTTTAAAATGATTTATAAGGCATAAAAGTTGAACAATACAGCATATTTCATATAGGGAAGCTGAATGATAAGAGCACAGAGCTGATATGTACATAAAAGTCAATTAGATTAAATAAACACAAGTATAGATGATGTAAAATGCAAGGGTAAAAGAAAAGGTGAGTTTTATGGTGTAATTCAAGTAGTTACAATGATGCAACTTCATAGAAAGAAATGTGGAGATAGTAACAGAATAAGAGCCACAAAGTTAAATGAGAATTTGCCAGCCAACTGGCTATGATTACATTTTTTAAGAAAAGACCAAATAATCTGCATCACATTTGTATGCTTTCAAGATGAGCCAGGCAATTTATTTCTGTAGATATCTACTGTATGTTTTTGGCAAATCAAACTCCTTCATTATATAAATTAAATTTGCCATAGTTCATGTAACATTTTTAAGTATTCAAAAGGTACCAGACATTGTGCTGTATTGTTTTACTATAAATAAACAATAAAAATATAATCATAAAGTAAGTAGCTATTGGGACATGCACTCTTTCACTAAATTTGGCTCTGCATTATTACTCAAGAAAAGCTGGACAGCATTAGCGACACAGAATATGAATATTTTGACAAGAACAAGTCATTCATTGCAACAAAAGGTTATCAATAATATAATCCTCATTTCTTCAAAATGACATTAAAAAGATATCTGATAAAGTATTGCTTTTTACCACACTACTTTACTTCTGTGTGAAGAAAAACTTCATAACTTTTGTACAAAACGTACCCTTAAATTTTTTTTATCTGTGTAACTTGTGTTTGTTGAAGAATTTATTTAAAGTAACATGTTCATTATTTTAAATACTTCAGTCATATCAGCTCGTAATCTGAATATGATAATACCCCTGACTATTAGCTCTTCTTTGTGCTTTTCTAATGCTATTACATCTTTTTTACAATTCATTTTTTCCTCTCTCCAACAAGTATACCATCCCTATCACAGTTGGGCCCTCTGTCTTACTCATATGGCATTAACCAACCTTCATTGCTGCTTTGGGTCCATGTCCGTACGTTGTTTTACAATAAGGTTATGCAGCATTGTAACCCTACCAGGATCTGTGCATATTTCACATGTTTTTTGCCTTACATACTCTCTCCTTTACCAAGGTGTTTGTCATCTCGTGATGCATCCCATCACACCACTATAAACCCTTAAGTGCTTCTAATAAGGTGTACTTTCAAGTTACAAAACTTCCCATTTTGTATTCATAGCTAATATTTTTACTTTGCATGTATAATAGTTGCGGTGGGTTGGCACCCTGCCCAGGATTGGTTCCTGCCTTGTGCCCTGTGTTGGCTGGGATTGGCTCCAGCAGACCCCCGTGACCCTGTTCGGATTCAGCGGGTTGGATAATGGATGGATGGATGGATGTATAATAGTTCATGTTTACTTAAATTAAATTACCATGTGCTATTAATCACTATACTCTGCACATATGACAATACTGACCCTATAAACAAAATTGCTCAAGTCTCAAATATATCCAAGTCCATCTATAATTATTTGGTGATTTTTAGACATTCCAACTAATTTAGTGTTACCTGCAAATTTAACCAAATTGTTGTTTATGTTCTTATTAAGATCATTTATAGACGGTGTATTGAAAAGAGATGAGGCCCCAACATTGACTCCTATAGGAAACCACTTTGAAGATCACCAGATTTTGAAAAACACCATAACCCTTTCTGTTTTCAAGCCAGTTTTCCACCCAATTGCAAACTGTGTATTGAACTAACCGTTTTTAGTTTGAGTATGAGCCCCTTATAAGGTAACTATGCTGCCTGCAATAGGCAAGGCAACTGTAATATTGAAATTAAGAAACAAGAGAAGGAAACATATTATCTGACCATCAGGAGTATTTGGTGAAGCATTGTATTGTAATTAAAAAAGTCTTCCACGGGCAATACTTTGGAATAATGTCTTTGGAGAGACTAGACTAAAGCTGCATCCATCTGAGAAAAAATACAGCTAGCAGCATTGGAGACAGGATCAATTAAGTTCAAGCCTCTTTTCATCAGGATCCTTTTAATGCAGCAGAGGTAAGCAGACACCTTAACAAGATCAGCCATGTATTGCAGGTGCTGGCAGCAGAGTGAACGTGGCTGGAGCAAATAAGGTTTATAGATGATGCACAAACAAAAGGCAGGAAACATTGCACACCATTCTACTTTAAGAAGAGGATACATGTTTGCAATATAAAAAACTGTCTCTGGAAAATGGAAATGGGGTAAATGGTTTAAAGGGGGAGATCTGGTTGAATAATATTAAAGCTAATAGTAAAAAAGATCATATGGTCATAAAAGTAGGAGAACTACTTTGAAGAAGGCCACAAAAATTTAATATTAATCCCAGATTGCTGTCTGTTATGGTTTATTTAGGGCGTCCTCCCTAGCTTTAGTTTGTTTAATCTTTGCTTATTTATCGTGCTGTTTTTGTAATGTAGTTTGGCATATTTAATAATGTAAATGTTTTGTTGTTTTCTGTGTTTCAGTCATTTTTTAGTTTTCTTTTTGTCTTTTAATAATATAACATTTTTTGTCATACATGTTTTGTAGATATTGAGCCCAATGGGGTAGGCACCCGTGATGCTGCAGCTGTGGCTGCTTATCTTTATAAAGGCCAATAATGCATCAGGTTGATGCTGATGACTTTTTTAATATTGGAGGCCTTACCTTCTTTTAAGAGTTTCATGGTCAAGCTTATGTTTAAGTTCTGTGGATTTGTGAATAGTTTTTTATAGTTTAATGGGCCAAATATCATAACATAGGCAGAAATGCTGTTTTATTGTTGTCAAGTAACTAGCTACTGCATCTCAAGTCCCAGGGGTTTACTATATTAATGTAAGTGTAAAGCAAAGAATGTTCATTTTGATTTGAGCTCTATTTTATGCCTATTTATCTTGTGACATTCTATTCCATTTTTAAATTAAATGTCTGTTTTTTTAATTTGATTGTGGAAATCCCTGAAATATATTCAAAGTTTATTTTCTTATAATCTCTGTCTGATCTGTTTTCTACAAACTTCTGACTGTCTATCTGCAAAACTTATTCTGTGAAGTCTATTACAACTACAACAACAACAACAACATTTATTTATATAGCACATATTCATACAAACAGTAGCTCAAAGTGCTTTACATAATAAAGAATAGAAAAATAAAAAAACACAATATGAAAACAAAATAAATCAGCATTAATTAACATTGAATAAGAGTAAGGTCCAATGGCCAGGGGGGACAGAAAAAACAAAATAAAAACTCCAGACGGCTGGAGAAAAAAAAATAAAATCTGTAGGGATTCCAGACCATGAGACCGCCCAGTCCCCTCTGGGCATTCTACCTAACATAAATGAAACAGTCCTCTTTGGATTTAGGGTTCTCATGGAAAGGCTTGATGATGATGGTCACGTAGAATTCTGCCTTTTAGTCCATCCATCATTGTTAGTCGAACACTATGTACTGTCACACACGTGGGAATGGGAGGCAGCTAAAGGGCTTGAATATTGACAATTCCATGCCAGTCCAGGGGGTGGCGAGGTGCACTGACTTTTTCTCTCAATCCTCTGCACACCATTCACAGGAAATCCCACAGGGATCCGGCGGCCACGATGACGTCACGTCCGGTTCTGGTACTCAAGAAGGTGTCACTTCCGGTTCTGGTGCTCAAGAAGATGTCACTTCCGGGCACGATGATGTCATTTCTGGTCCACCATCTTTACGCATTTGAATCAGTTCTGTTTTGGACTTGAACCTGAACACTACTCAACTAAACAAACCCATTTTGCAGCCAGGGCATAATATACGGGTGTCTGCCCCAAACCTTTTGATGTCTTGTGTCTATTCTTATGACAGTACAAGAAGGCTTGTGCTCTGAGGTGGAGTTGAATAGCGTAGAAAGCTCTCAGGCAAATTAAGCACATTCATGCTTGTTGTTATGTCACATGCTTGTGTATGACGAGTGTTCATAAAAATACAGTGTTGTTATATTTTTGAGTGTTATTTCTTTTGGTGGCTGTCTTGTGTGCCTTAAGTGCATCACAGCTTGCTCCAGTTGTCAGGGTAACTTTTCCCGTCATAGTGGGTGCATGGTTTCCTGGTTCATCACCTGTTGGCAATCACAGTGGCAGGTTTAAATATCCTCCCACTTCACCTTGTCTTTATCTGGATATTTCTTCTTTTCTGATTTGATCCTTAAGTTCCTGAAATTTGTTTTATCCTTCTCCCTGTTTTAACCATTTTCTGTTTTGCATCTTTCCCCTGGTTTGATGTTTAAAAATCTTGTCAGTTCACCGACATAACAAGTGTATTGTGCAGAATAGACATTTTCACTGGATAAAAAGAATATTTTTAGCTTATGTGGAAGCAGCTTGCTTTGTCGATTTCCTCATGAACAACGTTATAATGAAAGGAACTTAAAAAAACACAGTTTAAGATAAAGCAAAGAAGACATCAACATTAAATCAACTATTTGTGCTAAGCTCCTCTAACAGGAAAAAATATTTATCAAATAGCAACAATGCAAAAGATGCAATTAATTTAACCTACTCAGAATCAAAGTGAAATAGATTAACCCTTAATCAAACTGCATGTACAAAAGAGAAAAGTCATGATGATAAAAATTAGTTAAAAAGTTCACACTGTATCAGACTCTCTATGTTGCTATAGGCCAGGGGTTCTCAAACTCGGTCCTGGGGGCACACTGTGGCTGCAGGTTTTTGTTCCAACCAGATTCCTAATCAGTGACTACACCTGATAGCACTGATCTCATTTAATTAGCTGGTATTATTTATCTTTTATTCTACATTCAGAAAAGCACAGCAGCATGATTTTTATATTTATAAGAAACTTAGAAATATTTCTGTTTTTGCTATGGATTTAAATGCTTAACTCTCTTTTTATTTCATTTTGTCCTTTCTCTGTGCAGTTTGCTCCCTTGATTGAATGTTAATAATGACAATTAAAAACTATCAGAGCAGAAACCCAAGCAAACAACACTCAATCGTGAAAGGCTGCAACTACTTTAGTGTCCGCCCCACAAAGTAGTAAATAACGGATTAATTAAACAAATAGAACACCTAGAAAAGCAAAATGAAAATCAAGATGAAAATACTGTTAAAAAGAAAAAAATACATACAACTGCTTAGTACATTTTAATACTTTTTTTCTTAAAAAACTTAGTTTTCTAATTTGTATATTGTTCCCAAAACAGGGAATCTGGGAAACAACAGTTCACTTAATTAGCACAGGAGTCCAATTAAAAACAGAGGCTGGTTGGAACAAAAACCTGCAGCCACAGTGGGCCCCCAGGACTGAGTTTGAGAACCCCTGCTATAGGCAATGACATCACAGATAAAAAGTAGCATTTGTGCTGTATTGGTTGACTTTTTTTTGCATATACTACAGAATCTTATTTTACAGTATAAACTCTTAATTGAAATTATTTATGCAGTTATTACAGATTTACAAGTTTAAAATTTGAATGTCCTTTGAAGTTGTCTTTTAAGGTTGCAATAAGATCTACTTTAATGGTGTTGCTTTTTGTATTGTGATTGGCTGTGTTAGGGATCTAGAGAATAAAAGTGACAGAAAGGGATAATAAGAGCTTTTTTGAGATGTAAGGTGAACATATAACGGCAATAATAAACTGCTGAGAATACTTTCTGCTCATGTCTGTTTCTTTTGCCACTAACACATCTCTGATACTGATAGCTTAGTATGAAGTACAGATTGATTGTATTGGTGAAAAAACGTGAACAGACAAAACAATCAGTGCTTCAGAATCAAATAATGTGTTAATATTTCTGCTGAGGGATGTCAAATAGTAGTATAGTCCAAAAGCAGCCTGTATAAATACTAGTATTATTTATTATGAAAGAATGTTTCCATTGTCATGTTACTATATTGCCATTAACCTAAACCAACAGTTTCCTGTCAATTGAAAGGTACTGAAAACTAAAGGAAGCCAGTAGAAAGAAGAGGTGCAAGTGGCAGTTTTTAGTTTTTGTAATGTGAGTTGAACAATCAAAAGACACAAAAACATGATTAGATAAAAGAAGGTCTGGTATGCTATTTAGTCAGTATACAAACCTGGCCAGCAGGTTAATTTACTTAGAATTGGGGAGAGACCTTTAAAACCAAAATCAAGAGAAAGCAAAAGGAAAAGGGTAGATCAAAAAGAAAGTTAGCCAGCAAGCTCAATATATAAAGAAAGTAGTAATCAATCAAATTTTTGGTAAACAACTCTGTCCTAACATTTTTCAGCCAGAATGTGTTTCCCGGCAAATTTTTTATTTTACTTTTCTGCATTTTCTTTCTTTGTTGTAAAGTATTACATTTCCAGATATTTATGATATTTATGTATTTTGTTAATACTGTTCTTTTTATTTATTATTTATTATATATGTATGGCATCTCCTGTGTTCCTTGTGTTTTGTGAATGGAACCTCAACAGGTGTGGTCCCCTTTATGTCATGGCTGAAGGATCATCCTCACTTTATATATTGTGAGACTGCGGAGTGGATGCTTCAGTGGTTTCTTGTCATTTGGAGTGTGTAATCAATTGTGAATACTGATTTTCTGGTTTGTGATTTTTTTTTTTATGATTATGATTTCTGGATTTTTTCTAGGGAGTTAGAACTTGTTTGGTGTGGGTTGCCTTTTTAGGAAAACACTTCTACCATTTTTTGTACTTCGTTTAATCTTTCTAACATATTCCTTTTTTCATAAAGACTCTATTTGGACTTATTTCTAAAGCCAAATGTTTTAGAGTTTTCATTTCCCTTGAAAGGTATTTTGATATATTTTAGACCACTTAAAGAAATTTGAATTTTAAAAGCTTATTCCTCATATCCATTGCCTGGAAAAGTTAAAGGTGGCCTGTTGAGTTTAGGCTCAATCTGCCTGGGTGAGTTGTATCTTTAGGCAGACGAGTGAAGACTAGCCAAGATTTTGTGGGTCTTTTAGGGATCTTACACCCTTTGGGCTGTTTTAAGTGCATGTCTTATTTTAATGGATGAAGCAAACAGACATTTAACTGAAGGTTTTCATTGAAAATATTTTGAAGTTTGCTCTTATGCACAACCTATAATGTCATGACTCACATAACACAGAACAATTTAAAGGCCTTGAAGCCAGGTTGTCTCTGTATTTACCATGGGCCTCCCTTGGTCACTGATGATGACTTTTGGAAGTCAAAGCTATTTTCAGTTAAATAACCTACACGGTATGTTTTATCCTTATCCTTTCTAACCTCTGTTGCAGGACAGGCATCAAAGGGGTTAAACTAGACATTCTAACTAGAAATTGTAATCTCTGCACATGTATATGTCATAGGAAATGCTTATTTACACAAACACAGACCCACCCTTATTTACAGTGGACTAAATTAGAAATAATACAATAGTTATCTAACATAATTCTAACTCTTTTCCACAGAATACTATACAGTATGCTAAGTCACTGAATGTTTTATATTCCTGTGTCCAACATTTTGTTTGTTTTAGTTTAATAAAAGCTCTAAAAGCACATATTAACATTCTGTTTCCCTTTGTAATTGATTTGACATGAAATTTGATTTGATTCAAAATAATGCACTGTCAATTTTATGCCCAACCTTCTTAGAAAAGGAAGAAATTCACTTTTGTTATTTAAATTAGACAGGCATTCTGTAAATGATATTTTTACTGATTTGTGTAAACATTTTCATTTTCCTTTATATTCAGCAAGTTTAAACAATTTTGCAGCCAGTACACTAAACATTACTGTTCTGTTGATTATGCACCAATTGTGCATTGACACTGCTTATTTTAAAGAATGGCAATGTTTAGATGAAATGTGATGGCTCCCATAATTTTATGTATGGAATAATCAAACCTCAAAAATGTAGCTGAAAATGTAATTTATATACAGTGGTATTTGTCATATAATCAATCCTGTCAGCTTCCAATGATACTGTATACCTTGACATTATGTTCCAGCAGCAGTAGTTTATATAAGTGATGACTCTGTGGACCTGACTTGTCATTGAATTTCTTCAAACAGCCTACAACATCTTACACAAAACTTGAAATCTGCTAACATAGCTAGCTTTAAAGTAACATAAAGCTGGCATATAAATTCATATTTAGAATAACAACACCAATTGCACATTTCAATGAAATGGGCTAGTGAGATCTGATACATATCACCTGGGGCTCATGTATAACGCCATGCATAGAATTCACACTAAAACATGGCATACAGACAAAACTGGAAATAAGCGTGTGTACACAAAAATCCAGATGCATAAAACTACATATGCCAAGTTCCATGCACTTTCCCTTTATAAACCCCAATGAACGTGAAACTTAATGCATGTGCACATGCCTATAGTGCCACCCTGACTCCTCCCAGAATTTCACATATTTGAATATGCAAATCAATATAAATATCTCCCTCTGTTCAGTGTTTTGTTATAAGACAATAGCAAAAACACGTGGAAAAAGGATTTCAGCGAATACGAAATGGAGACAAGGAAAAATGCCCTACTTGTTGGCTTAAGCAGTGGTATAAGCAACAAAAGGAAGTTGATAGAGTGATACAGCTTTGCAGAGACACTCAAAAGTTTATGTTCAGAAAGTCACAATGCAACACACTTTATGTGCTTTATAGAGCAGCACATTAATAGAGAGGAAATGCTTTCTATTTACATAAGCAAATTAATTCTCTGAATTCTCTTATAGTGTAGCGTCAGCATCAATGGATTAATTCGCTGCACTTTACATGAGTCTTTGAGGTGACTCACTACCCTTTAAAGTACTGCTTGCCTTTTGCTGCACTAGATGGAAAAAGAACCTGCAACTGTGCAGAGTTGCTGTTTTTATAGACTGTCCTACTATAGATGATATAATGTCAGCTCATTCTTTTGGTGATTCATCTCTGGCTGATGAAACTTGTCCAGCGCCATTGCAATAGCAATGTGCATTCAGCTGACTGCTCCGATTACTTTTGGAAAACCGGACATTGGTGCAAATTGTGCTTTGATGTTTCCCTGTTCAAGCACAGTGTAAGGAAATCTTATCTATCTGGATGACGAGCAGATAATACCATCTTACACACCTGGCATGTCGCGAATCACTGATGTTTGTGAAATACCTGATCAGTCAGCCAGTTCACATTGAAAAGCTCCTGTGGCTAAAAACCCGAGATTAGACAGAGATTGCAAAATCTATAATGTCATCCTCATCTATAAATACACGCTCTCTTCTAATTCTTCCATTTGCAATGTCTTCTAACAATGCTAAAGCAGCTATAGTAGTTGGAATAGTTTGCCAATTCTGTGCACCATTATATTCTTACAGAATGATTACAATCAAGAAAATTAAATTGGTAAATGATATACTATTAATTTCAGGGTATTTGATACAGACCACGTTACGGGTATGAATCTAAAAAAGAAAGACCACAGAAACAGTAGCACTGCTTAGACCCTGGGAGCCACCCATTGGCAAAACCAAGCAGAAAAGTGCATATGCACGGTGTGAGGCCACCGTGAAAATGTGCATGCCATTTTTTTGCAAAGGCACCATTTATGCATGAGACCCCTGGAGTTTATGTATTTTCTTGTTATTTTTTAATCATTATTTTTCATATGTTATGTAATTTCTGTTGTTTGTAACTATTCAATGTCTCTTTAAATTTTCTGATATTCCTTGTGCTTTATGAGTGGGCCCCCAGTCAAAGCAGTACAAGAACATTGCTTTGGTGGAGGATCCTTCTGAGTACAGCTATTTGTTTTTCTGGTTTTCTGGATATTTCTTTACTTCTGCCATTGGAATTTACTTACAGGTTATGGATTTGGACACACTTGAACTTGGACTTGGATTGCCTTTTAGGGTACTCCTTTTGCCTATTTTTGCTCTTTTGAGCTTTTTCTTGTATTTATATATTTTTGTGAATAAATCCTCCATTTATGAAAATCTTTTGTTTACCGTGTTGTCCACAACTTAGTGGTTTATGCTCATCCTCTTACCTATGGAAATTTAATATATTTTAGGACTTTTCTAGTTGATTTGTCAACTGCCCTTGGTTGGGAGCCAGCAGCTAGTAGTTGTGACTAGGTACTTTCTTTAAGTTTTAACCAAGTCTGTATCTCTATAGGTACTTATTATAAGTGTATCATATTCATAAAATATTTCCTCAGTATTACGTGAAAGTGATGTGACTTATGTCCTGTTTTTGTTGAAGGAGTATCTTGGAGTTTAAAGATAGTCTGTTACTGATAAGACAGATAATGATCTCTGTAAGCAATAAAGCTGATAATATGTTTGCTAAGTGCCACCAACTAGTCACCAGACATGACCCACCTCTTATTTGGGATTGACTTATGACATGGCTAAGGTTGATTTTCACCCTGTATAGAATGCACAATGTTAATTGGGTATTTAGGACTTTAATGGTAAAGTTCTGGATCAGCGTTAATGGTAATAAAGACCACATTTTGTTAAATTAAATATTGTGGCTTATTTTCTTCCACACATCACACAACAGTATCAAGGACCACGAAAAAGGAACTTATGGATCAAGCCATAAAACAGTAAAGAAAGGCACTCATGCACAGCACAGTAAAACTTTATGTTTCACAAATTTAAACATTCCTAGGAGTGAAATCTCTTTACAAATTCCAAAAAATAAAAAAAAACAATATTACAAATAATAATGCAATTACTTGAGAACTATTTTAAGCCAAGGTGAAGCCTCCCCACTCCCTTGTCTATGTTTATCCATTGTAGGGCAGTGTTGAATTCCTGGACAGATTTCTTCTTTTTTATTCTATAATTACTTGTTAGTCACCGAAATAACTCCTTTTTAAAAATCTTACTTCCAAATAGCTCTAATATTCTAAACTGTAAAATAGAAATGAAGCTGAAGACCTTCATCTCTGCCCTTTGATTTTTACCATTAAATTCTTGCATGTTATGTTTAGCTCAGTATTTGGTTTGCAGCAAATTTACATCAAATGGGTTTAAAGCTCTGATGCAGTTAACTCAGTGGTAATGAAAAGCACGGTAGAACCATTCAAGGGTCAACACACAAAAAAGATCAGACAAAATGGTAACAAGAAACTCAAAAATACACTAGTTTTGTTATGGAATGGCAGAGCTTCTCATGTAGACAACACTATAATGATCACTAAATAAAGCTCCTTATTGTTTTGACCAGCTCCCTAACATCCATTCTTTCTGTTGCTCATTCCTTACATGACATTAAAATATAAGCAAATTTGTGCATATCAAACATTTAGAAACATATAAAGACTCTTGCTTACATGGGGGATGGGGGGAAGCAAACTTTTTTCTTTTAAGCACTGCTGGTCAGGAATCTGCCATCTCATCTACTGTATATATACTGTATATAAAAGTCAATGTATGTGTTTGTGTATGTATGCATGCTCCAGCATCACTTCCAAACGATCAATTTTGATGAAATTTGGTACATTTTTCTCATTGGTTGACTAAAAATACTGTAGGGTGAAATCAACCCTAACCCACCCCCCTCTGGGCAGGGTGATGTTGCGGTCTTGTATGCATGTTATCATCCAGTTGACACTCGGAATGACCACCAGAGGGTTAACTGGAGGTGACTGCCAGCATTCTTTATGTTTGAATACCACCGCGCCCCTGTTGCTTTTCAAATTAAATAGAGTTAGCCGGTTCCCAGCATCACCTGGATGATAACATACATACAAGACTGCAAGACAAGCACATTAGTGAGTCTTCATTGTTTGTTAATTTATTTTTAAAGTTGTGTTTTTTTTAACATATTTAAAAAAAAAAACCACTTTATTTTCCTCCTTGGCAACCATGGATATTTCAGCTAGCAAATTCTAAGGCCTGAACAGTTAAACATCTACCAGTTTGTAGCAACTTATCTTAAAAGATTAATGGGTCAAAATGTGCACTCACTGAACAGAATAGTTTAGAGTAATGACCACACAATCAACTATACCACATTTTTGTGACTAGATACAGGTTAAGCTTATAAAGTTTTATTTATTTAATGATTGAAATATGCTTCATCAGTTATTTTGTTCTATACAATTTATTTTGTCTAATAAAAATGTACTGCTGTGGTGGGCTGGCGCCTTGCCCGGGGTTTGTTTCCTGCCTTTCGCCCTGTGTTGGCTGGGATTGGCTCCAGCAGACTCCTTTGACCCTGTAGTTAGGATATAGTGGGTTGGATAATGGATAGATGGATGGAAAATGTACTGTTTCATAGTTTTACAAAATAACTATATATGATTAATCAATATCTGAAAATATAGAAAATCTAAATTTACCAAAACTTACATAAAGAAATAAAATAAATAAAACTATTTCATACTGTGTATGATGCTATTATTTAAAAAAAAATCCAAAGTTATAACATGAATAAGTAATGTATCCATGAGAGTCTTCCTTGGTGGCAAGACGTGGTACAGTAAAACTAATCTCAAAAGATCAAAGAATGAATACACTGAAGAATACACTGATGCAAGATGAATGAATCATTTAAACAATGAAAATATATAGATTTGACATATTTGCATAAAGAGTAGCTACTGATTATTTATAGATAACATTTAAAATTTGGAAACACGTTTTGACAGTTGCCTAAAGCTGCTGATGCACTCTGTAATCTAAAAATTCTGTTCTAAATATGGTTTGCTTTTCATGAATTCTCTGTTTCTCTACACCACTCGAGTATCCCTTTTATACAAAACACAGACACGAGAACTGAAATGGTATATTGTTAGTATCCAGAGTGGTGTAAATGGTTTAAAAACACAGTCATTTTGCTTGGAGCAATATATCACCTTTAGAAAATACTGCCATACTGTTAGCTTTCAACTGGCATGAAAAAGAAAAAATGCAACACACATGGCAAATCCATTACATTGCCTTACTGATTAGCCAATCACAGAGTTTCAAAGACTGGGTCTGCCTTTCTAGAAAACAAGCTTTTTGCCCCACAGGCAAATTACAAATTGCTCACAAGAAATGATTTTCAAGGAAGCATCAGTCAGGTCTGAAATTGGCTTTACATTGAATTTAAATGAAGTTCTAAGAGGAAAATCCAGATATTCACTGTATTCTGCCTGTCTGTAGAATTTTACAAATAAACAGCAGTGCCACAGAGCAGTGTGCATATTCTTTCCATAGCAACAAGAAATAACCTGGAGATGGAAAATGCCAGTATTCTGATAATTTGAGTAACCTTTAAAGGAACAAACAGCTGCACCATATTTTTTGGAGTGTCACAGATTTTTCTTTTCTCCCATACTTAAAGCTGAAATAGTCTTATTAAGAAACCAGGAACCACAGAAGTGGCACTCAAATTGTAGTGAGCAGCACTGTAACACTTGTAATTTTATTAAATCTTATGTTGTCAAAAAAGAGAGAATTACACCCCATCTAATTAGATGAGTTTAATTGAGATTAATGGGGTCTCTTCTTTTGTTGAGCATTCATTAAATAGTTAGATTTCTCTAATTAATTCAGGTTAAGCATTTGATTTCATGCAACACCATTATTTAATCACATTACGAGGAATGATGAATACAGATCTTTCTACTTTTTTTTCTTTCTGCATTCTTTTCAAACAGCATCTCTTAGCAGAGTCTGTAGAATTTTCCATGAGTTTCTTTGATATGTATTGTGTTTAAACAATATAATATTTGTTCTCCAACTGCCAGGTTGAAGAGATGTGTCAGGCAATAAATTACCTAGAAAATAAATTGACTGTATCTACAGTATAATGACTTATTCATATGCATATGCTTTTAAAATAACTAACAGAGAATATATACATTAACAAACAGTGGATTACCAGTGGCATGTGAGGACTGTATGGTACAAGGGTCTCACTATGCCAAAGATGAATGCCAGATGGCAAGGTGCAAAATGCTGACTTTTGTAACTGTGACCACGAAGAGACAGCTATAGAGGATTAATTCAGCACAGCAAAGACCCCACCGGAAGGAAGCCACTGCAGCCACATGCTAAAGGAGTTTCAAGAATATATTCTCGGCAGCATTACTCCATTAGAGCATTTTACTTTAAAATTTCAGTATGTGCTACAGATATTCATGCATTTCTTTGGAAGGCGTATTTTCATGGGCAGGGTAGAAGTATATCTAATATGAAATTGCCATTTTTATTAATGTGTGTAAGGTCCCTGATTATGATGGCAATACTGATTTATGCTATATGAGGAGGAAGGATTTTTTTTGCTACTTTATGTCTCCTTATTTTCTTAAATTATAGTGATGTTGTTTGTTTAGAATATGTGTGTTTTAAATATCTCAGTCCTTTAAGTGTTGTTGTGTGACTGTTACAATTTGTTTTTTTTTTTTACTGCTAGAGTCCACTTCTTGTTCAATAATATAACTCAGACTTAGTTGGAAAGATCAGAGGTCCAGTCAGTCAGTCAGTATCCAAGCCACTATATCCTAACACAGGGTCACGGGGGTCTGCTGGAGCCAATCCCAGCCAACACAGGGTGCAAGGCAGGAACAAATCCTGGGCAGGATGCCAGCCCACAGCAGGGCACACACACACACACACCAAGCACACACTAGGGACAATTTAGGATTGCCAATGCACCTAACCTGCATGTCTTTGGACTGTGGGAGGAAACCGGAACACCCGGAGGAAAGCCACGCAGACACGGGGAGAACATGCAAACTTCATGCATGGAGGACCCGGGAATCGAACCCAGGATTCTTACTGTGAGGCAGACCAGTCAAAACAGGCCTGTTCATGTCATTATCACATAAAGGTTATGTCAGTTTTGTGTGTATAAGAAGATCAGAAGAAAATTGAGTTATTGTGCTGCTTTACAAATCCTTCATTTTACAAAAGGAGAGCTTATAATTTATTGATTAACTGTAACCAGTTTTGGAAATGGCTTATTTTAACTAAACTATCATTCCACCCAATGTACTCATTAAGTTTATTTTTATTTTACTTACCAGTTGATTGATTGATTGGCTGTATTATATATCCAGCAAGTCGGTATCCTTGTTTTTTATGTTTTTGCTGCTGTATGCATCTGAATTCCCCACGGGATTAATAAAGTGTATCTAATCTAATCTAATCCAATCCAGTCCAATGGTTTCTCTTATCAGCCTTATGCTGATGATACACAGATATAGTTGTCATTCCCTCAGAGAACCACATGGCATCAGCTAGAATCTCTGTATATCTCACTGATAATGCAACCTGGATGAAAGTACACCATTTCCAGCTCAAGTTGGTAAAAACAGACCTTCTTTTTCTCCCAGCTCAACTGTCTATTCAGCACTCCATCATTGTTGATCTTGGTTCATTATTGCTAACACCTTTAGTATGCAGCCTTTGGGGTAGTGATTGGTGACCAGTTATCCTTCAAAGATCATGTTGCTATGGTCTCTCAGTCTTGCAGATGCACCATGTACAATATCTGCAAGATCAGTATCTGACAGAATATGCAGCACATCTCCTGGACTGCTGCAGCTCTATGCTGGTAGCTGATTCAAAATGCAACAGCCCTTCTGGTGTTCAGCTAGCCTTGCATATGTCAATCCTCTCTTCAGATCACTACACTGCTGTCCTGTGGCAGCACATATTAAGTTCATATCTCTTAAGTGTGCCCACAGAGTAGTCAGTGGATCTGCACCTGTGTATATGAAGACACTTGTGAGGTTCTATGTTGTTTTTCGACCACTCAAACTTGCTGTTAAACAGCTTCTGGTGATGCCATCTCTGCTTTTCATTTGTGTAGTTACAAGCTCCTCACTTCCATGCGAAACTTTCACTCCCTCAATGTGTTTAAGAAGCATTAGAAGACTTTCTCATTTGAGAATTTCTATTTAACTGACATAAGTTGTTAGATTTTGTAACCAAGTAATTCTAGTTTATATTTTGTTCTGAGCTCTTCAAGGAGTCTGCTAGATTATATTGACATCTACTGTAAATTGCGTTGGACAAAAGTGTCTGCTAAGCAAACACTGTAAATGTAAAGCATGACTGGTTTGGTTTCATTTCAATAAAACATTTACATAAACAGAGATCCTTGTTAGGAGACATTATTTCCAGGCACACACACATTCTTGTTTTTATTAGTTCTGGAATGATTGTTTTTGGTGGTTTAACACGTAGTTGGAATTATGAGTACTAACATATTTTATTTAAACTGACTTTGGAATTCTGAATCCTGAAACTGGATTATTGTATATTACTGTGTACTTTGAAATCCCGCTGTGATGGTATATTCTTTGAAAATTGTGTAAAACAGATGGGCAATTAAAAGCACACACAGGCCATATTTGGTCTCATTCCCCTTTCATTCACCTTGTATGAACCAAAGGAAATGTAAAGGGCAGGGAGTATTAATGAGCATGTTTTTTTAGTCAGGCATTAAGGGCATCTGCAGCCCCCTCATAAATCCTGTAGTCAGCAATAGCAATTTACAGCCTCCATCAGCAAACAATGACAACGCAAAAGATTAATTGTAAAAATATCAGTTTCCATTTGATATGGGAAAATAATTATCTTTTCACAGAATTAAAAGATAACTACAGTAATTCCTCAGTTAACAAAGTAAATGTGCTCCAGGACTTTATTATGTTATAAGAATATTTCCTTTTAAAGGTAGACTACCATAGGAATTGGTGCCCTCCAATGACGCTACAGCAGCCATAATCTTCCACATCTCACTCCATGCGACAGTCATTTGCCCCATTCACAGCTGGCAAATTCTCTCCACCAGCTAAGAACTTGCATCTCACTTGGGGTCAGAGGCAACACCTTCTGCACTTGCTTTCCCAAACTCAATGAGCCGATTCAAGCCAAAATTCTTAAGGGGAATGTGCCAATAGCCATTGTGGATGCGGCCTGGACACAGACAGGTGGACATGTTGTTCATCACCACCACACGTTTATTTTATACTAATATTTACAATTCAAAGTCAGTGCACATACCCCAAACACAGTCCTGGCCACACAATTGCCTTCTCTTCGGGCCGCCTCCACTCTCCTCTCTGCTTCGTCCTGCTTCCACCCGACTCCAGCCTTGAATGAAGGGAGACGGCCCCTTTTATCTCATCCCGGATGAGCTCCAGGTGTGTCCCAGCATTCCTCCCTGGACACGCCCCAGTATGGCGGAAATGCCGGCTGTTCTCCCGGAAGCTCTCCGGGTGTCCCTTCTTTTCTTCCCCCCAGCACTTCCTGGTGTGGCGGAAGTGCTGAGGTCCAGGGTCTCCAAGGCATTTGGGCGCCCCCTGGCGGTGACCACGAGCCCCCAAAGCAACCAGGAAGGCAGCCCCCACGTGATCCAGGATGGGCATTGACCCTTTTCCGGTCCCTCAAGGCATCCCGGCCAGGTCGTTGCCCCTGCCATCCCTGACACCATGTAAACAGGCCAATCCATTTTAGCCAAGGAAACAAGTTTCTCCAACCATGCCTCCTCTTTGATGCTCTTTCATGGCCAGGTGTTAACCCCAGTGATTCCACAATACCCAATTTCTTTTCTGTAGTGTCTAACCTCTTTATAATCTGCATCTTAATCCATTTTTTACATTTTCATGACATACTGGTCAAATTATATCAATTACTTTATAAAAATCTTCAAATAATTACAATTTTTATTATTTATACTATACCATTAACTTAACTACTTAACTATATAAACTTTCACATATAATAACTTGGCACAATGAATATCACACTGCTACTTAAACCTGCACCTGCCCCACAGTGTGTTTTATGCAATCTTTCTTATATAATACGCTACTGTGGCTGTTCTTTTGTCTGTCCAGGATTTTAAATCACCTGTAGCTAGCAAACCATTTGAACTATTGACCTGAAATTTGGTAAATGTATACTACATGATGTCTGCTATTCAATTTCGGGGTGGTGATTGACCTCCAAGATTACTCCTCTTTTTATTTTTATTTTATTGTAGAATCAACTCTTGGCAGCGGCCATCAGGGCGGCCGTGTCGCACATGCATACAGATGCCGTTCTCATCCCTACCACCTTCGCTGTCACTTCCCCTACCTTTATATCTATCATTCTTGAGTGCTAAACGTACAGAGATAGTGTATGAAAACTATGAATGCTCAAGTCAAGTTACTGGTATGTAATATTTGATGATTTATTGCATTTAAATTTACAGGGTCCAGCTCAAAAAACAGCAATAATATCAATGCTGTTTAACACTGATTAAGGCTCTCCTTACGATTTTGAATGAGGAAACTGCTTGATCAGGTCAGATATACAAAAATATGTTTCTTTACATTCCTTCATTCAAAGAGTACCTGGATGATCTCTGCCAAAACATTGCATAAAATACTGAATGACTCATAAAAACAAAAAATGATATATACTTTACAATTTCTTAAAAAGCTACAAACATACAACAACAACATTTATTTATATAGCACATTTTCATACAAATAATGTGGCTCAAAGTGCTTTACATGATGAAGAAAGAGAAAAAAAGACAAAATAAAAAAAAAATTAAAATTAGGGAGCACTAATTAACATAGAATAAAAGTAAGGTCAGATGGCCAGGGAGGACAGAAAAAACAAAAAAAAAACAAATCTCCAGACAGAAACTATAAGTCAAGTGTATTCACTGCAGTGCAGTACGCCATTACTGGTTTCATTATAATAGAGCTTCATTCATAAAGGATTTATTAACAGAGGTTTTACTCTGTCTGTGTGTGTGTGTGTATATAATACATATACTGTACTTTATATATATATAAATTTGATTTTGCTGTACAGCATTCCCAGTCCACATGTGGAAACACAGTTTATCCTTGGTCACAGTGGTAAAGTTTCAACCTTGTTTAGCCAGTTTCTGTTGTTCACTTCTAGGAGTAAATATGGCCACACAGGTCTCTGTTTACATCAAATAAGAGCAGCAAGCAGTGATCTAATGCAGATGTACCAAGTAACAAAATTTCTAGAAGTCTTTCAGCACAATATGGAGATAGTGTTTTACAAAGTGATATGGACAGAGTGTTTAAAAATGAATTGAGAAGTTCAAAAATGGTTGGACAAGTGTTCAGCACAAAGAAGAAGCAAGAAGTAGTTGTTTATATACTGTAGGTGTGGCCATTATGCATTGCTGGTTTATCTAAGAGTCGTCATTTTG
The DNA here is from genome assembly GCA_026402145.1 of Polypterus bichir lapradei. Classification (NCBI taxonomy): domain Eukaryota; kingdom Metazoa; phylum Chordata; class Cladistia; order Polypteriformes; family Polypteridae; genus Polypterus; species Polypterus bichir. The sequence goes on along the minus strand of JANRMT010028174.1, from coordinate 112,120,321 downwards.
TGTGTCTGCTTGCTGTTACATGGTTCATGCCATTATTTTGTCTGTGTTTTATATTGCAAGATGTCTGCTCAGTTAAGGTATTTTCTAAACATTATTGCTATAAAAAGCAAAGACTTAATGAAAACAATGTTGCTTTGAACCACTGTGTTAGGAAAATTCTGAATTTAACTTTAGTTTCTTTTTGATTTCAGATTTAGCTCACTCCTTTAATCTGACAAACAGTGTCTTGTCTCCCCATGTTTTGATTTTGTTTACCTCTGACTTTCTGTCTATAACATCACTAACAATAAAGTGGTTTATTTATAAATAGAAATCACGATGGTCAAAGCAACGATAGCTTTGGTTATTATTATTTGAAACTTTCTAGCTTTTCATTATTTTAGCTTTATTTTATTTATTTTACAACCTTAAGGTTGTAGTTCAGATGAGCAAATCTTCTATGTAAAGTGAACTGGTTATATCTGTGCTTTATATTTTACTGGTTAAGTCTTAAAAACAAAAAATGTAAGATAATGGTTGGCTTTAATTTAACGTTGTACAATTATGGTGTGTATATGCAATGTTAAACCTATTCTGATTTAACACTGCAAATGTAACAAATTGTGAAGTATGTACTGTAGCAAATGTCTTACATAACAGGCAAGTCATTGTGCCCTATACTGTTTTTTTTTTGTGCAATTGGTCTTTGGTGGCCACCTTCTGGACTTAATCTTTTTCAGATATACTTTTGTGTGGCTACTACTCTTTGACCAATCACATCACATTTCTATTTTGGATGCTTAATTTTCAGGTTGTAGCTCAAAATTGTATTTACTCTCTTTGGCCGTATTGGCTTAGTAGTCTGCAGTGCTTTACAGGCCTGCATAAATTAGTTTAATTCAGTGGGATTTTGTTTCTTTTATTTTACAATATTTGTACTACATCATTTGTTTATATCACTTATTACATATGTTCATCTCATGTAATTGCTATAATTGTTGATAATGCTCAAGATTTCTCAAGTCGTAAAAAGGAGCTCTTGATGTTCCATGCATACTGCTTCTTACTCATAATGCCTTTGATTTGGTGTGTCAGCAGTGATATATATACTCGTATATAACCCATCTCTTCCCTGCTCTGTTCTTCTCTATCCTTTCACTAAGACAGCATGAAACTCTCCTTGCTTCTGCTCTCAGCTGTAGTTCTCTATTCCTGTTGCTCCCAGTCACTTTTATTATGGTCTGCATGCTTTGCACTAACTGTGTTGAAAAAACTCTCTTGTTGACTTTCAGTAACAGACATATATTTTATCCATTTATTATGATTTCTTATGCATATTTTTAATAATATTGCTTTTCTTCTCATCAGCATAATTGTATCTTTCCCTCTAAGGCACTGTCAGCTCAATGAGGATTATCATTGTATCTCTGGTGATCATAGCCCCAAATCCAGCATTACCAATAGAAGAAAAAAAAAACCCAAAACTCCAGGAATTGTTACCTCCTTGTGCAGGAAGAAGTTCTTGAGCCTGACCTCACATTCTCCTCTTCTATTAAGAATGTCAATTGAGTTAATTATGAGTTTCCCATTTTTTCTGTCTTTTTTCCCCCCAAGATATTAAGTCATGGCATTATCTATTCTGTCTTTGGAGATGTGCTATTTTTCTGTCTGGAAATTCCCTGACACTGAAAGTCTGCTTAATGCACCTTCTGTCATGTTTCATTTGTACAGGGTTAAAGGTGTTGGAAGGGTGTTGGTCTGCCCAAAGCAAGAAAGAGATTTAAAAACCTTTACACATTAATCTTTTCTTTTATTTTTTCAGGAAGATTCCACTTAATTTACATTTCTCTTAGTTGTGTCTCTACTCTGCACTTTCAGCCTTCTTCAATTAGCTACCTCCCTCCTTCTTACACCCCAGCACTCCTCCCCTTTGAACTTGCTAGTATCAATCAAAAGTCTGAAAACCTGTAGTGGACAAAGCTGTTAAAGAAAAGAAGGGTGAATATATTAGCCACAGCAAAATATGTACACTTAACAACCATTATAAATTAAATTTATTCCAGTTATTTGCAAATAGATTGTTTTACTTAATAGTTTTTTTAATAACTAAAAAAATGACTGAATAACACCATTAATTTGGTTTGAGGCAGGCTATGAAATTGTACTTTATACTCAATCTGAATAAACCCAGAGGTGAAAGAAACTTTTCTACCCAGGGAATCAAGAAATTATTCTGCCCCCCTCCAGACCATATAGATATATTTTAAAATTAGTGCTATCTTCTTAACAGACATGTGTGGATACCCTAGAGTGAGTCAAGGAAAATGAAGAAGAACATAGCTCAAATCTCATTAAAAAGAACTCACTTTTAGGAAATGCTGAACTGAATATTACATGTCAAATGAAAGGACGAATTAATGTTTTTCTTTTTGGCAACAAGTGAAGAAACCCACTCCAGCAATTGTCTCCAGTTGCCCCTGCAAAATTTTCTGGCTTTATAAACACAACCAGTATATCATGGGTCTTTTCCAAAACAACTATGTACAGTACACATCCTGGATTAGAAGCCAAGGTGGCATCCAAAAAATAAAAGCTATCCAGCTTATCTGGCTTCTCTTGGCCAGAACAAGCAGCAGCTCTACTCCCTCTCCATCACAATCACTTGGTACAATGCCTTCAACACTTCCCTTCTGCACTGATCCATTGGCCAAACAAAATAAAAAAATAAAAAAATAAAGTATTGTAAACTTAAGAACTGAACAACACATCTGTGATGTTGCCAAATATATGCATTCACATGCACAATTGCGGAGCCCTATCCAGTATTAATTTCTCTGTGTTTTACTACAAGGATAGGCACCATCTTCACATCATTCTATACACAAAGAAGCAGAAATAAAAAACTACAAGGGTAACTGGGAAGATCCCAGTCTCACTGCACAACCCCAAGGAAAACACTTATTCACTTCGAAAAGGCAGGATAAGTGTTAAACTACAGAAATAATTATCATGTGATTATAAGTTCATAAAGAAAAAACAGGTACTGAACACATAATTCTTTGAGGATAAATTTATTGACAAATATAAAATGTCTGGTTGTCAATGAGGCACACTTCCATAACATATCAAATTACTAGAGACTTTTACTACGTTGCACTGGTTGGAATTGTTCTTCTTTCTATAATTACAGTGATCTCCTTTCTTTCAACTATGGACAAAGCAAATTTCTACTTTTCTTTGTTTTTTTGCCTTCTCCTCTCCTAAAGTCTGATCAATGAATTCCACTTCTCCTATGTCAAGCTTGTAAATCTTTTTCTTTTTTTCTGCAAAGCCAAAATTCTTATCTATAAGATCTAAAAAATGTACATTGTTATGTGCATATGTGTTTCACGCCAGTTTTCTCCACACAGTTCAAAATAGTTAATTCAAAAATGTTTTTGGGTTAATGCCTTGTAGCTTTTGCTTCTTTATTACCGTGTATGTTTAATAACCTTCTTCTCACCCCTACTTCTCTTTTTAGAGGATCATGCTGTTTTACTCCTGTAATGATGTTTCTTATTTTTTTTTTTTTTTTTTTGCTATCTAATTCCATTTGAACTAGTGTGGTGCTGAGGTGTCACCCATCACAGAGCTGCACTCAGGTCCTAATCTGGGATCCTGAGGTGATTTCTCATGTGGTGGGTGTGGCAATGTGCTATATCAGCACATGCTCCTAACCTCTCTCTCTCTTTCTTTCTTTAAATTGAAGAACACTGATACAGTTAGGTCCATTAATATTTGGAAAGAGACAACTTTTTTCTAATTTTGGTTCTGTACATTACCACAATGAATTTTAAATGAAACAACTCAGATGCAGTTGAAGTGAAGACTTTCAGCTTTAATTTAGTGGGTTGAGCAAAACGATTGCATAAAAATGTGAGGCAACTAAAGCATTTTTTTAACACAATCCCTTCATTTCAGGGGCTCAAAAGTAATTAGACAATTGACTCAAAGGCTGTTTCATGGGCAGGTGTGGGCAAGCCCGTCGTTATGTCATTATCAATTAAGCAGATAAAAGGCCTGGAGTTGATTTGCAGTGTGGTGCTTGCATGTGGAAGATTTTGCTGTGAACAGACAACATGCAGTCAAAGGAGCTATCCATGCAGGTGAAAGAAGCCATCCTTAAGCTGCGAAAACAGAAAAAACCCATCAGAGAAATTGCTACAATATTACGAGTGGCAAAATCTACAGTTTGGTACATCCTGAGAAAGAAAACAAGCACTGGTGAGCAAAAAGACCTGGACGTCCACAGAAGACAACAGTGGTGGATGATCGCATAATCATTTCCATGGTGAAGAGAAACCCTTCACAACAGCCAACCAAGTGAACAACACTCTCCAGGGAGTAAGCATATCGATATCCAAGTCTACCAAAAGAGAAGACTGCATGAAAGTAAATACAGAGGGTGCACTGCAAGGTGCAGGCCACTCATAAGCCTCAAGAATAGAAAGGATGGATTGGACTTTGCTAAAGAACATCTAAAAAAGCCAGCACAGTTCTGGAAAAACATTCTTTGGACAGATGAAACCAAGATCAACCTCTACCAGAATGATGGCAAGAAAAACGTATGGAGAAGGCGTGGAACAGCTCATTATCCAAAGCATACCACGGTGGAGCAAGTGTGATGTGACACAGGACAGAAGCAGCCAAAAGAATTCTGAGGTGTTCAGAGACATACTGTCTGCTCAAATGCAGCTAAATGCAGTCAAATTGATTGGGTGGTGTTTCATGATACAGATGGACAATGACCCAAAAAGCCAAAGCAACCCAGGAGTTTATTAAAGAAAAGAAGTGGAAAATTCTTGAATGGCCAAGTCAGTCACCTGATCTTAACCCAACTGAGCATGCATTTCACTTGTTGAAGACTAAACTTCGGACAGAAAGGCCCACAAACAAACAGCAACTGAAAGCTGCTGCAGTAAATGCCTGGCAGAGCATTAAAAAGGAGGAAACCCAGCATCTGGTGATGTCCATGAGTTCAAGACTTCAGGCTGTCATTGCCAGCAAAGGGTTTTCAACCAAGTATTACAAATGAACATTTTATTTCCAGTTATTTAATTTGTCCAATTACTTTTGAGTCCCTGAAATAAAGAGATTGTGTTAAATACTTTAGTTCCCTCACATTTTTATGCAATCTTTTTGTTCAACCCACTGAATTAAAGCTGAAAGTCTGCACTTCAACTGTATCTGAGTTGTCTCATTTAAAATTCATTGTGGTAATGTACAGAACCAAAATTAGAAAAAAATTGTCTCTGTCCAAATATTTATGGACCTAACTGTACCTGCAATCTGACAGGAAATTGACCTGTTTTATTTGTAATCTTGTCATTTCTTTCAATTTTTCACCTATTAATTATTTCTGGAGCCTGAATGACATTTTACCATAGGTAGTTCCACTGGTCATTATATTTTTTCAAGCAGTTAACAACATTTTCCAAAATAATAGTCAAGTTAAAAGTCAATTTTTACATTTGAGATCATAGTCCTAAACCAAAAATAAACAGATTTTTGAGCTGTCTCTAGTGGTCCCAGGTATCCCTATATTCCCGATACCCAGATATTTAATTAAGGGTTCAGGCTGCCTACACTTCATTATATGCAACAGTATCTCTGATGTTCCAGGTAGTAATCACTTGTTACTACCCATTATTATTAAGTTATTCTCCTGGGGCCTCATGCATAACGCTGTGCATAGAATTCACACTAAAACATGGTATATGGACAAAAGCGGAAATGTTCGTAAGCACAAAAAAATCCAGATGCATAAATCTTTGTGAATGCCAACTTCCATGTCCTTCTACTCCATAAATCCCGGTCAGCATGAAAAGTAACGCATGTGCACGCGCCTCTTTGAATATGCAAATCAATATAAATAGCCCTTAAGCTCAGCGTTCTGTGAAAATCAATGGCACAAGGGAAAATAGAAGAATTTAAGCGAATACCAAGTGGAGGCAAGGAAAAACGTACTATTTGTTGGTTTAAACAGTGGTATAAACAACAAAAGGAAGTTGATCGAGTGACATAGAGTGTCGGAGAAACTCGAAAGCTCAAGTTCACAAAGTCGCACAGTGCCCGTAATAAAAAAGAAGTTATCAGATATAGATAAAGTCACTGTGAAAAGATGAGTCATAGTCCACCGTCTGAGTGTCATATGAAAGCTTATTAGGGTACAGAGAAAAGAAAAAAATTGGGACACAGTGGGAAAAAAGCTCGAAATGTCAACTTTAATCTCGAAATTTCCACTTTAATCACATGGTTTATTTTGTCATTAAACTAGAACATCATAAACTTCATCTTAAAATTGTTTAGTTTACTAGTTTCTCAAATCCCATTGTAACTAAAGTAGCATGTTAAATGCTTTGTTTTGTATGTGCTTCTTAAACATGCTTTCTCTTCCTCCGACAGGACACAGAATCCATTACATTCATGATATTACAGTTCTCTGAATAATTTAAATACTGAGACGTACAGTATACCGGGTATCATTTCAGTATTCATCATATCAATTAAAGCATGTATTAAACATGGGGCCACGGTGGCACAGTGATAGTGATGAACTCACCCCTCTGTCCAGAGATTGTTCATGCCTCCCGCAAGATGCTCGCTGTGCCGTGTGCGACCTTCGATGAAATAATTTATTTCAACAGTACTGTCTCTTTCAAACGTATTAACCCCCAATTCCTGTCCTTTCTTTTTTTTCTCCAAGTACCCAATCGCCGCACAATTAGCTCAGTAATAGAGTTAAGCCATCCGTAAGCTTAGCACTCCGAGTCTTCAAAACCTTTAAGGAACATTGAAATATCTTCGTAGTACATGTTTAATTACTCTATGCATCTGTTCTTCCAGTGTTGCGCCAGCCTAGGCAAGAATACAGCACAAGGCAGGAACAACGGGGCCCCAGCTCCTTGCTAGTGTTGCGACACCGTGTCCTCACATGTCTAATTATTAAAAATATAGATTATTTAAATGAAGTTAAAGATTATATCTGTATAATATAATAAACATATTTTGCTGCATTTCATCTTAAAAATTATATTGTCATCTTATGTAAATATGCATAATATGTATAATGTGGCGCAGGTTGTGCAATATTATAACTGCATCGCAAGTTTACAGTGAGGTAATTGTACTTATAAGCACAAACAATTCTACAAGGAGCACTTGATGGACTGATTGATTGCGTTTATAGTTCTTAGGAGGAAACTGTTTCTGAATCGCGAGGTCAGCACAGGAAAGGCTCTGAATCATTTGTCGTATGGGAGCAGTTCCATAGACAGTGCGCATGGCTGGGGCAGTGTGTGCGTTATGCTGTATACTGATAATTCTCTTTCCGATCAGCTGCTGTAGAGAGCTGTAATTCCACACTCAGATACAGTGATATAAATAGTCTGAGTGGTGCAGTGAGAGTAATATGGAAAAAGATGAACTGCTGTGGCATCCCCTAACAGGAGCAGCTAAAAGAAGAAGAAGAAGAAGAAGAAGGTGCAGTGAGAGTAACAACGCTAAAGCAGCTATAGTATTTGGAATAGTTTGGCCATTCTGTGGACCATTATATTGTTACAGGTTAATTACAATCAGATGCCTTAAACTAATAAACAATATGCGGTTAATTTTGGTGTATATGATAAAGCCGTGTCAGGGAGATGTGGATCTAAAAAGAAAGGGAAACCACACTTGAAAAAAAGCACTGCTTTGATGCTGGGTGCTGCCGGTTTGCAAAACTGAGTGGAGAACTTGCGTACGCCAGGGTATGAGCTAGCGTGAAAATGTGCGTGGCTTTACGCCAAGTTTAGGTTTTATACATTGCGATTTGAGCGTTGAGACGGGAGTATGCAACATTTTTGTGCGTAAGCACCGTTTATACGAGGCCCCTGGCCTTTTCCCATTCCCCTATGACCAGTCACAGAGCAACTCAGAGTAACTATGCTCATGGCACTGTTAAAACAAATTGGGCAAACCACCCTTGTTGGTCTCTGTTAACCCTACTGGCATTAATATGTACTTTATAAGTATTGGGATTATATTTTGATAGCACAGACCAGAGGGGCCTCTAATCTGTCAAGTAGCACTCAAAGGTTCCAAGACAATTTAAGCTCATTTTCACACTTTACTGGGTCTGCCCATTTATGAAATGACTGTAATGGCAAAGCTGTCATGTTCCCACTTAAACAAAATTTTGGGACATGGTTAAATCTAATTTAAGTCCTAAAGAAAGAGTCAGACAATTTGACATATAATTAGGGTGACAGATTTTCATTCATATTTACTTAATTTTTGTGTCTTTCTTTACATTGTATTTTGAACCTATCAGTACAATTTGTATGTTTTTGCACTCAATAGGAACTAGCCTGCTTAGGCATGTGCTCAGTCTGAAAAGGTCAGGTAAGTTGAGTAAAGCACATTTTTGTAGACTTGACCACAGAGTCTTCTTTAATACTGTATTTCCCAGGCTGGTCTTAGTGTGAACAGATTCTTTTTGCTGGGGCAGCACTCTCCACAATCCCCACTTGGCTCGTGGGATACAAACTTGCTCACATACTACTGTCCTAGGCAGCCACGCCAAAGAAGAACTTCTTCTCAAGTGACTAATTGGGTCACTGGCTGTAAGTATATCTCTTCTTCTCAACATGCACATTTCATTTAAGATACATTAATGTTAGATTCCTAGCATGGCGTATTGTTATGATTTAAATAGTTCAAAATTTTATTTTCCTGCATTATGTATTTTTCTCACAGATTGTGTTGGGAGTTTGAAAAAAGGAGTGGTTTTAAGATGTTTAAAATTAAGAACTAAAGAAGCTATTCATATGTTTTGCTTTGTTTTGATATTTCCATGACACACTTTGGTTTGTTTCTGGGCAATGCCATTTTCTGATGCCATTGTCAAGACAATCATTAGAAGTGTGGTCTGGAAAGGTCATGCACTGACATATTACATGATCAATGACATAAATTGCATTTGTACTCACAGTACTTGTGACATCCTTGATTGTTAAACTCTAAAAGAATGCCACATTTAAAAGTTTGAATTGTGACATTTCAATTCTTAAATTCTCTGCATTATTTTCAACTTCATCTCTGCTTAGTGATTTTATTTTGAGGCCAATAACTTTAGACTAATGATTAGCAATCCTCACTATCCTTCAGACTGCACTCACTGTGAAATTTGCAGGAACACAATACTAATACTGGGTAGAATCTCCTTTTGCTCTCAGATTTGCCTCAAATCTTAATGGCATGGATTCCAAAAGATGTTGGAAATATTCCTTTGGGATTCAGGTTCATGTTAACATGTTTACAACACGCAATTTCTGCAAATTTCTCAGCTGTACATTGTCTGCGAATCTCCCGTTGTACCATATTCCAATGGTGTTCCGTTGGATTTAGATCCGGTGACTGAGAAGGCCATTGAACTTATTGTCATGTTCTTAAAATCAGTTTGAGATGATTTCTAAGTAGCCTTTAGAATATGGTTAAATTGAGGCCATGAATGGATGCACATGGTCAGTGACAATATTCAAGTAAGCTGTAACATTCACGTGATGACAGACTGATGTTAATGGGTTCAAAGTGTGCCAAGAAAGCATTACCCAGACCTTTACACCACCACTGCCACCACCAGCCTAGACTGTTCACGTAAGGCTGGTTGAATGCATGGATGCAAGGTGTTGGCATTAAATTCTAACCTTGTGTGCCTCAACAGAAATTGAGGTTTATCAGACCAGGCCAAATTTTTCAAGTCTTTAACTGTCCAGTTTTGATGAGCTACTGCCAACTGCAGCATCATCTTTCAGTTCTTGGCTGACAGGAGTAGAAACTGATGTGGTCTTCTGCAGTAATAGCCAATTCACCTTAGAGTTCAATGTGTTGTGCATTCTGAGATGCTTTTCTGCTCAACACAGTTGTAAAGAGCGGTTATCTGAGTTATAGTAGCCTTTCTGTCAGCTTGAACAAGTCCAACCATTCCCCTCTAACCTCTCTCATCAATGTGATGTTTCTGTCCGCAGAACTGCCGCTCATTAGACGTTTTTTGTTATTCATATCATTCTAGACAATCATCAACTGGCATGTTTTTTTGAGCCTGGTTAGTTATGATACTATGCCCCTTCTGCAACTAATAATATTGTTTGCCAGGCAACTTTTACACAAAGTCATAATTACAGATAAGTTGTAAAGCATAAAATTACTACAAATAACATACATTATGCAACTCACCAAAATTTTAAAAATGTAAATAATTGCATTTCATATAAGAAAAATTTAGCTAACGAAAATTAAAATAGTTCATGATATAACACTCTAAGCAGAATTTATATTTAAAGGTTTTTGACATAAAGAATCTTTACATATCATAGTTTATTAAATTTGTTTCACTATGGCCTTAACAGTGTAGCTCACACCTCTTTGTGTAACAATTGTAACATTCCAATGAACTTTTTTCAAGGTAGAAATTTCAGCAGTCCATTATATTTTGTTTCAATCAGTTGCTAAAGCTGTTGCCGCCAATACCCAGTTATTGTGTTCTGTTTTTCTTATTAAAGAATAGCTTTGCAATTTGGATTCATTGCTTTTGCCTTTCAGTATATGGCTTTAAAATTGAAAGCTACACTGACTATTTTAGTGATGTATTTTTGTGATCGGAAAAAAACAAGTGAACACTTTCCATGTCTTGTTTCCCGATTTATTTGTATTTATGCTACATAATTTAATGGATTATTTAATGGAAACTTCTTATAAATCCTGCATGAATAAGTTGTTTATGAAACATTTTAGTGAAGTAAAAGTCAAAATATCTTCAGATAGATTAACTCTGAAAGGACTCTAGTGATAATTCAAGCAGTCAGAAACAAACCACAAGCTCATTCTGCAGTGCAGTGTCAAATAGTATATAGTAATTCTTGAAAAGCTTAGGAAGATGCATTTGTCAAAATGCTCTCTCTCCAATATGTCAGTGTTGAAAGTCTTATTAGGTAATTTTAAATTAAAAATAACATAAATGAGAGTTTTTTTTTCCCATTTGTATAACCCAGGTATTTCAATGCTTTTCTTTAAATTATGCCTTTAGACTCTTTAAGAGATATAACTTCATGGAACATATTTTACAGAAATAACATCTTTGATTATAATGAAATAACTTGAAATGAACTGAGGAGTGTGCATTTATGGAAGCGATATTGTAACAGCACACTCTGGTGGCAGCTATAGGTAAAGCAGGAAATCATTCTCAGAAAACAAGGTATCTTGATGCATTCTTACTTGATATTTCTAATAAAATCTTTAAAAAATTAACAAGGCAGACTAATTATTATATGCTAATGTTTGTTCAGATACCAAAATATGCCAACACATGAAAGCAGCACACAAAATATTTTTTAACAATATAGTCTGTGTACAGAAACATGTTTCTAAATACTGCTCTGATTTTTAAAAAATGTTAGTAAATTCTGCAGGATTATGATGCAGTAAATTGTTTTATAGTACCTTTATTGTGAAGTTTTTTATGTAGAACTGATTGATTGACTATTAGAATGCTTCTGATAATTTATGATAAATTATTGTTTATATCATAGTGGCCCACTAATTGATACAGCATGATCATAGCTCCATAAAACTGGGTTCAATTTGCAGCCCATTTACCATCAGTGTAAGGTCTGCATGTTCCTCACATGCTCATGTGAGTTTTCTCCAGGTACCCTGATTTTTTTCTTATGTTTCACAGGTGTTTATGATAGTTTAACTATCTAAATTGGGTTGTTATGAGGACATACAAGGGATACCATAGGTTTAGCAGTTAGATTTGTTATTCTACTATAGGTTGGTTCAGATCTTGTGCCCAGTGCAATCAGAACAATCACTAGCACCATGACAGTAAAATGGTAAAAGGATGGATGGATGGTCTTACATATGTGCTGGGGTCATAAACATGGTGAAAAGAGGAAGCGAGGCCTCTAAAGGACCATAATGTGTGCCACAACATTCACTGGCCAGCCCAGAAGAGGCTCACCAAAGCCAGCAATTCTCCCAACTTCTATTTGTAGACTATTGACTAGACAGGCCTATAAATGGGGAAATATTCCTAAAAGTTTAACATTTTAGATGTTAATATATCTTCAAAATGTTTCATAAGGGGAGAGAAATCATCAAACTCTGGCTTGTAAAGACAAATCCCACAAAAATCTTTATAATTTGAAAATGTATTTAACAAAACAGGAAATTAGAGCAAAATTAACAAAATGGCAAAGAAAGATTTGACTAAAAGGCAATCCAAGTCTAAAAACATGATAAAAAGGGTGACTCCAAAAAAAACAAAAACATAAGAAAACAATAAATTCAAAGAAATAACAATACTCACAAAACTTGATCTTAACGTGATCTCAATACTCCACTGCTAAGTCTATTTTTTAACTGAACATAAATTCAGGAGGAGAACCCAGCAGCAGTGATGACAGGGTGGCCCTGCCTCCTGGTGCTCCACCCAAAAATCACAGTAATTGACAGTATATTTTAAGTCACAGAACACACATAACCAAAAATAAGCAAAAGTAGCAGAAAAAGATAACATAAAACTATGAAAACAACAATTCAAAATTTACAAAAATAACCATAAAAATAAAAATATACATAAGCTAGGCTGCAACATAAGAGATGGATTATTATAGACAGCACTAGGGCAAACTCTCTGACATTGTTGATTCTCCAGTCCAGATTTCCATCATGTGTACTATCCATGTGGAGTTTGAATATTTTCCTGTAGTTTTCCCAGTATTTCAAAAATGTTTATGTTAAATAAATTAGCAATGTTTGGTTAGACTAGCTTGACAGAATGAGTGCCTTGTGGGTGATAGCTCTAGGATAGATTCCCTGTAACCTTGTAATGAATAAAGTGGAATCTGAAAATCAACCGATAGGTGTCATAATAATAATAATAATAATAATAATAATAATAATAATAATAATAATGTCCTTTTATATTTCATTTAGTTTATGTTTTCTAATACCTTGGCAACAATTAATCAATTTTTGTAAAATCTAGTAAAATAATAAATCCAAGTAAAAATCATCTCCATAAGACCTCAAGGTTTATCTGTTATCTGATATGAGTATCCACATTTGGAAGCATTAACAAAATGATAGCATTATCTTTTCCATGACTATCTGTAGTGAGTAGACTATTACCGTGGGTCTCCGGTTTCACGCTTTCAGATTAGATTGCCTCAGAGAAACACCTATAAACTAATGTTCACAAACAAACAATAACTGTCTGCATGTTGTTCAGTCAGTTGTTGTAACAAATCATGCCCATATAAGCCCAATTGCTCTTGATTATGAATGAGATCTGCATATTTTACCATAGCTTGTTAAAGTTCCAAGTAGAAGAAATATTATTCAGTTTTGTGATTCAGCAATATTAAAAAATATGCAGATGAAAAAATTAACTGATTTGTCTTATAACAAAAAGACACAAAATAAATATATTGCCAAAAACATGGGTGGCAGAATCTGTAAAGATTTGTTTTGTAACATCATGCTGAGTTGTGGTAAAGTATTTCCATTTCATTTAAGTGGCTAAGAGGGTGGACATTCAATCCTTTTCACCTACTCCTTCTTTAACTCTTTGCCTCTAAAGAAAAGCAGACAAGTGTTGGAAAGCTAATGTCACACAAAATAAAAGACCATATCTTCAATAATATGTTTCAGCATGAAATTAACTTTTTTCCTTTTATAGCTGGAGGCCAGCTTTGTCTAAGTCAAGCTATGCTCTTGTGATATGTATGGTGCCAAGAATAAAACACTCAGCTAACTACATACAGATGCTTTCTTAATATCGAACAACAACCTTGTGACTACATGTCTTATTCAGCAAGCAAAGTACTGTAGTATAAAGAGGCAAAAGAGTGTAACTTAAATTAATCAGCATAGAACAAATTACATGTAACTTTAATGTAGCAGAAAGTATGAATAAATAATACATCTCTGAAAAGAGCTTCCAATAACATAATTCATCATGCATTTTTCTTAATGTCTCTAGAAAGGTGGCTTTTTTATATTAAAATATTAGATAGATAGATAGATAGATAGATAGATAGATAGATACTTTATTAATCCCAAGGGGAAATTCACATATTCCAGCAGCAGCATACATAAAGAACAATATTAAATTAAAGAGTGATAAAAATGCAGGTATAACAGACAATAACTTTGTATAATGTTAGCATTTACTCCCCCGGGTGGAATTGAAGAGTCGCATAGTGTGGGGGAGGAACGATCTCCTCAGTCTATCAGTGGAGCAGGATAGTGGCAGCAGTCTGTCGCTGAAGCTGCTCTTCTGTCTGGAGATGATACTGTTCAGTGGATACAGTAGATTCTCCATGATTGACAGGAGCCTGTTCAGCGCCCGTCGCTCTGCCACAGATGTCAAACTGTCTAGCTCCGTGCCTACAATAGAGCCTGCCTTCCTCACCAGTTTGTCCAGGCATGAGGTGTCCCTCTTCTTAATGCTGCCTCCCCAGCACACCACCGTGTAGAAGAAGGCACTCGCCACAACCGTCTGATAGAAAATCTGCAGCATCTTATTGCAGATGTTGAAGGATGCCAGTTTTCTAAGGAAGTATAGTCAGCTCTGTCCTTTCTTACATAGAGCATCAGTATTGGCAGACCAGTCCAATTTATCATCCAGCTGTACTCCCAGGTATTTATAGGTCTGTATCCTCTGCACACAGTCGCCTCTGATGATCACGGGGTCCATGAGGGGCCTGGGCCTTCTAAAATCCACCACCAGCTCCTTGGTTTTGCTGGTGTTCAGGTGTAGGTGGTTTGAGTTGCACCATTTAACAAAGTCCTTGATTAGGTTCCTATACTCCTCCTCCTACCCACTCCTGATGCAGCCCATGATAGCAGTGTCATCAGTGAACTTTTGCACGTGGCAGGACTCCGAGTTGTATTGGAAGTCCGATGTATATAGGCTGAACAGGACTAGAGAAAGTACAGTCCCCTGCGGCGCTCCTGTGCTGCTGACCACAATGTCAGACCTGCAGTTCCCGAGATGTACATACTGAGGTCTGTCTGTAAGATAGTCCACGATCCATGCCACCAGGTATGAATCTACTCCCATCTCTGTCAGCTTGTCCCTAAGGAGCAGAGGGTGGATGGTGTTGAAGGCTCTAGAGGAGTCCAGAAACATAATTCTTACAGCACCACTGCCTCTGTCCAAGTGGGAGAGGGATTGGTGTAGTATACAGATGATGGCATCCTCGACTCCCACCTTCTCCTGGTATGCGAACTGCAGAGGGTCGAAGACATGGCGGACCTGTGGTCTCAGGTGGTGAAGCAGCAGCCGCTCCATGGTCTTCATCACATGTGACGTCAAAGCGACAGGCCGGAAGTCATTCAGCTCACTAGGACATGATACCTTTGGGACTGGGGTGATGCAAGATGTTTTCCAAAGCCTCAGGACTCTTCCCTGTTTCAGGCTCAGGTTGAAGATGCACTGTAGAGGACTCCCCAGCTCCAACCCACAGGCCTTCAGCAGTCATGGTGATACTCCATCTGGACCCACTGCTTTGCTGGCACGAAGTCTCCTGAGCTCTCTGCTTACTTGGGCTGCTGTAATTGTGGGTAGAGGGGAAACTCTCTCCTATGCTAATATCAGAAGAAGGATGGGTGTAGGGTGCAGTACTCTGGGTTATGGTGGTCAAACCTGTTAAAGAAGTTGTTCATCTGGTATGCTCTCTCCATGTCTCTCTCGATGGTGGCACCCCGCTTCGAGCTGCAGCCAGTGACGATCTTCATCCCATCCCACACTTCCTTCATGCTGTTATTCTGCAACTTCTGCTCCAGCTTTCTCCTATAATGCTCCTTCGCCGCCCTGAGCTGGACTTGGAGTTCCTTCTGCACACGTTTGAGCACAGCCTTTAAAAGCCCTTTTCTTCTGGTTCAAAAGAAGGCCCTTCATGTCACTTGTAATCCATGGCTTGTTGTTAGCATAGCAGCTTACTGTTCTTACTGGAACTACAATGTCCATACAGAAGTTGATGTAGTCAGTAGTGCTGTCAACAACCTCAATGTTCTCATTTTAAGATCCCTGGAGGATATCCCAGTCCGTAGTTCTTAAGCAGTCTCTCAGAGCCTGTTCTGCCTCAGGGGACCACTTCCTGAATGAGTGTATGGTTTTGGGTAGCTCCCTCACTCTTGGTTTGTAGTGAGGCTGAAGCAGAACCAGGTTATGATCTGCTTTCCCAAGCGCAGGCAGTGGGGTGGCGTTGTATGCGTCTTTAACATTTGCATACAGCAGGTCAATAGTCCTATTTCCCCGGGTGTTACAATCCACATACTGGGAGAAGGCACGTAATGTTTTGTCCAGCGTCACATGGTTAAAATCTCCAGAGATTAGCAAAAGCACTTCGGGGTGCTGTGTTTGTAGTTTAGCAACAGTGGAATGGATGATGTCACCCCCTATCTCCACGTCCTCCCGAGGAGGGATGTAAACAATAACAACAATAATGTGTCCAAACTCTCTGGGCAAGTAATAGGGATGCAGACTTACGGTCAATAATTCGATGTCCCTGCAGCAAGTGGAGATTGTAACGTTTACATGTCCAGAGTTGCACCACCTTGTATTCACATAGAGAGCAAGTCCTCCTCCTTTCTGCTTCCCGCAGATACTTGCGTCTATGTCTGCTCTAACTGTGCTAAACCCGGGTAGTTCCACATTAGCATCTGGGATGTTAGTTGTTAGCCACGTTTCACAAAAACACAACAAACTGCATTCTCTGTAGGTCCTGACATTTTTCACCAACGCAGCCAGTTCGTTGGTCTTATTTGGTAGTGAGTTCACATTTCCCAGGATCACAGAAGGCACCAAAGGAATGTAGCGCCACTTTCTCGCTAGTCGTTTGGCTTTAAGCTTAGCTCCAGCTCTGCTGCCACGAGACCGACTTCTTACCTCGTCATGTAAATAGAGAACCACACTGGCGCGGGCATTTGTTCTCAGCGCTTGCAGTTGACTACTTGAATAGACAAGTCTCACCGTGTAAAAATCCATGTCCAAGTAGTAAAAAGTAGTAAAAAGTGTCCAGGGAATGAGTCCACATAAAAGAAAGTGATAGGAGTGATCAGTAAAATAGAGAAAAAGGTAGAAAAATAAAGTTGTACACGGAGCTGCTGGAAAGGTTGCCACTTGCGGAAGTGCCTGAGAATTATTTGTCACTTATCACTTCATCCCAGCTTACTATGACAATCATCACACATAATCTCTGTTTTTGTGTTTTTCCTTTATCCACAGCTTTGTTTTTTATGCCACAGATTTGAAATTTGGCATGTGTCATGGAAAACAATTTCCTCTATCTTCAAAGAAGGCAGTTACAGAGTCCAGATGAGAAAGCATGTGTTTATTTGCACTGACATGCACAAATGTCTCAGTCCTTGGAGTGAGCAATCAATTAATCCTTAAACTGCCACATACTTGGTGGTTAATGCACCCCTGGACGCCAAATACTTTTTTGCTGCACTTTTTAACTAAATGTCACAATTCATCAAGAAAAAGTGAAATTTTAATTGAACACATTTTTTTCATGCAAAGAGTATCACAATTACTGCAGCACTGATCATTTTACACACTGCCGATGAACTATAAAAACTATTAAAAAACTACTGGAACAATATGTACAAGGTGCAACTAACGCCATTGATGAAATTCAGTAAATCACTGAGCCAACTGCCCTTGAACTGGCTGCACACAAGCACACAGAGGTAAACGCTGATGCTTGCAGGCTAGTCTAGTTCAGCAGCTCAATCCCAGGGACAATGATGCTGCAGTACTGCAGGGGGCAGCAGTTGTCATGAGCTGGCTACTTAACAAATGTACGGCAATGACTGATCAGCTCCAGCTAAGCGAAGCGACTATAGCCGGTTGCGGTGTTCAATGATTGTACGTCGCCAAATATTCTTGGCTCTGGCGTGCTGGCAAATTGCACTGGGAACCAACTTTAGCTGGTTGTGGAGTTCAATGAATGTACCTTGCCAAATATACTCGGCTCTGGCGTGCTGGCAAATTGCACTAAGAACCAACTTTAGCCGGTTGTGGAGTTCAATGAAGGTACGATGCCGAATATACTCAGCTCCGGCATGCTGGCAAATTGCATTGGAAACCACGCTATATACAATCATCAGATTTGAATGTTAACAGTTCCCACATACCCATATAGTGTGGAACTGACCTCTCTGTACTATTCTGTCCTCTGTATTTCCTAGACTACAAAAGAATCACCACCATGCACCAAAATATGGAGACTGGTCAAGATCGGGAAAAAAAACGCAGTCACTGACTACAACTGCATGAAGGTATAAGAATGAATATAATGTTGTATTAGTGGAACAAAGTTTTCCGAAATGTACTATACAGGTCATAAAATAAATTATTCCAAATGTCATATATAACTATGTCTCTCTTTTTTGTCAGTGCTGCTTTGACATCATGAACCAGAAGGTCCATACTAATTCAGCGTGAGCAGGAACACTCAAGAATAAAACTGGCTAAAAAAAAAATTCACATCCAAAATCATTCTTAGTCACGCACACCACTCACACCCACACCCACAGTTTTCTCAGTCCCAGTCTCGTTCACACACAAGATCTGACACTTTTCAAATAAAGAGGTGGTATAACAAAACAAGTTTGTTTGTTATTCCACATCTTTATCTGAACACGGCTTCAGATGGGGGGGGGGGGGGTGGGGGACTGGGGAGACTTTAGGTGAGTAAGAGAATAAAACTGAAAAAAAAAACGATAACTTTGACAAGTACTATAAATTTACACTGGCTGTTACAGACGCAAATCAAATGTATGTTTTTATTGTATAATATTAACAATAAGAGCAGCTCACTACTCAAAACGGTAAATTTGTGAAGCAGCTGATATCAAACCCGCAATCTCTTGATTGGGAGTCAGCAGTTCTTACCATTGCGCCACGCAAGCTGTCATATCAACAGCCTACTGTAACCTGCTTCCTTTTTCTTCGGTCATAGTCTTGAATAAAAGTGCACTTGTTTTGTTATACTTGTACCTTATGTCAGTGGTTCTCAACCTGTGGGGCAGGCCCCCTTAGGGGGACACGAAGTAGCAAAAAGGGGGGCACAAAGATGTGAAAAAAAGAAAACAAGAATCAAAAATATGAAAAAAAATCTGTTGAAACCAAAACAAATTAACTTAAACTACATTCTGATACTAGAACAATAAATAGAGAGTTAGATAAATGTCGATAAAAGTTATTAAAGGTATAATAAAATATGCATCTACATTTCAAAAAAATGTTAGGGGGGCGCGATTAAAACTGTTATGAAAACTCAGGTCGCAAATGCTTAAAGGTTAAGAAACACTGCCTTATGTGAAAGTGCTTATTTGAGATTTGGACTTCAGTCTTCACACATTATACACTTCATGTCTACATTTTGTCAATTATTACTAAAACATGAAAAACATTTCTGTTGTAACGATGTGTTTACATACTGTAGATTGTTGTAGACACAGAACACAGATGAAATGTATGTATTCCAAATAACGATTATTATATTATTATTATTATTTACCCTATAAAGTTTCAGGTTATCTTCACTCCAAGATAAACACTGAGCACTGAGAACCTTCTTTGCGAATTGAACTGCAGCGGTGGGTGGGGGGATGGGATATCAGGCTGCTTGCTGTTTGTGCTGATCTATACATTTGCAACACAAAAGACGCTTACAAAGAGGTGTGAAAAGATTTAAGGTGGGCTGGGATTATGAATTTTTTCGTAGTCTTTGGCAATTCTAATGTTAAATAACTATATGTATGTTGCAGCAGCTATATTCAATACTAAAAATAACAGATTAAAGGGAGAATCCTGAAGTCACTTTTATACTTCTTCACTACAGCCTAACATTTGATTTCAGTTAAAACTATTTTTCTGTAGCATTTCAATATTGCTTAAACAGATTTATACCAGCACAAAGACATTTTTTCATTTCACATGGTCATTTTACATTTCTCAATACATTACTGGTATGTCTAACATACTGAGGTCTAAACCTGCATGGATTATTCTGCTAATACAGGAACCTGAACTGGTTTTACAAAATTTAAAAAGTGATGGGTGGATGATTAGAAAAACTTTCAGTACTGCCATTGCTTGCTCCTCCGCCTCCTCCTCCTGGTGACGAAAGGACTGGGAGCACATAGAAAACACAAGGAAATGGATGAGGGACTCTTGATGCATGAGAAAATGTTCTTCTGTTTTCCCTGGTGAACACCAGAATCCAGCCACAGAAGATCATGCCCTCAAGTAACACAACACAGAAAGGACACAGGAACTGCCCAGTGAAGGCAGCTAGAATAATGAGTACCCAGGGCTTTTCTGATCATGTGGCCTGGTGTACAGCAAATAAAAATGGATGTCAGGAAGTCCTACTGGCATGTGGCCTCCAGCAAACAAAAGCAAGAACTCCAACATGCTGCCTGTGTCCACTTTTTGCATTAAAAGATACTGCCATGTTGCTCAGTGAAGAGACTTTTATAGAGGAGTTTGGAAGATTCATTGAGAACTCTTAAATATTTCAGACTCTGGCAATGACCTTGAAAAATCTTGAAAGACTGTTCGATATTATTGTTATAATGGAATGGCTGGTATATAAGTTGCTTCTCTGTTCTTCTGAGCACTCCACTACAGTTACAGTACATTCACTAAACTGAAAACATACTGTAATACTGCCCTCACAGACAAAAATAAACATCTAAAATATCTTTGAATAAGCAAAACAGCCAGTTAAAAGTCTTGTAAATAAGTTAACTGCACATAGATCACACTGTTTATCTGACAGGGATCCATTATATCTGAAATATGATTGCCTTTCTTTTACTCACTAAGCACTAAATCTTATCTGTAACTGACATTAATCGAAAGACTAATACTCTTTATACAGAATCAAATAGAATTAAGTAAACATAAACAACTTAAGTGGAAAAAAACAACTAATGACTTAACAGAGAAGCATGTCACATTTGAGGAGAAAGCACCAAGCTCTAATTTTAACCAAAGCAGCTATGTTAGGGCATAATCCTGATGAATCCATCCAACCTCCAGCAGTTTTACGAAAAACTCTGGAGAGGCTGAAATATGCTTTTTTTTACTCTACCCACACATTTTTCTCATGTTATCTTGCTCATTGTATGAAGCACTGCCAGTATTGATAGGCAGCGCCAGAAGCTCAAATTCAATCCTACTTTCCCTGTAAAATGATCTTTCTTATCATCATCTCCAGATATCCTCATAGGAATCTTTGCCTTTTTCAACTCAGATAGGAATATGAACTAGCTGATATAAATAAAATTAAAATCCTTCAAGTAAAATGGTTTGTCTAAGTATTATTATTGATTTAGCATCTTGATTATATTAAGTTTTAGTAAATAACATTAATTGTGAGAGAATGTATCATATCTTATGTTGCCTTAACATATGACTATTATTTATTACTTATGTTTTGAAAACTGGTGGAGTTGTTTTTTTTCCCCACAGTAGAACAATATGGTCCACATGATAATTGCCACCTTCTCTCATGTCTGAGGAACATCTTTCAGATATCAGTCTTGTTGGCTGCCTGTTTGTCACCTTGTATATCCACCCCATATTCAAATGAGCTGCCCCAGAATATTCTGATTTGGTATACATTCCCATTTCATAAAGACATGCATGAAACTTTACAACTACAGAGCCTTAGTACAATGGTCCACTCATATTTTGTACAACCGGAATAAAACCAGGATAAGTGATGTTAAGGGGTAATCCAGTGATTTACAGAAGGTAACTGAAACATTCCAGTTTCTTAACCCCTGTTTTACACTGCCTCAGCTCTAAATCGCACAACCTTTTAATGGTCAAATGTATTTCTAAATATGGATGGATGGCTGGGCAGATGTATAATAACATAGGATTTTACAGTAACTGGTTATTTAATTTTTAAATTAATGCAGCACATTCAGAGCTGCAAGATACAGAATGTGACACTGACATGATTTAGATGAGAAAGTGGTATGTATGTTGTGACAGATAGGGGGCGCTATTGCTCCCTTGAACCCTTGTCCAAGACATCAGACACCAAGTAAAAGTCCAAATGGTTGACTTTTTATTAACACAACGTACACAAAGCACCCTCCTCTCCACAATACTCATTAATACTATCAAATACACACTAATAAATCAATCCTCCACACTCCCAGACCCGTTGCCACCCTTCCACCCAGCTCAGCTCGCTGTCTGGGAGCTGTCACAGTTCTTTTATAGTCCCTGTGTTCCAATCTCCAGTTCATGTGATCCTTATCACTTCCGGGTCAGATAAAAAGTCCTTTTCTTCATCCCGGAAGTACGTCACTTCTGCTGTCGCTTTGCCTATGACGCACTTCTGGGTTATAGGGCACATATGACTCTTTGCTCCTCCCTGCAGCTCCCTCTAGCGGCCCCTGTGGTATCCAGCAGGGCTGTGGATGAAAACTCCATTGTCCATGATTCCCTGCTGGTCTTCGGGGCACCTCCATGCTGCAGGGAGGGCTCCATCTGGCGGCCTGGGGGTATTGGCTGGGATGACAAGCCAGCCATAGACCACAATGTTCAATGACCGAAAACTGCTCTGTACATAATGGTGTGCAATAAAACTCCAGCTCCATCCAGTCCATTTATGATATTATACAGAACCCATACTGGCAGCATCAGGTGCAGGGCAGGCATCAATAGCACAGACCCACACTTATTTATATATACTCAACTTAATGTTGCCAGAAAATCTTTGGGTGCTGGGGGAAAACTAGAGAACTCTGAGAAAAATCCACCCAGATGATGAACAAAACAGATTGTGAGGCTAATGTGTTACTTTCTACTGGATAAATATGTTTTAGAATGATTTAATTTTTTTCAGGAGGAAAAATATTTTATGGGGTTTTTCTCAAAGAAAATTATTTTCAACATGGTTTATTTTGGCTTACACAATGAATGAAACCAATTCATACCATTTCAGTGTAGTTGACTGATTATTTGGAGGTTTTTGTTTAAAAAGCATCATAAATTACTTCAACATTGTCACAAAGGCAACAATTATTTTGCTGAGTGCTTTTTTGCTTCCTTGACTATTGAAAAGTACATTGAACCTTGCAACGCATATAACTTACCATTGACAGGAATTACACATAAAGAATTGTTTTGTCATATGAATAATTGTAATAGGGCTCAAAGTGTATTATAAAAGCAGTATTTTCTACTAGAAAGTGGCTAAACAGAAGCCTAAATTAAGAAGGATGAGCTACAGAAGGATACCTTTAGGGCATAAAATATTAAATAAGTTATGTCACAGTTTAGTGTGACAGTTAAGCAAGACGGTTGAATTAAAATGACAAAAAGAGGCTATGTAAGACCATGACTGTCAGTGCAATTGTAAGCTATTTCAAGAAAAACACATTAAACTGTTGTAAAGGATATTAATAAAAATAAACCAAATTGCAATTAGAAGAATGGTAAAATTAATTGTTAACATATCTCACACAAGTGCTTTCAATTTGAACTTCTGTGAAACTAAAGTGAATGCCTTGAGTATCTTGCTTGGAAAAATAATTGAAGTGATTAAAATGAAAAATTTCAAAATCTAAACTTGAATTGCATTCCTTCAGAATGAACACTCACTAGACATAGGATTTATTTTTTCAATAAAATATGAAACCTCTTCCAAAACCACCTCTTGATCATCTTGATGGTTGGTATATAATTAGAAGTGACCTAAAATGAAAATTTGCACTTGAACTTTGTTATATTGGTATCTTTCCATAATGCAGAAAATGCAAAAGAGGTTGAAAAATACAGTAGGTCCAGCGCCTTATATTTTTAGAAGCTTTGACTGAAGGATTTTGTTGTTATTGAATTTTTGTTTAGTAATAAAGAAGGAAATTCTGACTATATTCATATTTGAGATTTAAGTGAACTACCCCTAAATCCATGTAATATTAAAATTAGCCAAATTAAATATATATAGTTTCATATTATATAGTGACAAAAAGAATATGGGGCCACGTAAGTTGAATATTCCACACACTGGTGACTGAAGTGCCCCTCTAGGTGTAGGTAAATGGCAGACAAGCAGCCATATGCCATATTCCTTGAAATGTTGTTCTAGAAGCATGTCATATCAAGTGCATTAAATTGGAGAAATCACAGGAGATGGACAGAACACCAGAATAATTTCCCCAGAACAGTAGTGGTCAACATGTGGAAGAGAGACAGACAGTAAACTCTGCTCTACTTAATGAAGTCTAGGAGACAGCACAGCATTTACTTAAGTAAAAACTGTTGATGATACACCTAGGGATTTTTCTAACGTTTTAGATAACAAGGGATCAGAATTTATAAGTCATTCTTTTCTTCTTAGAAGTATTTATTAATATTAATTTTAACATTATTTATTACATTTTTTTACTATCTTGTTTTTAATATTTTCCTGGGATGCCATTTTATTTAATGGAAGTCAACATTTTGGCCATCGTTTGGCAAGGTGTTCTAAAGGTCTGGTCCCTGGAAGTAATGCAATATCACGTCATCAACATGACAATGTATACTGTAAATCTGAGTCTTTAATTTATCACATTGGTTTAACTACAGATTGTTTCATCTCCTGGGTTTTACCCTTCACATTTTTTTTGACTGTTTACACTTCTTGGTCCTTGTTCATTCTCCATTTCAGCAGTAGCGGAATAAAAGTGAAACTTAGCAATGTAGAGATACCTAGGGTTGCAGAAGTGTTTATGGTCTCATGAATTTTACATGGTATTTCTGACTCCAGACGTAATTCCAGGGAATAATCAAGATGTATTTCTAGAGTAGGATTTGGTGGATACTCCTTGCTGGTGGCTCTTTGAAACTGGACTAGGCTGGAGATCTTTGAGCAAAGTCTTTCATTAGATGGAAGGTAGTCCAGCCATAAATTAGACAGAGATAGAAAGAGACAAGTGGAGAATCTGGCAGGCTAACAGAAGAGAGTTCATAATGCTTGATGTCACATAACACAACTTGTGGGAAGAACAGCACTAGCTACTGAGGGTAAAATCTGGACAACTAGACAAAATGGTGGCACCCATACAATGACAACACAATAGTAATAAAACGGGTAAATTAAGTCCAAAAACACAGGTCTGAAGCAAAACAAAAGTGAAACTAGTTAGACATATATAAACAAAACACCTGTGTGTGTATATATGGAGCAGTCTGCTCTGCACACACTCAACCACAACCACTACATGGCACATGCATGTACTTTTAAATATTTTCAGCACAAGCATGCACCTCACTACAAAGCCTGTGTGCAGCGAACACCGTCACGCAACAAAGAATAGTCGATGACTAATGACACAGATGGAAGAGACACAACGTCGAAAGGAAGCAAACACCACTACTCAACAGCTGAAATGATTCAAAACATTAAACTAAGGAAAATCACCAATGTTAAAAATAGAAAAAAAACACAAACTGAAAACTGCTATACTACCAAAAAATGTATAATAATATAAACAGATTTTTAAAAAACTGAAGTAAAATAACTTTGATTTGGACCAAAGATGTAGATCCATGAGTCCACTGTGCCACCCCAATGTGCCACAAACAGTCAGAAGACATACAATGTCACTTCTTCTTCAGAAGTCTCACTCCTTCTGCCTCACCAGATATTTAAAGAAGCAAAGGACCACAAGTTACCATTGGGAATCCATGATCCCTGATAGGATCATTTAAACCGGGGCCATGACAGTATTTATGTTTTATTGTTATTTTGCAGCACTTTTGGTGTTGGACATTCTTAACTTTTCAATCTTTTATTCAGTCTTTCTAAAATTGCCTGTAACAATTGATATTTTCAGAGAAACATGTAACAAACAGAAGATGTAATTATAACAAAACATTTTTTTTCACATAACAAAAAGTAGTATAGCGTCATAAGAGATTGTGCTCCTGCTTTGCATTTCCATTTTCCTGGGTTTCAGTCCCATCTCAAAAACTTTATACAAGGATCCCTGTGTTTTCTTGGTTCAGCAATCATCTAAACAGATTGTTTAATCTCCTGGGTTTTACCCTTCACATTTCTTTGACTGTTTACACTTCTTGGTCCTTGTTCATTCTCCATTTCAGCAGTAGCAGAATAAAAGTGAAACTTAGCAATGTAGAGATACCTAGGGTTGCAGAAGTGGTTATGGTCTCATGAATTTTACATGGTATTTCTGACTCCAGAAGTCAATGCTTTGCATTTCCATTTTCCTGGGTTTCAGTCCCATCTCAAAAACTTTATACAAGGATCCCTGTGTTTTCTTGGTTCAGCAATCACCTAAACAGATTATATAATCTTTAATAATGTGAATTGCAATGTGCAAAAAGAATCACTGATTATACTACTCCAACAAGCATGACTTTTGTGCTTGGGTTCAATGCTCTTATTGAAACCCTTGACTAATATACAAATAATCACTAAATTCATGAAAAAATTAATAATAGCATTAACAGTGATCCTAAATGTGCAACATTACAAACTCTTTATTCTTGTCATAATATCATTGTAAAACTTGTAATAAAACACTGGTATCCACAGTACACAAACCAGGGAAATACAGTAGTCTCCACAAATGCTAAACAAAAAGGCCAGTATCCACCAGCCCCCATACCCATTTCAAAATAGAATAAGCAGCTCTAATATTATTAGGGAGGACTGTAAAAGGTTGTCATCAGGGGGACAATCAAGTGTAGAGGTAATAACAGATTATTATAAGTTGGATAAGTCAGGGCTTGATTTTACTGTATAATTTCAGGTATTTTATAATCTCATTCGTATAACTCGAATGTGGAAAACTCATGCTATTGATCCAAGAGATTATGATATGCTAACGCCCACCTGAGAGAGTAACCACGGAGCACACTGCCTTTTTTTCTATGTATTGTGCCCATGTGACCACACGGTAATACCCGAACTATTCCGAAGCAACGTTTGCACTGTTTTGTGTTTTCTTGTATCTCACACCCTTATACACCTTTATAGTAAGAGCATCCCTTATCTATGATAGAGCGTTCGATCAGAAGAAAAAATGAAGCTGGTTTTAAATTAAAAGTCACTGACGTGGCGAAAGAAATTGGTAACTGCCCTGCAACAACAAATTTTGATGTGTCTGAGAAACTGGTGTGAAATTGAAGGAGGCAAGAAGATGTAAAAAAAGAAATTTAAGTGTCGTATTTTTGAATGGGTGTATAATTTGGGGTCTGATTTTATGATCGAGTTTTTGGGTTTCAAGACCTGACTTATAGGCAAGTATATACGGTTTCTGGATTTGCTCTACATTATTTAATAGAGGAAGTTGTCATTTTTTTTGGTTGGTTTGGGTGCGCTGTTGTGGTGGAGATATTGTGTTGGAAGCAATGCTGTGTTAGGATAAATAAATAAAGTCATTTGCCGGAAAACTGCTGGTGTCTTTTCATTGTTTGTCTTGCAGGAGGATATTATAGTTACATAATTATAATAAACAGTAATATAAACAAAAATCAAAACGCAAATAGAAAGATACAAATCAAGATTGTAAATGGGACAGAGAGATTCTAAACCAAAATAACTGTGGGAAATTTTAAAAGTACTCACTCAATCCTGTGCAAAAACACAAAATTGACAGAGAACAAGCCAAAAGTAAAGCACGTCCTTGGATCTTCACCAGCATGTCCTTTGGGTGTTGGAGATCCAAACCCTTCACATTAGGTATATTTTGCACCCTAAGACACTAGATCTTGCCACATTCATTTCAATTCATCCTTTGGCAAGAACTATCCTAAAATTAATTTCCTCCATATGGACTGAAAAAAAATTAATAATTAATGTAATATTATTGATATATGATCATTTTATTTTTTCTTTGTATAACATAGGCATATTTAGTATTTCACAGGTGCAAAACTTCAGTGAATTTAATTGTTTTTATTTTGGGTAGTATATAATTGCTAACATCAAAGCTTTATTCAGAGGAAAGTTTTCATGCTTAACACATTTGAAATTCTTTAACAGTTTATAGTAATTGGCCTATCTTGGTAAGGTCTAGTTAGAGGATTAGAAAATGGATGAATGCATGAGTCATTCAAAGGCAAAGAGAAACTGAAAATTACAAAGTACTTTGAGAATGTAAGGTCTGAAAGACACATTTCAGCTTAAAGACTTAAAATGTCACTCATAAAAACGTATATGTTTTGAAATATGTTAATTGCTGGACAAATAAATACATGATATTACCCTTTGGCAAACCTGATAGGGTCACTGCCTGAAACACAAAAGGGCCCTTTTCTCGTCTCAAGAATATTAACATGCTAGAAAATGGGGAATCATCTTAGAATGCAGTAGGGTGGGAATTCTTGGAAACTGCCACTGGGTACAAATAATCTACTTCTGAGACTTGTTGAAATATCTTATTCTCATATTTTCATGCTTGTCTCGCAAAAGAAGTTTCAGTATTCAACAATTTCAAGCATTTACAGAACATGCTGTTGTCTAAAATTCTAGAAGGCTAGGGACTGCTCATACATACGTTTTATAAAAATCAAACAAATAAATTACACCATATATTTATACCCCTTACAGGCACAGACTTCTAAAACTGGATCCTTCAATGTTGCCAGAAGCGAAGGACCAGCTGGTTGAAATCATATTTGTAGAGGTACAGAATGAAGTACTCCTATATGGAGGTTCCCTGCAAGCTAGTTTCACAGATATACTATAGGTGCTTTCTTTATGCTATGAATTCTGGTAAACATACACCCTTTTATAATTTGCTTGAAAAAAGATCATTATGTTTTATCAAAATAAAGCTGTATAACTGATTTTTGAATCAACATTTCCTGATTTAAATGATATCAAAGGATTACTCCTAAATACTGTATATGCCTTTTGAAAACAGGAGGTGAGATCATGCTTATTTCCTCTGATTACTACCTTTCACTGAGTTATATTGTGTTTATTCTTAGGAAAGAACTGAAAGAAACATATTCTTCTGACAAAGAAGCTCACTTTCAAGTCTGATCTAAAAAAGATAATAAGGCATAGTGCTAAAAAAGCTTAGTACTTACGGCAGATATAAATCATTTTAATTTATTAATGCTGTGGCCACAAAAAAATAATCAAAAACAAAAAACTTATTGTGTAAAAAGAAATATTGTAGAAAAATATTTTAAAAAATCCAAATTTTTATTTTTGAAATGTATATGACTATATACTCTATATAGCGCCTGACCTGACACAGATTGGACACCGGAGGCACGTGTAAAATAAAAGGATTCTTTATTCCTCTTCATCTGGAGGGCACGTCTTCCCCGTACTCCCCCCAGCCACAACATAGTCCCAAACACCAGTATAGCACAAGCACAAACACTCTTCTCTGGCACCACCACTCCTCCCTCGCAACCTTGTCTTCCTCCACCCGACTCTGGCCGATGAGTGGTGGTTACTGGCTCCCTTTTATAGGTCACCTGGAAGTGCTCCAGGTGTTTGATCACCAAGATCCGGCAGCACTTCCAGGTGTGATGAAGCTGTTGCCCACACGGGCTCAGGAGTCCCAAACACAGCACCCCCTGGCGGTACCTGCGGGACCCAACAGGGCTACTCCCAACTCCAATTCCCAGGGAGCTCTGTGGGAAACTGAGGGACTACACCAGCTCAGGAGGGCGGCCATCTAGCGTCCAGGGCTGCTCCCCCTGAATACAGTGTGCAGGGGCGTCCCGGCTGGGCATGGACGCCAGGCGCCTGTCACAACAGGCATCTAATGTCAGTAGGTAAACTCATGAAAATATACAGTAATGAAGATTACTGAACATGGAAAGGCCCTATAAATATATATATATATATATATATATATATATATATATATAAATTGTATATATATATATATTGTCACAGATGTCTGGGGTACTTACCAAGCCGGGATGCCTGAAAGGACCGGAAGGAGACATTAATAGCTTCCGGGTCATGAGGGGACAACCGCCCTGGAGTAGGAGAGGACCACGGGAGAAGAAAGAAAAACTTCTGACCCGTTGGGACCCGTGACCACCGCCAGAGGGCAATGTAAGCCTCGTGGAACCTACCAGGGACGCCCGGAGTGCTTCCGGGGCAAAGGACAGCACTTCCGCCACACACAGGATGTGGTCTCCGACTGGTGGTGTCTGGGCAAGTCTCACTATATATATACATATATATATACAGTGGGATGGAAAAGTTTGGGCAACCTTGTTAATAGTCATTATTTTCCTGTATAAATCGTTGGTTGTTACAATAAAAAATGTCAGTTAAATATATCATATATGAGACACACACAGTGATATTTGAGAAGTTAAATGAAGTTTATTGGATTTACAGAAAGTGTGCAATAATTGTTCAAACAAAATCAGGCAGGTGCATAAATTTGGGCACCACAAAAAAGAAATGAAATCAATATTTAGTAGATCCGCCTTTTGCAGAAATTACAGCCTCTAAACGCTTCCTGTAGGTTCCAATGAGAGTCTGGATTGTGGTTGAAGGTATTTTGGACCATTCCTCTTTACAAAACATCTCTAGTTCATTCAGGTTTGATGGCTTCCGAGCATGGACAGCTCTCTTTAACTCACACCACAGATTTTCAATTATATTCAGGTCTGGGGACTGAGATGGCCATTCCAGAACGTTGTACTTGTTCCTCTGCAAGAATGCCTTAGTGGATTTTGAGCAGTGTTTTGGGTCATTGACTTGTTGAAAGATCCAGCCCCGGCGCAGCTTCAGCTTTGTCACTGATTCCTGGACATTGGTCTCCAGAATCTGCTGATACTGAGTGGAATCCATGCGTCCCTCAACTTTGACAAGATTCCCAGTCCCTGCACTGGCCACACAGCCCCACAGCATGATGGAACCACCACCATATTTTACTGTAGGTAGCAGGTGTTTTTCTTGGAATGCTGTGTTCTTTTTCCTCCATGCATAACACCCCTTGTTATGCCCAAATAACTCAATTTTAGTTTCATCAGTCCACAGCACCTTATTCCAAAATGAAGCTGGCTTGTCCAAATGTGCTTGAGCATACCTCAAGTGGCTCTGTTTGTGCTGTGGGTGGAGAAAAGGCTTCTACTGCATCACTCTTGCATACAGCATCTCCATGTGTAAAGTGCGGCGAATGGTTGAACGATGCACAGTGACTCCATCTGCTGCAAGATGATGTTGTAGGTCTTTGGTGCTGGTCTGTGGGTTGACTCTGACTGTTCTCGCCATTCATCGCTTCTGTCTATCTGAAATCTTTCTTGGTCTGCCACTTCGAGCCTTACCTTGAACTGAGCCTGTGGTCTTCCATTTCCTCAATATGTTCCTAACTGTGGAAACAGACAGCTTAAATCTCTGGGACAGCTTTCTGTATCCTTCCCCTAAACCATGATGGTGAACAATCTTTGTCTTCAGGTTATTTGAGAGTTGTTTTGTGACCCCCATGTTGCTACTCTTCAGAGAAAATTAAAGGAGGAGGGAAACTTACAATTGATCCCCTTAAATACTCTTTCTCATTATAGGATTCACCTGTGTATGTAGGTCAGGGGTCACTGAGCTTACCAAGCCAATTTGAGTTCCAATAATTAGTTCTAAAAGTTTTGGAATCAATAAAATGACAACGGTGCCCAAATTTATGCACCTGCCTGATTTTGTTTGAACAATTATTGCACACTTTCTGTAAATCCAATAAACTTCATTTCACTTCTCAAATATCACTGTGTGTGTCTCCTATATGATATATTTAACTGACATTTTTTATCGTAACAACCAACGATTTATACAGGAAAATAATGACTATTAACAAGGTTGCCCAAACTTTTGCATCCCACTGTATATATACTGGGATACTGTATATATATATATATATACTGACTCACACCGGCCTTGGGGTGTGTACGTTACCTCCACTTAGTTAGCGAACCAGAGAACTACTAAACGGATTTAGATCGAGTTTTCTTCTATAATTTGCTTGAACATTCCACTTGATTTTGTAACTGCTCTTAACTCACTAAGAATCATAGCTCGCGTGCAGGAACGATGTATTTGCACTAATCTGAGACAGAGGCTGTGGGCTGAGAGGAGAGGGAAGCATGACATCAGGAGTAGGGAATTGGTCAGGGCCCTCCTCACTGTCCTGTTTCACTAATACGTGGACAGAACCACATGGGATGGCTAGTATTTGATGTATATATTGGCAATAATGTAATGATATAGGGTACAGAAAATTTAAACAAATCATAACATTAGACAATGTTTCCATTTCAAGGCCACAAGGAGCTGAAGTCTTTCCAGGCAGCATCTAGCTAAAAATGGGAGCCAAGCTTGGACAAGATACTTATCCATTACAGGGCACACATATCCACACCTGGAAGATATAGAGCTAACAATCAATTTATGTCTATATCTTTCGAATGGTAGAGAAGAATTGAGTAGTCTGTGATAGAAACATCAGAAGAATGCTTAAATTCCACTCTGAGAGTGACTAGGCCAAGGATCAGACTCAGGCCTCCATACATATGAGGAAGCTTTTCTAAACAATGAGCCACCCTGCAATCTGGATCCAATGCACTTGTCATCCGTTCACAGGGTTATATATTCAGCTACCATGTTGCAGGAAGTACAAAAATACATTTTCTATGACAGATTTTATGTCAAACTGAATGACCGTATAGCAGTCTACATAAAATCCAGCATGGAGATGGGTGCATGTTAACAGCCTTTTATGTCAGATGCAAAATATGAAGAATTAGACAAAATCTAATGTAAAATTGTCATACAAGGTTATTATATATGATTTATAGTAATCTAAGTATAACTAAGATAAAACATTCTTTTATTAAATCGAAGATAACAAGACCAATAAATCAATGAATACAGTTCGATTCAAATGTATGATTTGCATTTAAATTTAAAGGATAGTTAAAAATAAACAAAAATAAAATTCCAAAGCATATTCAATTGCTAATCAAACAACAGCCATTGCTGAAGTCTTTATCTTTATGTATTCTTGAAAGCCATGCACCAGCGGACCGGTTCACCTGATTTGAAGTCTGAAAGTGAATTCCTTCAAGTCACTTTATCTTTAATTGGCCACTACAACATTTGAAAACAAAAGCCACTACACTCATTTTTCTCTTAAAATCTACATAGGTTTAAAACCATATTCTTCTGTTTTATATCATTATTATCATTGCTATTAGTAGTGCAACTGTTTTGGATTATTTACAACTGGAGCACTTGTTCAAGGTTACACAGTCAGCCTGAGGTGTTTTTAATGGCGAAAATGTTGTTAAAAGAAAATTCTAAAATGGCCCATAAAGTTCTTCAGTATAGTGGAATACAGTGGCCTATGCCTTAAATTGGACTACCAAACTAAAATATGAAAACATACATTTTTTGTAAAGCTTAAAAATGAGTTGCATGAACACAAAAAAGATTGTATATACAGTTATTTTTGTGTGTTGTCATAATTGTACAGATCCTCTTACCATCTTAATACTCTCCATTAGGTTGTGGTTGCATCCATAACTGGTTTCTGCCTTATGCTCAGTGCTGCTGTGATGGCATCAATCTTTCCACAACCCTATAATGCAATCATCATCATCATTGCTACACATGGAACATTATATAATTTTTGTCATTTTGCTTCACCAGAAACCACTTAGATAAATGTGACATTACACGAGCAGGCAGAAAGATAGAGTAGACTTTAAAAAGTACTTCCATTTGCAGTCATTAAATCAGAAAAACTGTTGGAAACACTGTTGTACAACCTCACTCGAAGGGAAAACTTTTGCTAGTGAAGCCTATGGCGACTGTTTTCAAGTTCAATCCTGGAGAATTCTGTGGCTACAGATTTTCATTCAATCAGTGTATCATTAATCCTTGTAATTGACCTCAAGGTTTATTATTTGACCTCTTTTTATTATTATTTAGGTTTTCAAAAAGGTACAGTAAAGTGAGATTTACATTTATGACATTTTCTTGGCCTTAGCTTTATACATGTAAAGGTCTCTTAAGTAACTTTT
Organism: Polypterus bichir lapradei; assembly: GCA_026402145.1. NCBI lineage: Eukaryota > Metazoa > Chordata > Cladistia > Polypteriformes > Polypteridae > Polypterus > Polypterus bichir. Next base: position 112,086,201 of record JANRMT010028174.1, on the reverse strand, counting down.
ACGTTTCAGAAAGTACACTTCCTTGTTTCTATATTACTTTTTTCTATCCTGTTTGTTCCCTTCCTTGTATCTAAATATTTACAATAAGACAATGGAGAATAGACACATGTGCAAACGGTACTGACTCTTAAAGGGTGAAAGCTGCAACAGTGCCATATTTATTTTGTACTCATTAGTAATTAGCAATTAGCAATAGTTTAGAATGTTCACAGATATGTCAAGTAAGTAAGATAACCAAGTTAATCTACTGTTGCATAATATACACACATGCTTGCTACATTCCTATAAATTGTCCACAAATCAACTTTGTAATTTCTGAACTGACATTAAAAAATGGTATAAAAAGGGAGAATAAATTAAATAACTTTTCTTATTTTTATTTGTTGCAGTTACAGGACCTTTTTCTTTGCCTCAAAATAACAGTTTGAGATTTTAATGACTTGTTCTAAGGATTTAATGCATATTTATTAACAAATTTGAAGCTTGTAAAATCACTATTTATGCAAATATCCAAAGACTGCCTGCTCCTCCACCCCATTTTCCTCATACTGTATATAGCATGTTGTTTTCTTCATGCATGTTTCAGTCATTCGGTCAATTCAAGGCATTCAAAGGCTGCTGAAAATTAATTTTCTTTTCCTAGCTGAATATGAAAACACATTGAAAGAAATATCACTAAAAAAATGCTGAGTTCCTGCCACTATCATATTTGGATTCTTGGTGAAATGCACAAAGATTGGTCCCCTATGACTTAAATGCATCTGTAGGAAAGTACAATACATTATTCATGGCTAGGATTAGTGTTCTGCTGCTGTAGTGGATTAGTGATATCTTAGGGGTGGCCAGATCTCAAGACAATAATTTTGTTTTGTCAAAGCATGCTTATGTACACTTAGTGCTTATTTGCCAATCATTAGTGGTCCTCTGAGCTGAACTTTTTTGAGAACGTAGGTCTTCATTACATATTGTATGGATATATCAGTGTTATTTAGCTGTGTTAGTTACTTTTGCATTTTTTCCCCAAACAATATTTTAATTTATTTAGAAACTGTGCTGATCAGAGGCTCACAAGAAAGTGATACTCAAAGTGCATGTAGATATCTTTTGGGTTGTTTCTCCTTCATATTTTTTTGATCGTAAGCCAGGCATGCTCAACAAGTTAAAGAATTGGGGTTGATGCTAATACAATTGAAATAGAGTAAGTAAAGGTTAGTGATAGAATTATTGCTTTGGGGACACACCATTGCTCCAACAATAATGAAGCCTTACAGAGAAGAATCTGGTCTTCTAACACATTGGTACCATGAAAGCAATATCTCCTTTATTTTCAGTAAAACCAAAGAGATAGTCATAGATTTCAAGAAAAAGAAGGCAGACCACACTCATATGCATGAGTGAAAAGCCTAGATGTCTACATCTTTTCTGACCACAATCTACATGTATGCATTGGTGCCCATTCTCCCTGGCTTCACAACATGCTGGTATGGTACCTGCTCAGCTTGGGATGATAAAGTACTGCAGAGTGTGGTGAACATAAGAAAGAATATCACCTGCACACAGCTCCCTTATATCCAAGACACATATAACATACACCGTCTTAGAAAGGCAAATAAACAGCATTATGAAAGACTTCTTTATTCTGTATGGTCATTTTTTTCTCTTCTCCATTCTGGTATTAGCACTCAGTAGAATCAAGGACTGTTTATGCAAGGTTACACATACTGACAACTGTTTGTTGTAAATGTTTCCTGATGCTACTTTTACTATTTGATATTGTATTCATTGTCTGATGTAAGCATTGTACTACTGCCAATGGGCTGTGGAAGGAATGCATGTAAGAATTCAGTTGCACTGTGTATACATAACAATACCTAAGCTTGAAGGTCAGTGGATCCCACAGGTTTATTTTCTTCAGGTCTGCTACTAACTGAAAGTTTTTGCTTGTCACTGCTTCATTATCAGCTTGCTATATCTTTTATCTTATGTTAACAGAATTTATATTTGTTAGCATTTGGCTGGCGTGCCCCTCTTCAACATCTTTTACCTGTAAATTGCCCCATCTTCTTGTTGTAAGAGACGGTCGGCAGCTCAACCCAGCCAGGATACCCCTGAGATGGAAAGATGGGGGAAGGCAGCTTTTCTAGGACACTGCCTCCCCCAAGACACTAGACAGCAGCTTCCCTAGACTGCATCAGTGCCCTGGATTCCCACAGGGCACTATGGGACATGGAGTTCAGCAACACAGCCCTGCTGGGTACCGAGGGTGCCGCCAGAGGACACTGTGGGAAGATGATGGGAGAATAAATTCTCACCTAGCCCAGAAGTACTAATGGATCACGAGGAAAGAAGTCTTGAAGTACTTCCAGGCTGATTAAAAACTGGAATTCTCCATCTGGTCCCGAAGTGCTGGCAGGTCACATGGATGGAAGTGCAGAAGCACTTCTGGGTCAAGGATTAGTTAAAGGACTGTGAGACACCCAGCAGGCGAGCCAGAGCCAGGTGGAAGTGAACGAAGCTTGCTGGGAGGTTTGAAGGAGAGAGAGATTTAGTATTGTGTTTATTATTTGATTACTTGCCTGTTTATTGGTGGCTGTGGTGCTTATGGGCACTGTTTAAGGAAGGAAAAGAATTAAAATTACTCCTTTGTACTTTTACCTGGTGTTCTGAGTGTCTGTTTGTTGGGTTTAAAGGGGCAACAGTGCCATCTAGCAATTACACTGTGTACCATCAATCACGCAGTAGTCACATGAGGCTGGAGCTCTTTGAGCTAGTATTGTCATACACTGTTTGAAAGCCATTATCTATGTTGTTTTGCTTATTTCACAGCCTACTAGCTGCACATTAAGAAGCTTCAGTTTTTATACAAAGGAAAGAGGGACCTTCTTACATCACCACTATTATTCAAATCCCAGTAAACAACACAGGCAAAAAGATACATTGTCAAAGAAATACCTTGAACACAATAATGAAGTGGAAACTAAGAAAGCAGAGTCAATGGTTTTATTTACTAAAGACAGACTAGAGACATTTTGCCAAACCTTAAAAACGATCATAGTAGTAAACTCTTTCATGTATTTGTTTTTCTGAAAAAAATACTGATATTTGTGAAAAAACGAACATTTAAGTTCCATGTATATTCTTACTAAATAAGAAATGTTAATAGAAAGCCACTAATATTTCTCTCTTAGTAATTCTGAGCCTTCTACTACCACTTTACATACATTCTCTTAACTAAAACGTTTCACCTTCACCAAGGAGAAAATATTTTTAAAAAATTGAATTTCCTTTGTTTTCTCTCCTTAAGCAGCCTGACATTCTCTTACTGTTAAAATAAAGAAAACCATTTTAGTAATGTTTTTGTATTACTAATAAATCACTCCAATTTCTGGTCATTTTCTGCTGTTCTGGTTTAATTGACCATACCTTCATCATACTTCACTCAACATACATGTACCATATATGAAAATGAAGGGCAGACATTCCAGCCTTCCATGACAAGAAACAAAAAAAACATGGTTATTAAATATCTACAAAGGTTATATGTCATCTTGGAAGGAGTTTAAAAAAAATAGAATTCTTTTTGCTTGGTTTTACTGTTCACAAGTAAATAACCACGGCATCAAAATGCCTTATTGAAAACAAATGGTCCCTATATCTAATTATTGGTTGTACATTGCACTTTTACAACGTAGAATATATATATATATATATATATATATATATATATATATATATATATACTGTATATATACACTGTATATATATTGTGGACACTAGGGGTCGCTGTTGCCCCATTGAACCCACCAGACAGACGTCCCAGACACACTTGTAAAAGCACAAAGAAGATTCTTTTATTATTATCTTCAATAATAGTGCCCAAAGCACCGCACCTTCCACAATTCTCAATAATAGTAACAATAATAACAATAATCACAATAACGCAATCCTCCACTCCCAGCAGCTCCATCACACACCCTCCCAACTCTGGCTCGGTCTGCTGGGGTTTCCCAGAGTCCTTTTAAAGTCCATGACCTGGAAGTATTCCTTCTCCGGGTCAAACGCCTTCTGCAGGTGCCCCGGAAGTATTGCGGGTTTCCGTCCTCCTCACTCCTAAGTACTTCCGGGTTGATGTCCTCATAATATCCCCCTGGTTCTTGGTGAGCTCCCCCTGGCGGAACCCACAGCTTCCAACAGGGCTGAGGATACGGACTCCATGTCCCATGCTGCCCTGCGGGAATCCGATGAACCATTTCCATCCAAGGGAGCAGCCATCTAGTGTTTCGGTGGATGTAGTGCCCTGCAAAGGCTGTTTTCTTAATAAACAGGGGAGACAACCCGGCCGGACTAAAATGCTGGCTGTCCATCACAATATATATACTGTATATATATATATATATATATATATATATATATATATATATACCATTTTTATTGTTCTTATTAATAAAACAATAGAATTATTTGTAATTTCTGCCCCACAGATGTAAAAGAAAACTAATGCATTACATAATGTATAATCTCCACTCTTAATGTGCATTAGACTTTAAGGAACTAATAATATTATTATTATGAACATACTCCAAACCTGGGGGATAAAAGAGAAGCAACACAGCAGCAGCTGCTGCCAAGGAAAGGGAGATGGCATGCAGGAATATCACTGTAAGAATGAATGTCAAAAACAGTTAATCATTGAAATCTGTTTAAACTTTGTGTGGTAAATTTTTGCATTGTGTAAAATGTAATGCTGGTGATATTACTTTGCTTGAAATGTTATATCCCTTCAAGAAAGCATTATATTCAATTTTTGCAACATTAATAATATCACAAAATGTCTAAGACCCATCCCCTAGCAATAAGTGTTCAGCATACATAACGTTGTTCTAGTTGTTACTGTGAGAGATGTGGAATGTTCTCCTGCCTGCAATGAACCCTGTACTGGCCAGTGATTCGATCCAAAAGCAAGGAAAGTTTAATTATTTTCATGTATAAATCTACAACAGAAGACAACAGAAGTACCCACTCTTTAAATGGCAGCTTATCCTGTTCAAATGTGAGACTGGGATATTTAGCCTCAGCGTTTGTAATAATGTGTGTGTCATCTAATATCTAGAAAATGGATAAGAGGGCACATTAATATTTGTACTGAGTATTTGATACACAGATTTGCACTTCATTCGGAAATGATTTCAGCTAAATGAACTGCAATGCAATGCAGAAATCTTGTTGCATTTTTCCATGACAAAACCCAGAATCGAAACAGCATTAATGAGCATATCAGGTCTAGGTACCCGCTGAAGAAGGGAGTTTTCAGAGGCATTTCTTTAAGGGGTGAGGGAGGAGATGATGGTGGGCAGGTTGTTCTACCAGCAAGTCTGCTATAGGTTATTATTGCTCAGAAATTCCACAGTTGTTTAAGTTTGATTGCCATACCTGCAATTCTGTGAATTTTACTTTAATAATGGTTATTTATTTCAGTTTTGGGAAACACAGTCTGTGTGTGTGTGTTTGTACAGATGTCTCTTCAAAGTTAGATATGCTTTTGAAATCACTTTGCTAATATGTGAGGCTTTTCCAATATTGTGAAAAAGCTCGCCAAAAAAAGGAAAACGTTTTGCATCAATGTGAGATCAGCACCATGATGTGTTAATTCTGAACATGTCATGTTTTAGAAGGTTTCTCAGATATGTTAAACTCAGATGGAGAATGACACCTGTACAGACACTATGCCCAGTTGTAGTTTAATTAACGTTTCCCTGGGCAGAAATTGATGGTTATGCTTCAATGTTGATTGCTCATTCCGGAAGGGGTACAACATTTTCTCATTTTTTCTGCCTCTTAAATAGTGCAGCTAGGATCAGAATTTCTGACAGGACATTTAATAACTTTTCTTTTATAATTGGATGATCTGCTGTGGCATCAGAATTTTAATCCTTCACTTTATACCTGCTCTAATTCTACAACATTTGCTGCTGTAGTAACTGAGATGGATTTCATCAAAATTTTCATTCTGGAACAAGCAAATCCTAATCCTGTTCCAAAAAGCAGGATTTGCAAATTATCCACATCTTTGGCCTCACAGATCATGCAATTCTGGCTTACTCTGTTCCAGTAACGCAAGTTTGGCTAATTCCAGGTTTTCTGGAATGAGATTAACCTAATTTTCATAACTCTCTCCTTAGTTTAACTGAATTTCACACTAATCCAGCTTTCTAGAACAGATCCCAGAACACCCCACTTACAAAATGAACTTTGAACAACAGAACTCTTTACAATAGATTTAATAATGGAGCTATCTGCATGTGCAAACCAGATATGTCTTCCTCCAGACCCCTTACTGCTGCCTCCTCAGCTCTGAGCCTTATGGTTCACATAAGGTATGATGACATTTGAGTCACCTGAGAGGTTATCAGTATGGTATTATGAGAATACCCCAGCTGGAGAACACTATAAACAAAGTGGTTTGTTAATAAAACTATCAAATGTGTGTTATTTTTAATACGAGCTGTATGTAAAGTGCCAATTCTCCACTTTGTAATGATGCACTGTATGTCAAAAGTCCTTTGGAAAGCACACAAAAAACCCTGTAAAAACATGTATTCAAGTAACAAAATCTGATCTTCTTGTCAGTGAGATGGGTCAGGTTTCTAGAATTTGTGATCGAATTAAGTGATAAGAGTAGGGAAAATGCATTGTTTAAAAGGTGACAAGCTGGGGAACTGAGATATCCATGGTTAGATAACTGGAGGTAGACCTGCTCAGCTCTTTGATATTTAAACAGGTGATTGAATCAGTAAAAACTGAAAGCAGACCCGCAAATACTCAACATTGGATTACCCTATAAAAAGATTGTCATGTCACACAGAAATAACCCTAGATGCATACCAACTCTATTTTTAATAGGTAAAAGTCTGTTGAAACAATAAGAAATCTTAGTTATCAAAAGGAAAATGTGATTAAACAGTTACAGGATCAGGTCGAAAAATGAAATCATTTTGGTCAGCAGTGAAAAAATACAGAGTCATAGAAACAATTGGAGAATGGCATTATTCATGTGGATGAAGAATGTATTCGGTAGAAAAGAAAAACTGTTTAAAAAAAAAGCTAACTCAAAACACCTGACATCAGTTAGGTCACTGGTAATGTTTATTAAACAAAATTGCTAATTAGACCAATAATGAACCAAAAGAAGAATTAAGCTCTGCAGATTTGTATGACACCAAAACAAAAAGAAATGAGAAAAATTAAACTATCCTAATAGTAAAATACAAAAAAGGCAGCCAAATTAATAAAATAAAAAAATTACATAACCCAGAATGACACTAGTAGTTATTGTTTCAGATATGGTTCTTATATCTAAACTAATACAATAAATGGAAGACCCCCATAATAAAGGAAATTACCAAAGGACAACACACACATATCATGCTTAGTATAAGGGATAAAATCTGAAACAAAATGACAAAATTAATTCTAAAAAAATAACATCTGCCAATTAAATTAACACAATTCTTGTAGGAATTGAAGAAAGAAAGCTAATTTAATGCCCCATCAACTAAACTGGGGCCCTGAAAGCCCTTCATTTTTAAAGTCTCAGAGGACATTTCTTGTTTCAGTATACAAAAGTATTTATTTGGGATGGGCTGACCCTAGGCTCAGCTACAAAAAAGGAAGGAATGCAGTTGACTATTGCAAATCTATTAAAAATAAAAAATGAAAATAAAAATTGATCTGTAAAATAAAAATGTATAGTATTTGTGAAATTGAAGTTTGCTTCTCATTTAAGAATGTATGGAATTTCAATCTTGTTTAAGTAGCACAAACAGATGCTCCTCTATGCCATGCTTGTATGCAAAGACACAAAGGCTCCCAAACTAAATTCTAGGGCTTCATTGCCAAATCTTTCCATCACCCTTGAAGTAGCTACTCTCTGTCTTACCCAATGCTCTCTTACTAGTTTCAAAACAATATGTTCATCGTGCAAGACAGCCATGCTGTGTCTTACAGGCTGTGGTTGCTTCCTTTTTTGTTTCAAATTCCTCTTTCCTAAAAAGTCTCTGCTTAAAGGGTTTAACATATATTTACAGTGATCAAAAAGAGATCTCACATGACAGATGTCCATCCTCTTGCTATGTTTTAGATGACAGTATCACACCCAGAGCCCAAGAATAACAGATTGGATGATGAGAAAGAAGTTCAAAGATCTGACTAGAATGAGACAGAGATGCTTTTTCTGCTTTATTTAAAAACGGATTGTAAATGTTTACAGTAATTGCTATTGCAAAAGATACATAAACATCACATTTTTTCATAAAAAAGTGCTATTTCAGCTGTGCCTGAAAATGTAGTTTAAGGTGCTTCTAATAATTGTCAATGTAATTTGAATTTTCTGATGTTCACAAAACTTTTCCAAGTTAATAAATGAATGAATAGCTGTAATTTGTCTATTCCATGTTAAAGCTAGATAACCTAAGTTGTGTGGGGATGATATGGCCCACAGGTGGGACTACAATTCAGTGTTCAAGTAATCAGTCACTTCAATACATTAGCAGAAAGAAGTACAAAACTTGAACAAAGATCTCCAGTTGTTGGACTGAAATGGTGCTCTGCTAGGTGGTGGTAGCCTTGTTGTCTATATCCCTAAATCTGAAAGGAGAGATTGCAAGATAACTTAGACATAATAGTTGCAATGGGAGTAGTAGATCCTATATCTCATAATGCATGAAACCTGCACTGACCATCACTCAAGGCATGTACTTTGGGATCATCATGATCATCATCAATAAATGAAAGCAGGAAACTCAAGAAAAAGAATGTATGCAATACTGTTGATCAGAGTATATGACAGATTACAGAAGAGACATCTTTGGTGTTGTCTTCCATTTAATAGGCACTACATTTTAGGTGGACGTAAATCTGTGCTGGTCATACATTGGAACACTCGAGTGGTTTAAGAAGCCATAATCTAAGGGAATAAAATAAACTTGTAGTTGAGAGAAAGGAATCAACTGCTCCTTGGAAGGAAATGTGTCAAGCTATAAAGAGACAATACAGAGATGTCTGGAGAGATCTGCAAAACAGCCAGTTAATCTCCTCTCCGTGGTGCCTTGAATTGACAATGCTGCAAAAATGTAGCAGACGTTTTGATTTTGTTTGGTTTGTAAATCTGCCATTTGAGCTGGTACTGTCCATTTTTTAATATTTAAGTTGGAAAAAAGCTGAATGAACCATATTAACAAAAAGTATAAGTAACTTATTAGTTGGCCAAAGAAATGTCCATAGCACTAAATGTTTCTCTATGCTGTGAAAAAAGAAATTATTCATGCATATGCTGTTTGGTGCTAATTTTCTGCATGCTTTTGATTCTCTCTTCAGCAGACAACTCGTCTCCTCTGAGTCTTTTTCTGCTCATCAGTGTCAAAAAAGCCAAAGCAAACCTACAGTGATTCAATGTTGTATAACAATAAATTGTGAAAACTTCCAAGGGGGTGAATGCTTTTTATAGGCACTGTTCCTGGAACTTAGATGTGATCTCATCCGTCAGTGCTTGGGGCCATCTTAGAAGCCTCATGGATAAAGGGTCATGGTTCCCAGTTTCATGTGCTTGATCATAATTGAATTCATAGAGAAAGATCATTTGCAATTCTTTTGATACTCATCTAAAGATTCTTGTTTTGAAATTAGACTTTAAGTTTATTTTCTGCTTTGGTATGGTTTCAGAGGGCCTTGTTAGTAACTACAATCTTCTGATCATGTGTTTAAAAAACATTTGTTTAAAAAAAGCCTTTAACATTTTTATAATTCACCCTAAAAAAAAATACCTCACATTTTAACAGTGCATTATTTTCCTAAATGAATGACTATAACTAAGCCAAGATGAACATGATAGCCGTCCCATTATGGACTCTGAAGTGTTTACTGTTTTAAAGTCATGGTCACTACAAGTGAGAGCTGAGAAAAGTTGGGAAATGCCATCCTCCTCAACAACAGTCAGTTTGCACGTTAAGAGTATAATGTTTTCTCTATAACATTTGCTAACAAAAAATACACTTCCGACATGCTTGAGATGTTTATTAATGCACAGTGCCCAGTATACATTAGCTGAAATACATTTTCAGCTAATTAACAGATTTTATACTTCCAAATATTCCAAAAGCTCACAGTGAACCTATCCTCGTAATTTAGTCTTTGCTGCAATATGCAACTTTACTTGTACCTAAAAATGAGTAAATGAACTAACTGATATACAACACAGTGATGCTGGGCTTAGAGCTACTGTCTTAGAGCTGGAGACTGGGATCAACCTAGACAATATTTGTACAGAGTTCGCCTGTCAGTGAAGAGTTTATCTCTCAGACGTTTCTTTCAAATTTCAAAAGCAGACAGGTGAGTAAGTGTAGGTCTTTGAGTTAGCATGCCCACCAATGGACTGGCATCCCATTCAGCATTTTACTGTCTTTACACCAGTGCTGCCAGGATACACGCTGGTATATCACTATTTTAACTTTGAATTAAATGAGTTATTTCATTATAGTGCTCTCAGCAGTACATTTGAATTGAAGCACCTACGGTATGACAAACTGAACTGTATTTGAAATACAAAGTGTTCATTGGTTTTGTGGTAAATCTCAGATATTTTTTGTCTTTGTTAATTATGGAAAGGGTACAGCATTTATATGTTGAATCAAAAATCTGCTCAGGCAAGGAACAGGGAATCTGACATAAATTTATTAAAAACATCAATAAGTATATATGATACACAGTACAATGCTATATGCAACACAGTGTGTTACCTGCCTACCAATTCCTGCTAAGTTGGATGAGTAATAATTAAATTTAAAAAGATTTTTTCCATTTTATTAAATGTCACTTCATATCATAAAGTGCAATATTTCTTACATGGTGTGAAAAGTTGCTTATAACTAAATAAATGATGTGAGACAATGCTTTAAAACTTAAAAGTGAGGCCAGTAGTGTAATGTTTGCTAAAATCATGAAAAATTATTTGAAATGAGAAGATGAATATACCGAACGTGATTCTCATATGGCCCATGGGGAATGTTTTAGACTGCTAACAAATGACAACGTTGTACTCCACTGTAATTAGCACAAGCTTCATTTCCATTTTGACTCAAAATCACGGAGGGTAGCACAGGTACCCCGTCCCACTTCTGTGATCTGTATTTAAATTTGCATAAAGGCACACTCATTTTCTCTACTCCTACTTCTGTACATGACTTTGTATGTGCATTTTAACATACCCTTTTAGCAAAAGTACTTTATTGTTCCTGGGTCCAATTTGCTATACATAGCTCTAAAATATCTTGTACTTATCAGATAATTTGCAACTTTGTGGATCCATTCTGTTGCTGAATTTCGACACTATCTGAGAAACTGAAAGCATCTGTGGCTCTTAACATGCCATATGTGATACACTATACTAAACACAAATCTTGTCATGACACATTACTTAACACTGTCACTTGTGTAGATGATATACCAGTACAGACAGCATCATTCCCACTATGGTAAAGTGGCTTTCGTATTTTTTTCCTCAACTTCAAAACTTATGTTAAAACCTCCCTTTTTTACATAGTAGTTTTCAACAGCAATACTTCTGCATAATGCCTTACTATGATTGTGACAGCAAAATAAAAATCTTTCTTACTTTTCTTTCTTTTTAATTTTCTTACTTTATGGTCATTTTGGTGTGTATTCAGACTAAACTGTGTATGTATATTTATTTATTTACTTACTTACTTTTTTATCTACCTATTCATGTATTTATTTATTTAAAGAGCTACTGTAACAAAAAATTTTCCCCCGGGGACAAATAAAGTTCTATCTATCTATCTATCTATCTATCTATCTATCTATCTATCTATCTATCTATCTATCTATCAATCTATGCATTTCATTTAACAGTTTAATAAACCTGTTTTTTTCAGTATTGGCCCTCAACTGTTGGAGCCTCCTCCTAACAGAAGACAGGAAACAACCCTGGATGGGACACCAGATCACTGGACAGTACCCTGATATATCAGACCAGGTGGTAAGCAACTTAACATCTCATTCTTAGATTTGAAACCAGAGTTTCCAAAAGAAATCCACACAGGTATGAATATTATGTAAACTTTGCAGAGAATGCTCCCTAACCATTAATTAAATAGACTCTGTATTATGAGCCTGCAGCATTAACCAGATAAAGTTGCAAAATCACGCAGAATTAGAACCGAGTCTGGGAGTGGAATCACTGTCCCCATGTACTGTAGGTTATCTAACACTCTCTACAAGACCTGAGTGAAGGGAAAAGGAGTGAGAGCACCTTGGCTAATTCCTCCTCCAAATCCTTGGACAGACAGTGTTGATGGTTTTGTTGATTAGTGACCCCATTCACTCCTCTCAAAGTCTCTATGAACCTGCATGTGTTTACATGTGCTTTATGAAATATTTATATCCAACTCTTAGCCCTTTAACAATAACAGTAAAATAACCATACACCCCATTAACAATAACTCACTGTTTCAAAAAAAGTATATCATAATGGTGTATTAATATTGGAGTCTTGTTTCTTTCTTTTTTAACAGTTATTGAACTGAATGCCAGTTCTTGCAATAGCTGTGAGAATCATGCCTATTTATTTAACAATGTGCACAATCCAATGTCTCTTCACCTACTGTGTATGTGCCTCCAGTAATGAAAATACTCTAACAGTAACAACAATGACACTTCAACAGCTATACTCTTTCCATGGGACTTGCAGAAATTACAAAGTATTTGTTGAGCATTTACAATATTCATTTTCACATGAACTTGGGAGAAATATCAAATTGTTTTTATAGTATTTGATGAATTATTTCTGCTTTCAAGTGGAGCATATTCAATCCGTGCAATTCAAACATAAATTTCAGCAATTTCTTAGCATTTTCACATATTGTTGTTAAGATTTGAGCCTTCTGCTAAAAATATAATTTTGCAATCTATAACATTATTAATTTCATTTACATTGTTACTATTACTAATCATTAAAAAAAACCCACTGTTTTCTGTCTCCTTTGTATGGACACAAGCATATTGTTTTTACCAGTGGGCTCACTGTTATGTATGTGACCCAACATCACGCCTATTGTATATTATATGGTAGCATGCGTGCTCTGCTGCCAAGTTTTTGGATATAGAACAGAACTCTGCTTATCTATTTGTTGATCAATTTAATTAGGGAAAGCAAATCTAGATATAGATAGCACCCTTTTTATGTCTCTTTTAACTATCAGTTTTTGCCTCACATTTGGAGTTTGTTCCCTGGCTTTTCTTGACTTTTTTGTTCTTGACCCATGTCTACTATGATGGTTTTTTTCTTGAAAACCTTTCATTTTCTGATCCTTGTTACTAAATTGTTCATTTAGACAAGTTGTTTTCCATCCAAGTTCATACATAATAGGTTATATAGCATAATTAGTTGAGTAAAAGTCAAGAGAGTCTATGCTTAAAAAATACTTCACTCAAAATGTATATATTTTTTCCATTACTTACCATGTGTTGTTTGTACTGATGATTGAGAAAATTTTTAATGTCAGGTTTTCATGGACAACAGAAATTTTCCACTACAATAAGCTTCAATGGGGCCAGCAGGGTTCTAATACAGAACAACAACAAACATCATTCAGATGTCCATGAAAAAAAATCTTTAATTACTCGTGTTACATAATCTACATACCAGTTTGCTCACAATATCCAAAACAGAGTAATGTTCTGCTAAACTATTGTTAAATAAAAGTAGTGCATGAAAATGAACAGAATGATGCTTCTGAATTGAAGACAAATCTCTTCACCAAAGAACACGGGATGAGGCAGGTTTTAAACTGATAAATAAAAAGTAAATAAAAAATAAAATGAATTTCAATCAAGACCTATTTTTTGCTTCTTTTAAATGTGTGTTTACCTTTCCTGGGTATAGTATTATAATTTATAAGTCTTACAATCCTCAAGGGACAGGTTTTTGGTTCAAACGTAAGGCCTGCACTCCCTCATAGACATGAAAACACTGTAGAATTCAGCATTACAAAAATGCTCACCTACCAAAACTCAAAAAACAGGTCTGTGGTCTGCACAGACAAATATATAAATAAATCCTTAAAAGGACAGAAGATAACATAAAAACCCCTAACCCAAATAAGAAAAAATCAAATTCTTTAGATAGCAAAAATAAAAATGAAGTCAACAAATGAATAAAACTGTGAGACTAAACCATAAAACAGGAATACAGCGATTAATGAGCAGAACTACAGAAAATCTAATGCCTCAGCAGTAATACTGAGGCAGCAATGATCTTATCTGGGCTGAGGGCAGCCTCTCAGCTGCAGTATCAGGAAGCCCTGTCCCTCCTGAGCACAACCTAAAGACAAGGAACATAACTTACTAAATTAACATAAAATAAAAAATAGATTAATAAACAAAATGATCTTAAATAATAAAAAAAAAAACACATTCAATAACATAAATAACAAGTATTTTCATACAAAATGACAAAATTAACAAAAGGACAACTAGACATCTTGAAACCAAGCTGATTTTTCTGAAGAGCTTAGACAGCATGGTGGTACTGTGTGTAGCATTGCCACCTCATGCAGTCATGGATCTTGTGTCCTGGGTACAAATCTCATGCCCAGTCATTGGTTTTGTAGATTTTGCACCTTGTTCCTGTGTCTGTAGGGGTTTTCCATCAAGTACATTAATTTTCCTCCCACATTCCCAAAGACATGCAGGTTAGGAGTATTGTCTTTTCCAAACCCTGTGTGTGAGTGGACCATATGTAATGTACTAGCCCTTTGTCTAGGGAAGTTTCACATCCCTACATTTTTTCCAATGATGCAAGGATTAAGGCTACTTGTTGGTCTCATGTCATCTGTCTGTCCAGAAAAACAAAAAACTTGTCCAGCCTTTTCATGGCTTACCGTCACTATTCTGTTAAAGGGGCTTGAGTACTTGCATTAATTGGTTGTGTATTGACATCTAACATTCTGAGCCTGAAGTCAAACAAGCTGACTCTGTTTGATAAAATGGAGGAATAGGGAAGTGATTGGAACTCCAACCCATCTCTATGCACTGAAAACCCATAGCAAAGAGGGTATATCACTGCTTAGAAGACCTCCTGAGTGAAACTTTCCAGGCATCCTCTTTTCTCCTCCTTTCTATGCTAGCCATCATAGACGGTGGACCCTCATGAACCTGAACTGGATTGGGAGAGTTTTACTATGTTACTAGTAATCAAGGTAAAGTTAACATTTTTGTACATTCTAGCAGACATTTATCTGACCAGATCAAAACGGTCACAAATAACGGATTAGAGATTCACTTTTTGCTTAATTTAACAGGTAAATATTTGCATTAGTGACTCACTGGGATGGTGGTATTGAACTTTTGTCCATTGGAAAGAAGTCAATGTCTTACTGTAAAAATCCCATATTTAAAGCAAACTTAGCTCTTAGCCAACATGACCTAGGTCTTAAATAAGATGATTTAAATCTATTATTCCTGCAATTAATTTTCTCCTTGCTTGTAAGATGAATTCTGGAGCTCATGCAATATTTCTTGATGATCACCGTTGCATTGATTTACAGTTTCAGTGCATAGTGAAATGAGTAGTACAAAGTGGCAATTGCCCCACATAACTAGCCAATTTTGTCTGTCAAGGAGATTGTCTCACATTAAATTATGTTAATAGGTCTCGAGAAATATTCATTTTGCACTTTGTCAAATCTTCATGAATCTGAGGGAAAATCTGGGTTAACTGTGGACAGCTTTCACATCTATCAGGGAATTCATTTGACAAAACATCAGGTAAGTGAAAAATAACAGCTACTATTTCCTCTTCTTCTGTGTCATTTGTCTGTGACAAAAGAAATCTAGAAAAGCAATCAGCTGTCACATTTAGCTTTCTGTGTGGTAAGTAACCTCATTGGATAAGCAAAATGTGTTTACCATCTGTCAATCTGCATTCCTTTATGGCCTGTTGCCTTGGATGCCAGCAGCATTTAGCACTTGGTAACTATGCAAAGCTGCTCCTACAAAGGTAATCTTAAATATTTTACAGAACCTATATGCAAACAAATACATAGGAATATTTTTTGTTGTCTACAGAAAGCATACTAGACGCAAAGTACAACAACACTTTCTATGCCATCAGAAGAAATATGACAGAAAATCTCCCTACCTGGAGTTGAGAGCAACTGTGACATTTATGTTTGAGTTCATCTTCATTTAGTCAGTGTAGTGCCATCTAAAGGGTTTCAGATTAGGTGGTCAGAGTACCATGCAAAATTAAATGAAACATATAAGCCCCTATTCTTGGTAAACCTTGAAACTGAATGCCCTTGGGTAATAGGTACACTAAGACCTCAAGTTTTTATATAGAGCAATACTTGGTGATATGCATAAGCCAATTCTACAATAGAATAAACTATGGGTCTAGCATTGAAGATGATTCATTTATGATAAAGAACTTATTATGTGACTCTAATTCCGTTGTTCAACTATCTTAGGTCAATGCATATTCAAATTTTTACAACTTTTGTTATTAAATCTTAACATAAGCTTCTAGTTAAGTTTAGGGCTAATTTTGAAATTCTCCTTCTAACATTCTGAATATTAAATGGACTTAGAGATATTTACTAAACACAGCTTATCAATACCCTGTGGTCAATTGAAGAAACTGCAAGTCACCACTGGAAACTATTGGGGCACCAACATCCACTTTTATTTTCAACAAAATATTCAGTTTAAAACAGACAAAAAATAGAGCAGCTATTCTGACTTTTTAATAATTTATTATCACCTCAGTTGCAGTTCATAAATAGTTAATAAATAATTATTTCTGGTTCACTTATAGCTTATTTCCTCAAGTGATTCTTTGATAATCACCATAATTTTAAGCTTTTCACTGTTTAGCTCTGTTTATTAGTCATTTGTTCAAAAATGCTAATCTAGGAGATCATTATGAATTGTTAATGCCTTTCCTTTACTCTGTTTCTTTCTTCAAGTCCTGCTACAGAACTTGGCGTCACTGCTACACTGCCAAGTTATTACTCCTGCTGATGACTTTAGAGATGCTGGGATTCAATGGATTTCAGACTGCTTCTTTTCATACTTCTAAGGCTATAGTTATGATAGACTCCCCTGAAAGCTAAGGGGGAACAGTTGGCTTAGGCCACTGATTTAATAAATTCAGTTGTTCAGTTGCATATTTATCACAGTGAGCCTCTCACGACCACCAAGCAATTACGATGCAACCCCCAAGTTAACACCTCAGACTTAATTGCTCCTTTGAATTTTAGTGTTTCTTATACCCTATCAATGATTAAAAGGTCTGCAAAAACAGCTGTTCACCATGCAATGCTATCATTTCCACATGACAGTTTCATTTGGAGCCATGTCCATAAATGCATTGTTAAAGAGCTAGTGATGAGCCAATCAATCTTATTATACCACAAAGAGACTTTGCTTGTTCCTCAACCTCCCGTACTTTTGGTACTTGTCTGTCTTCATGTTTATTTCTTCAAAACTGAAAGAATAGGATTTCTCCCAATTTCTGTCCATAGCCCATGCCATAGCCTTATCCATAGCATCCTAACTACAGCTCCCGGATTCCAACTAAACTAATGCACTACACAAAATAGGGTTTTTCTTCTCAAACTATAGTATCTATAGATTTAAATTACAAACAACAGCAATAGAGTAAACTTACTTGAACAGTTTTAAAAGCTGTCTTCCTTATATTTTTTCATTCTGCCAAGGCCCTAGGAGTTCCAGTGGTAGAGGAAAGCAGTTCAATGAATAACTTGCAATAATGACCAATTACATATATTAGGAAACTAGCAGAATACCCGCGCTTCGCAGCAGAGAAGTAGTGTGTTAAAGAAGTTATGAAAAAGAAAAGGAAATATTTTAAAAATAACGTAACATGATTGTTAATGTAATTGTTTTGTCATTGATATGAGTGTTGTTGTCATATCTCTCTCTCTCTCTCTCTCTATATATATATATATAGATATATATATATATATACAGTAATCCCTCCTCGATCGCGGGGGTTGCGTTCCAGACCCCCCCGCGATAGGGGAAAATCCGCGAAGTAGAAACCATATGTTTGTATGGTTATTTTTATATATTTTAAGCCCTTATAAACTCTCCCGCACTGTTTATAAATATTCCCCGCAGAGTTATACAGCATAATCCCTTTGTATTCTCTTAGATATTAGGTAAGATTCATTGAAATTATGTATATAAACACACTGTTTATATACAGTAAAACCTAAATATTATTTTAAAGATATTGAGTGTCTCCAATATCACATATGTTACAGCCATTACGATAGGTCACCAGCAATAAATACGTACAATGCAAGAAAAATAGTATACAGTAAATGTGTGTACAGTGACACTAAACGTACGTACATGTACTAAGCACTGTAAGAAGAAAATTAATTATGGTTACTCACCAACAATGACACGATGACTTGTCCGATAACAATGAGTTTAATTTTACTGCACAACAAAGGAGAGCGTTACAGCCCTTGTAAAGGAGCCACTTCAGGAGATTGTGTAGCACTGCCGTTGTTCTTCTTCTGGCAGTCTTCAATCCAAATCCCTAAAGCAGATTCCATCCAGACTACTGCCTTATTACATCCACTTACAACTCGTTTTGCACCCTGGTTAAAAGGACACTGCGGCCGTAGATCTTATATTCCTTTCCTACTTTTTAAATAAAAAGAATCGTAGCCTTCAACAAATCCAAAACGTTTACCTTTTCGGCAATCGTTAACATCTTCTTCTTGCGCTTGGGCACGGCCCCTGAAGCAGTAGCAGATTGTTTTGGAGCCATAATGAAGGGCTTGACTATGCACAAAGAGAAACACAAAAGAGCAGAACTCTTTACACAGCGAAACACGTTGATGCTGAATGAGCGAGACGAGACTTCCTGGTTAACACTGCATTCAGCACGCAGGAGCTCAACTGCGTGCTCTGATTGGTTAGCTTCTCAGCCATCCGCCAATAGCGTCCCTTGTATGAAATCAACTGGGCAAACCAACTGAGGAAGCATATACAGGAAGTAAAAAGACACACTGTCTGCAGAACCCGCGAAGCAGCGAAAAATCCGCGTTATATATTTAGTTATGCTTTCATATAAAATCCGCGATAGAGTGAAGCCGCGAAAGTCGAAGCGCGATATAGCGAGGGATTACTGTATATATATATATATATATATATATATATATACATAGCAAAATACCCGCGTTTGGCAGCAGAGAAGTAAAAAGAAAAGGAAACATTTTAATAATAACGTAACATGATTGACAATATAATTGTTTTGTCATTGTCATGAGTGTTGCTGGCATATATATATACACTCACACACACACACATATATAAACATATATATACACATCATATATATATATACATATATATATACATATACATATACATATAAATATATATACATATATACACATATACATATCTACATATATACTGTATATACATATATATATATACAAATCTACATATATATCTACATATATATATTAGGGGTGGGACTCGATTAAAAAAAAATTAATCCAATTAATTAGAGGCTGTATAATAATAATTAATCTTGATTAATCGTATGTAATCGCACACGTAAATTTGCCCCAAATCGCAAATGTGTTTTTTTAATTTAAAAGGGTTTTAGTGGGCGACAGAATCAAATAATAGACATGGACATGAATACTGTAAACTCAATCTCTTTTAATTTCTGAAAAAAAAAATGCTTTTAAACTGCATTTGAATTCAAAACAGAAACAAAAATATCCCTGGTTAAAATTGGGCAGACTTAAAAATAAAGTGGTAGTTTA
>JANRMT010028174.1:111960845-112066212 GCA_026402145.1 Polypterus bichir lapradei | reverse complement strand
TTTTTTTAATTTAAAAGGGTTTTAGTGGGCGACAGAATCAAATAATAGACATGGACATGAATATTGTAAACTCAAGCTCTTTTAATTTCTGAAAAAAAAAATGCTTTTAAACTGCATTTGAATTCAAAACAGAAACAAAAATATCATCCCTGGTTAAAATTGGGCAGACTTAAAAATAAAGTGGTAGTTTAAGTACTTTAAGTACATTTTCAGAATGGTATTGTCTTTAAATAATAATAACCAAAATTTCAACATAAAGTGCAGTTTTTCTTCTTAAAAAAATAAGTCAGAAACATAAAAGGTAATTTGACCAACTTAATCTTTAAACTCTGAGTAACCTTAGCCAAAATTATTTTGTACATTAGGCTAAAACAGTGTGATCATTGAACATTTTGTAATTAGATGTAATTAGAATTACTAACGGTCACGGAAGTCCAATGATCCCCAGTAAGAGCCACAAAGTCCGCTTTCTGTAATGCATCTAATTTTGCTTGCTTTTCACTGTGCACAAAACCATGCTTTTATCAAGGCTTCGCTCGGGTAGTTTTTTGAAATTAAATTTTCCTCCGATCAGTCGTAGGAACGCGCTTCATTCCGACTGTAACATTTTTGTAGCTGTGATGTGTGCATCAGTGTAATCGATGTACCAGGAAATCATGCATTGACAAAAGTTCCCCTTTGCTTGGAATTGAACGTGTGATTAAATGCGTTATTTTTTGTTATGGAGTACATGCATCGAAGCTTCTCAGCTGTGCTTGTGCTAAGAATAGGAAAGATTTTAAAAATAACGTAACATGATTCTGCGTTAACCGCATATTTTTTCATACGTCTCAAACCAAGGAGATGCGAGGTTAAAATGAACCGAGAAGCGCGCGTACGTACTCAGTACATCCCCTCTCGGGAATCGAACCTCGGAGATAGAGGCAAAGCCTCTACAATTGCGCCACGGTGTGTGGCTTATCTACAGTATTTGAGAGTATGTAGATCGAGGTATATATATATATTCGCAGCGGAGACGTAGTGTGTTAAGGAAGCTATGAAAAAGAAAAGGGAACATTTTAAAAATAACGTAACATGATTGTCAATATACAGTAATTGTTTTGTGAGTGTTATTGAGTGTTGCTGTGATCAAGGATTCGATTATCATTATTTGTTTCAATCAGGGTCGTATTTGTACGATGTGTTGTGTTGAAGTTACATTCTGTGTTTGTCAGTCGTTGTAAAGATTAAATTCTGTAATTACAGCCACATTAGCTCCACAAATGAGACACACGGGTTTACCGGCAATGTCAGTAAACATATACTCAGCCTCCCATCGGTTTTTAAAGGCTCTATTTTCAGAATCAACTTTTCTCTTCAGCATCGTGTGGGCTAGCTTCGCAATAACTTGCAGCATCATAAGCTAGACTGGATTAACGCGGTAAGTGTTCGGCAAGGCAGCTGAAGCGCTGCATTATGGGATCTTTAGTTTATTGTGTTACCAGCGCTTCATATACCATTAATAACAATAATACAGTATATAAAATGATCTCGCGGGCCGGATATAATTACACGCCGGGCCGGATGTGGCCTGCGGCCCTTGAGTTTGATACATATGGACTAAATAGAACTTGAAAAGATATATTTTTTCGAATGTGATCGCGCAATTCAGATCGAGTTGACGCGCACTACAGTACATCGAGCCCGTGTGCTATTGTGGTTTTGCCTGCATGCCTCAATAAGTCACCCTCCCCTCGCTCTTACTTTTTTACCGTTTATCTAATGAATACACTGAGTATGGCTTTACCAAAACAATCATTGATCGCGAATAAAGTATCCATTATTCATGAAGCTTCAATAGGTGATCTGTCTTTCTGTGTTAACCGCAAGCGTTTTCATACGTCTCAAACTAAGGGGATGCGAGGTTAAAATAAATCGAGAAGCGCGCGTACATACTTAGTGCATCCCCTCTCAGGAATCGAACCTCGGAGCTACAGGCGAATGCTCTACTATTGCGCCACAGCGTGTGGTTTGTCTATTTGAGCGTAGCAGTGTAATTCGGTTTTTGTTCAGCACTCTTTGGAACTGTTGCTTTTTGTCTGCGCACTGCGTCAGTTCACGTGAGCCGCTGAATATGGTTTTATATGTCACTCGCTCGCTTCTAATTATTTCGCTGCCTTCTTAATTATATAATGCATGTTTTCTTCAGCGCGTTCTTCCTGGTTTTCTACGTAATGCGTGATTACGTGAGAGGCGTGATGATGTCACACGAAACTCCGCCCCTCGAGCTGAACTCCATTACAGTAAATGGAGAAAAATAGCTTCTAGTTATGACCATTATGCATAGAATTTCGAAATGAAACCTTCCCAACTTTTGTAAGTAAGCTGTAAGGAATGAGCCTGCCAAATTTCAGCCTTCTACCCACACGGGAAATTGGAGAATTAGTGATGAGTCAGTCAGTGAGTGAGTGAGTGAGTGAGGGCTTTGCCTTTTATTAGTATAGATAACTATTGGTAGTTCTCTTCAGTAAGGAATTAAAAATTATGTTTACAATTTTGTTTTATTACTGGATTATTCTTTCTTCTGGTGAACTTTGAACAGCATGAGAAAGTTACTATATATATATATAAAATGTATTATTATTATTAATATCATTATTTAGTTAAAACACTGTGTTTGTAAAATTTATTATTAGGTTGGAATTACCCTCCTACTGCTAACTGCAGGCTACAACCTGAAAAAGCCTGAAAATGGAAGACTGGCTTTGAAAGAAAAAGCCTATAGATTTTAAAAGTCCCAAAATATAGGGAGATAAAATTGTGAAAACTCTGTCTTGTAAAAAAAAACACTTCCAAACTGTAATCTTTATAAATTGAGGGCTTATTTACAAAAATAGACAAAATAACAAAAATGTTCAAAAAAGCAAAAATGATGTGCTTAAAAAAGGCAATCCACATCAACCAATTCCAACCAAATCCACAAACTCAAAAATCAACTATCCAGGCTTCCAGCTTCTCTGGCTTTAAATAACCAGAAGGAGAGTTCAGGATTACTGACATCAGGGTGGCTCTGTCCCCTGAGGTTTAGCCCACAAAGGACATGGAATGGAGGAATATTAAAAAAGATAGTAATTAATTCCAAACATATGTAAATTACATAAAAACAAACAAAAATAACAATTCAAACATGACAAAGAAACACATAACTCAAGTAGATATATAACAACCGCATATAGAAAAGTAACATATAACATTTTTGAAGCTATAACTATTTACTGCCTAGACTGGAATTATTATTACAAATGCCATTTGTAATTTCTGAATCTCAAAGAAAGTCATGCAATAGCTCTGTGTAAATCTCTTCAGAGCCACCAGTAATAAAGTCAAAGAAAACACATAGACAATGTAATGCAGCAATCTTCTCTTAGGAATGAAAGGCATTATCACAGCCTAAATCTATGTAATGCACTTTAAATCATTCTGATGCGATCTGGCAGGTAAACCATTAAGTGCTTCAACTATAGATATACATTATTTTAGAATATGGAATTGGTTTTTAAAGGAATACAGATAACTATAACAATCATTAATCTTACTAATCTACATGAGAAAGAAAATGTGTTATGTTAATAGATAAATTTTGATTCTTAGTTTCCAATGAACCTATAAAATATTTGTGTAGATGTTTAAATAATGAAAGAAAAAAAGTAAAGTTCTTATCAAACGCAAACCACATTTGTGAATAAACCATAATGGTCAATTTCTCTTACAACAGAAACAGTGTTGTCTAGTTTGTCTAGCCTGGAAGGTATGCAAAACATAGGAAAGATCTTTGATTCAAAACTTAATTAAAGTACAGCAGCAATATATGTTGCTTCGTTTACTGTAAACACTGAGGTTCTTCTCTGACAATTTTTGAAACTAAGTGGGAATTGCTTCCTTCACATGATGGTTTAGATTGATTAAAATGCAGGTAGATTGGGGTTGTCAGATAGAAAAGTAGGGAAAGGTGGACACTGAAGGTAGAAAAGAAGGACAAATTATGACATGTTGAAAGTTTCACTCATGGGGTCTCTTAATAGCATACAGTGGTGGGGTATTTTCCCACTTCAAGAGTTGATTGCACTGAGATACCCATTGTCACACATGCAAGTTGGATAATCATCTATGTAATACCAATCAGGAACAAAAGGGGTTGCTGTTGCAAAAAATTATTATCTTCTTCTCCCACCACAGGTCAAAGAAGACTCCAAGTGACGTCAACTGATACCTCCCCTTCTAGGCCGAATCCTATAAAGCTAGGGATCAATGGAAAAAGCTGTCTCCCTTTGGTTTCAAGCCAGACTGGAAGACAGTGCTCCTCTAAGCCAGACCAGCTAAACTGTGCAGCATTTTCAGATTATAGAAGGCTACAGCCTATACTTCCATTGTTTAACACCATCCAGTGTTTGTTTTGTTTTCACTTGTTTTATGAATTACACAGGACGATCCAGCTGGTGTCCCAACATTTCTTTTGGACCTAATCTTTACTCATGCTTGACCGCAGCCCTCAGGCCATTGGCGAGTCACTATTGGTGACAATAGGTGTGGGTGGTACTGTCCCCTTGTAGTTTTGAGTGCACTGCAAGAACACCCAGTGCCAGTAATGAAAATGTAATTGCCTCTACTCAAGCCAAGGTTACAGATAGATGTCAAGAAGCTCACATCACACACGTATGTACCAATGTAAGCCTTGTCACTTAATGATGTGTGCTCTCATAGAAGCACATTTTAAAATGTAACTCACTAATAAAAGATTCCAGTTAAAATGTTTAGAATATAGAAAAGAAACATGGCATTTAGAAGAACAAGTACACTAAACACAGAATTTGACAAGACCGAAAATTAAACCGACATCCCTGAAGATGCAAGGCCCTAACGCTGTTTATCTTAAGCTCCAAAGAACCGAACATAATAAAATTAGGTGGTGTAAAATCTCCTGGAGATGAAACAATAAGCAAAGACAAAAAAAGGATTTGTCAAAAACAGTAGGAAGGCAAAGAGCATTACTAAAGTCCTCAGTTATCTTGTACAATCAGTTTTCTCACTCTTTTCATACTGTTTCCTTCTGACAAATGGTACAGGCACAATGACACTTGCACCAGTAGATTCAGGGACAGTTTCAGCCCACAACTTGTAAGGTTACTGAACAGCCAATCATATATAAAAAATATTATATCATAATAAACACTATATATGTATAATGATGTGTAATGTATAGTCACACACGTGCAATTGGGAGACAACCTCAGGGCTCATTTGACAGTAATTACTCATGAGCCAGGGGTCATCGAATACTTCTCTTCTACCTCCTTCTGTAGAATGCATGATCAACAGACTGGCCTCCGTTGATGTCACCTCCGGTTTTTACCGAACTCTACCGAACCCGATTCTTCCATTGAGTCTCCTTAAAGTGACCACCTGAAGAAAACTTGCTATTTTTCAATCAATATCATTATATACTGGGATCATGTTGGTGCCCCCAAATGGTTATGTTGTGGAAAAAACTTTCCTCTATCTACAAAGAAGGTAGTCACAAAGCCCAGATGAGAATCCAGAACCTTCTTTATTTATTAGAACATCAGAACACTCTAGACAATAACAGGCCATTCAGCCCAACCAAGCTCACCAGTCCTATCCACTTATTTCTTCCAAGAAAACATCAAGTCGAGTTTTGAAAGTCCCTAATGTCTTACTGTCTACCACACTACTTGGTAGCTTGTTCCAAGTGTCTATTGTTCTTTGTGTAAAGAAAAACTTCCTAATGTTTGTGTGAAATTTACCCTTAACAAGTTTCCAGCTGTGTCCCTGTGTTCTTGATGAACTCATTTTAAAATAACAGTCTCGATCCACTGTACTAATTACTTTCATTATTTTAAATACTTTAATCATGTCACCTCTTAATCTTCTTTTGCTTAAATTGTATAGGCTCAGCTCTTTTAATCTTTCCCCATAATTCAACCCCTGTAGCTCTGGAATCAGCCTAGTCACTCTTCTCTGGAGCTTTTCTAGTGCTGCTATGTCCTTTTTGTAGCCAGGAGACCAAAACTGCACACAGTACTCAAGATGAGGCCTCACCAGTGCATTATAAAAGTTGAGCATAACGTCCTTGGACTTGTATATATAAATATATATATATATACTGTGAAAGCAAAGGTCTGTGATACGGTTTACATATTTGTAGCTAGAGATCCACAAAGAAAGAAAATGAGTCACGTATCTTAAAATAGTTTTTGATTCCTAAACTTTCAACAACCTAATAGGTATAATCACTAGAGGAAAATGATTAGACATACAGGAATCAAAGGCAAGTGAATAGGATTAATAAGGTAGGGTTTGGAAGGTGTTGGTCATAAAGTCTTTTTTTATTGCTTGGATATTCTTCTTTTTAAGTCTACATATGCTGGGTTCAAATCCAAGTGTCTGTTCTGGGCATTTTCATTAGAGAGCCAATACTTGTAATAAATTGAAAAAGATTATTATATATTTACTAAACATTCCATAGTCAAGAGTTGAACACTGCATGCTAGCTAGTTGCAGCCACTTAGGAAAAAGGAACTGTCAGCATTTTTTGATGGCCAACAACAACCATTGCAACAGTAAACAAGATAGCTGGGCTTATGATAGCAGCACACAAAATGGCACCAAATGCAAAGAGAACAGAAACTTAAAGTAATTCTTAAGAATACAAAATCCAGATTGAAGTAAACAAAGTCCCAATCACAACAATAACTGGTTCCACTACTGTGCCACTCATTAGACTCATAATATTCTTTGATATTGTGATATCTAATACATAATCTAAAACAGGAACAGAATGTTCTATAGCATAAAATCATACTTAGACATTGATGGATAATAAATATATGCAAATGGTGCCCAAATCCAATGGCTGAAGCACTGCTGTGCAATTTGGTGGGAGGAATTCAACGCGAACATTATCTAAATGTGGAAGCATGTTGTGGGCAGCACATTTATCAGTCAGAAGCCAAATCATACTTTTCTTCTTCTTCATATTGTGAGGTTTGTGAACTCACTTTTGGGATCCCCCCCACTCCCCACCTAACAGGAACGACAAACTGAAGTATATCCCGAAGCGTGATTACCGCATCTGTGGAAGATTGTTTGTCCGTTGCCAGGGCAGGGCAACAGCAGGCTCACAGCACTGCAGTGAAGCAACACAGAAGCAAATCCTAAAAGATCGGGGTTGCGCTATAAGTCCCTGTCTTGCACCCCAAAACACGAGGCTGATTCTCAGTAATTTAGCAAAACCAGGTTTATTCAGCTTGAAACAGGAACAGCAGGGTTATTTATTGTATCGTGATCTACCACTCTCCTATACACAGACACAGCAGTCAGGCAGGGTTGTGGCCAGGTTAGTGACCAAGTAATACTGTTTCCTGCATTTACAATGTTCCTTGCATCACCCATCGAGATCTTTTCTGTTTGCTTCGGTGGAGAGCTGCCTTAGAGCTGTAAGCCTGCTGTTGCCCCAGCAATGGATAAACAATCTTCCATAGACATGGTGATCGCACTTTGGTGTGTTGTCCAGTTGGTAGAGGTCCCAAGAGATTTTAGAAACCTCACATTTTCTTGAATGACTGCTGCATTATTAGGAAAGTTTCTTGAACGAGCATCACTGAACCACATAAAAACTGCTTTTTTGACATCTTCAAATGCAGCAGTTCGCATACGTTTGCAACCCCAGATTTTTCTTCTTTTTTTGCTCAGTCTTTCAAGAAAGTTGACAGTATCGATGGCGAAATTCCGAATTCACTGGCAACGTCTTTGTTCTTTTTGCCACAATTGAGAGCTGCAAAAATGTAAAGTTTTTTTTTTCTATTATGAACTGTTATCGTTTTATCGTGTCTGCCATTTCTATAGGAGGGTGACAATGAGTTAAATTCCAATGGATGTTTTTCAAATGCTGACGAGCAATAAGCAAAAGGTATCACTGAAAACAAAAACAGCAAAAAAAAAAAAAAAAACAGTACGAGGAAAGTTCGAAGAAAGAAAAAAGAAATTTACAGTGTTTCTGTTTGGGCGATCGTTGTTCAAAACTGAGCTGCGACCACAGAACTAACTGCTCTGTGGATGATTCATTCAGGCATTTCAAGGTCTTTTGAACACTTCGTTATAATAAAAGTATCCGCTGAATTTATTTTGTAGTAACGAGATTTCTATAGACTCGTGTCATATGGGAAAGCTGTCAGGACCATAAAAATTCTTCGTTGTAATGAAAATTTTGTTGTAAAGATATTCGTTATGAAGAGTGTTATGAAGAGTGATCAGATGAATCCCTCTTTGCCAAAGTCCCTCTTTGCCATGAAAATTAACTTAATCCCAAAAAACTCACTGCTGTTGTGAAGAAGGCTTCAGGGCATCCAAGAAAGTCCAGCAAGCACCAGGACCGTCTCCTAAAATGATTCATGGCTTGGGATTGGGCACCAACACTGCCGAGCTTGCTCAGGAATAGCAGCAGACAGGTGTGAGGCAAAGGCATCTGCATGCACAGTGAGTCAAATACTTTTGGAGGATGGCCTGGTGTCAAGAAGGGCAGCAAAGAAGCCACTTCTCTCCAAGAAAAACATCAGGGATAGACTGATATTCTGCAAAAGGTACAGGGATTGGGCTGCTGAAGACTAGGGTAAAGTCATTTTCTCTGATGATTCCCCTTTCCGATTGTTTGGGGCATCCGGAAAAAAACATTGTCCGGAGAAGAAGTTGAATGCTACCATCAGTCCTGTGTCATGCCAACAGTAAAGCATCCTGAAACCATTCATGTGTGGGGTTCCTTCTCAGCCAAGGGAGTGGGCTCACTCACAATTTTGCTTAAGAACACAACCATGAATAAAGAATGGTACCAAAACATTCTCTGAAAGCAACTTCTCCCAACCGTCCAAGAACAGTTTGGGGACGAACAATACCTTTTCCAGCATGATGGAGCACCGTACCATAAGGCAAAAGTGATAACTAAGTGGCTCAGGGAACAAAACATCGACATTTTTGGTCCATAGCCAAGAAACTCCCCAGGCTTTAATCCCATTGAGAACTTGAGGTCAATCCTGAAGAGGCAGGTGGACAAACAAAAAACAACAAATTCTGACAAACTCCAAACATTGATTATGCAAGAATGGGCTGCCATCAGTCATGATTTGTCCCAGAAGTTGATTGACAGCATGCCAGGGCAAATTGCAGAGGTCTTGAAAAAGAAGGGCCAACACTGCAAATACTGACTCTTTGTATAAATGTAATCGTCAATAAAATCAATTGAAACTTATGAAATGCTTGGAATTATATTTCAGTATACCATAGAAACATCTGACAAAAATATCGAAAAACACTGAAGCAGCAAACTTTGTGAAAACCAATACTTGTATCATTCTCAAAACATTTGGCCACGACTGTACATATGTAGCCCTGAAAAGATATGCATTCAGTCTGGGATGGTGTCCAGATTTCTGTGACCATCAAATGAGTATGTGGATGAATATTTTATTTTTTAATGCACAAACAGGAAGGTGGAGACTATGTTTTCTGATAAATATTTTGACTCTGTGTCCTTTGATAATTTCATTACACCCACTATTGACTTTCAATCCATAACTTTTTCTCCTTTGATTAAATTTTGACTATTCTAATCTCATTTTTTTTTTAAATCAGATCAAAGTCCTTTTTTTGTCTATTGGAGTTCAAGGTCACTGTGACCCATCTCTTGCAATTGGTATAGACTGTAGAAATAGTGAAATTTAATGAGTTAGAACAGCCAAATTGATTGTCTTGAAATGCACCTCAGAGACTAGTTAAGATGATGTGTCAATCACTGTGTCTTAACAGCTTCTGAAATCACTGTAACACTTTTTTGAGTCAGTAATGTGACCAGCAAAGCTGCCACCGGAGTATATTCTCACCTTCAAGCTGGAACTGACATTTAATAAAAAGCGATCCAGCTTTCTGCTAGAGGTCGCACCTTTAGAATTAGCTGTGCTAAAATGATTTTTACAGGCTAACCGCTCTGTTCCTCCCCTATTTTAAATGTATTCATAACTCCTATTAACATTAAATGACCTTTGCCACACTGAAGTGAAAAGTGAGAGAGCAAGCAGGTGCTTAAGTAGGTTCCTGAATTTCAGACACCTCACAGTTATGTTTTGGTCAGGTACTTTGTCGCAAACTGAGACATTTAGGGAGCAGCTGTCACAAAAGCATTTAATAAAAAAAAAAAAAAAAAATTGTCACTTAAGCTGACCAAAGCTAATTTAATTTTGAAACATATTGTTAGTAAACAAGAACAACAAAGTATCAGTTTTAAACATTTTTGCATTGTACGCATGTTTATTTTAAATGTATTTATTTATACCCTTACTCTGGAGTGGGAAAAAAAAAAACTGCCTGACTTTTAAAAT
Source organism: Polypterus bichir lapradei (assembly GCA_026402145.1). Lineage (NCBI taxonomy): Eukaryota > Metazoa > Chordata > Cladistia > Polypteriformes > Polypteridae > Polypterus > Polypterus bichir. Next base: position 112,055,788 of record JANRMT010028174.1, on the reverse strand, counting down.
GGCCAGTTTCTCTCTCTCTCTTCTATTTCCGCAATGAATAATGCTTTAGTTCCCCTGGGTAGCCTTGAAAATCTTTTTCCTCAATTTAATATGGTCTTTGTAGTGCTTCACCTCATTTAAAACTATGGCTCTTCGAATGCATTTTAGGTTTTCTTTTGGGCTTGGTGACATTTTTATACATACACACACACACACACAATCCATATAAAATTGTCTTTTTTGTTTGTTCTTCAGATTTATGAAAATGATAAACAGTTTTGGTATGCTTTAGCAAAGCGTTCTTTGTCTGGGTCCTAGAAAAGGCTATTCTGCTCAAAGGCAAAATAAATTAATAGCTTGGGTACTATTTTACTTAAATTACCTAAGCAACTGAAAAAAGGTCTATAAAGCAGACATTCATGTCCTTCCCAGCATGTGAAATGAGCTTTACATCCCATGCAGGAGCCACTACAAATACAGATCACTATTTCAGCCAGTATTCCATTATTTGGCCTCATTCGACCATTGCTGACACTCTTGGTGTAATACAGTGCTCCACAGACATTTTTACATTATGACCTCTTTTTTAAATAGTTAGTGCATCAACTGACTATTTTCTGCAGCCATCTTCTAATTTAATTTTTTTAGATTCTGAATTTCTAAAAATTAACCTTATGAATATTGCCAATACAATGACCAAAAAGATAGGTGTTTGATCTCCTTGACATTAAATTTGTAATGATGAAAACACACCATAATACCAGTAATATAAAGGCTGCCATGCCTATGGGCATAATTATGCTGATTTCAGTGGTATCCTGGAAGGGATGTTAATACTGTCCTGGTATCACTGCCAAGTAAACAGAGGAGCAATGGAAGATGCATCATAAGATGATTATCATCCTCCAAGCCAATACTTAGCAGAAGCAAAATGCATTTACCAGTTGGTGTGCCTGGCCCGTTAATGATCAATGGGCTGATAGGCTTGCAGGAAAACTTGGAGCAACAGGAGGGAGCTATGGGAGCAGCACCCCAAGAGTTTCATAAGATCAAGTCCAGCTGCAGAAGCACCTCACAGGTCATCTCAGACATACTTCAGGGCTTCGGGCACGCGGGACAAGCTTGGAGTCAGGTGTGAAGTAGCGGTAAAGACTAGCTTGGCAGGGGAGGAATGAAAGGGTATAGGAGGTGAAAAGGAGGTGGAGTGTAAGGATTTGCAACACTTCAGCCACCCCATGGGAAGTTAGGTTCCTTCTTTATGTTAGATAAGCTTAAAGGATAGTCTTTCTTTTATTGTTTGTACTAGGTCCTCTGGTATTACCTATCCTTTTGTATATTTATTTTTCAGTTAAAAGATCTCTCTTCAGATCCTCAGTAGTGCCATTTTAGATTTGGAGCACCCTCCTTCACTCACAGACAACTTAACCACTCATTTTGTCATTGCATAATGACACCTTAATAATGTTAATGGATATTAGCATACAAAAAATAATGTATGTGATGAGGGAAAAACAAGCTGCATATTGCAAAAACAACACTTTAAATATAAATAGTATCAAATGAACAGAACTCCCACTCACAACCCAGTGTATACAAAATGCAATGTACAAAAAATACATTAGCTAAGTTAAAATCCCCTGTTTTTGCTTAAAGAATAATAGACATAGTGGGGTAACACAGAAGAAAAAAATGGATTAAAAGCAAATTTTGTCATTTGTAAAGTATTTACAAGTCTCCCCACATTTTTGTAGCCTCATGGTGGAACATCTGAACAAGAAAAAGCCATACGTGTGTCTTGTGGCTTTTAAAAAAGCAGCTTGAATTTCTTAATATTCTGTCATTCATTTTGCTGTCACTTTACTCTCTTCATTTTTTTGAAAATAGCCATTTGAAAATCTCAGAACAAGCACTGCTCCATGAGGTATTGAGTCAAAAAAGTTGAATTTTTTGGAATGTTTTGGAGATGTATATAAAAGATCATGGACTTTTATTGCAATCATTAAATATGAAGTTGCTAAAAAATAACCTAAAATAATAATGATTTACATTAAGAATATTTGGTAATTCTAATTTTATCATCTTGTAGCCCCAAAAATTGTTTAAATTATTACAGAAGCTGCTTGAACTGAAAAAAAGATTCAACTGTCAGGGTTCACCTGTGGTAAGAATACATTACAAAAGTGATTTGTAATTTTCACCAAATGCTTTTTTGTTTATTTTTCACTAAATGCATATATTGAATTTGATAAGCTGGTTAGCAGACTGTATTTATTTCTAGTTCAATTGCATCTGCTGTTATTGCTCCTCTAATATAATATGGCTGTAGCAGACAAAAAAAAAAAACCACGTGTACATTAAAAATAAGTGAAAGAGTAGACCAGGATATTAAAGAGATACAAAGGAGCAGTCAAAAGTCATGGCCAAAAGTTAGGCTTAGTTCAGAAATGAAAGAATAAGCTATTTAGTAACCAAATTTAGAAATACAGAGAGTAGGGTGGCAACCACAATAAAACTAAAAAACAAAACAGTTTCACGATAATAATGACCATTACATACAATCAGAAAATCAAATTTAATACCTGTATTCACAAGCAATGAATCAAAGCTTATTATTGAGATTAGGAAATCTCACATTCATTAAAAAGGTAAGACCTTAAGTAGTTTCTGATATCACAGTGAATTGTCATCTGTAAAGAATTAGATTATTTTATAGCTTATTACTTACTTCTCACCGGTCCTGACAAAGAGTTAAGCAAATTCACTTCATAGCTTTCTAACAGTTACCATCGTTCTGCCTTCTTGAATCCATTTTATATGCTGAAGTATTTAAGCTCTGAGTTTAATTTTGCATTATTCATAGTGCTCAATTTTTAATCAACTTTAAATAAAGCTCTTCTTTACTGTTTTGTTTTTGCACTGCAGGGATTTTTTCTTTGAGTTTACTTTAGAGCTCAGTGCATTTCAGTACTAAGCTACAATATTTCCATATTAAACATTTTGTTTTTTGAAGCATTCAAAAAATGATATATTACATACTAAAATGTCTACAAAGTGTAGATGAGCTCACACTATTCAACCTACTGAAGCGACTTTCCTATTTTCTTGATTCTTCAAGTATTTTTTTTTTAATTCAGGTCCATAGTGACAGTTCTGCTCTTCCTTCTTTATTTTAATGTATTTTTTACAATAAAGAATGTGACTCTCATACTTATGCTATTGTTTTTTGTGCAGGTACAGTCTAAAAAAAAGTAACACATTGTGTGATTATTTGCTATACACCCTTCAAGTAATGTGAGGATTGTCCCAGATAGCAAAATATACTTGGGCCTCATCTGGGCAGATTTCTCCAAGTCAGATCCTAATTAGTCAGCCCAGATGCGACTGCAGTACTCGGTATGAGTCTGTTTGAATGGCTGCCTGGCCGTGGACTACCAAGCCATTTGAGCTATAAGTTACAGCTGAGGGCTCACCTAACCTGTTGGCATTATGCCAGAATCTGTCCGCTAATATTTTTTATTTCATGCCAGAATTGCACCTATTCCATAGTACTTCTCCTGAATCCCTTAAAAATGATTGCCCAGCTCTGGCCCAACTTGGCTAACTCGGGAAAGCTGCTGTCACCATGCCAGAATACTCTTCTAATACACTTCATGTCAGAATTGCTGATACCCTCTAGTGATCCATTGCTTTACTACTTATTTACTTCAGTCTCAGATTTATAACATGTTTGTTAAATAACTGCATTAAAAAGTTAACTAGTGGCTTAATAATGTGTTAAAGATTCAATAAATATAATTTTTAGAACATTCGAACATCAGAACTATGTAAATGAGAACAGGCTATTCAGCCCAACAAAGCCTGCCCAGTCTTAAATCTTCCAAAATAACATCAAGTGTGGTTTTGAAAGTCCTTAAGGTCCTTTAGTGTATCACACTACTTGGTAACTTTTCCCATATGTCCATGGTTCTCTGTGTGAAGAAAAGCTTCCTCATGTTTATGTAAAACTTACTCCTGAACAAGTTTGCAATTGTGTCCCTTTGATCTTAATGAATTCATTTTAAAATAACAATCCAGTCTCGATCCACTGTACTAATTCCCTTCATAATGTTAAAATTTCAATCATGTCTCCTCTTAAACTACTTTTGCTTAAATTGGAGAGGCTCAGCTCTTTTAATTATTCCTCATAATTCATCCCCTATAGCCCTGGAATCAGCATATTTACTCTTTTCTGGATTTTTTTAAGCACTGCCATGCCTTTTTTGTAGCCTGGAGAGCAAATCTATACACTGTACTCCAGGTGAGTACTGTGTATAATACACCAGTATGTTATAAAACTTGAGCCTAACCTCCTTGTACTTGTATTCTATACATCATGCTATAAAACATAATTTTCTCTTAGCTTTCTTAATGGCTTCTGAACAGTGTCTGGCAGTTTATAATGACGAGTCCACTACAACTACTAAATCCTTTTCATAAGGTGTGTTTTCTATTTTCAGACCTCCCACTGTGTTCAAACTCAACATTTTTACTTCCTGTGTGTAATACTTTACATTTACTTACACTAAATTTAATCTGCCACAAATCTGCCCAATCCTGTATGTTGTCCAAGTCCCTCTGTAATGATTCAATGGATTCTAGATTACCTGCCAATCCAACTAGCTTGGTATCATCTGCAAACTTAACCAGCTTGTTATTTATATTTCTATCCAAATCATCTATATAAAATAAAAATAGCAGCAGCCCTAGCACTGAGCCCTGTGGAACACCACTCTTAACATCAGCCAGTTCTGATGAGGTTCCTCGCACCATCACCCTCTGCTTCCTGCGCCTGAGCAAATTTTGCATGCATCTACAAGCAACTCAGTGAACTCCCACTTCTCTTAGTTTGATGACCATCCTCTCATGTGGCTTATCAAATGTTTTGTGGAAGTCAAAATAAATAATACCATAAGCTCCAACTTTGATCACATCCTTTTGTTACTTCCTCATAAAATTCCAGCATGTTGGTAAAACACGACCTCCTTCTTCTGGACCCATGGTGACTGTTCAGTAAAACTCCTGCTCTTGCCATTTGTTGCTCAATCTTATCTTTAATAATTCCTTCCATTAATTTACCTGCAATGCATGTTAAGCTTACTGGGATATAGTTGCTTTGATCTGCCCAATCACCTTTTTTGTATAATGGGATAATATTTGCCATTTTCCTGTCCTTCAGAATTTCCCCAGTGCATAGTGACTTCCAAAAATGTGCATTAAGGGTTTATATATGTACTTGCTAACCTCCTTAAGAACTTGAGGATAAATATTATCTGGTCCTGGTGAGTTGTTTGACTTCATTTAATCTATGCAGTACTTCTCCTTCTATAATTTTCAAATCACTCAGTACCTCCTTAGTAGTCCTCTTTACCTCTGGGAGGTTATCTACTTCCTCATAGGTGAAGACCTCAGAAAAATGCTAATTTAGAGGATCTGCAGTTTCACTGTTTTTTAATTCCCCTTTACTATCCCTGATGCACTTCATCTTTTCCCTTCCTTCTTTTACTACTAAAATATGGAAAGAATCTTTGGGTCATTTTTCACCTTACCTACTAAATTCCTCTTTAACTGCATTTTAGCCTCCTAATGCCCTTCTTAATGATTGCCCTCATGTTCTTATATGCCCTATGGTTCACATTAGAGGTATTATTGGTATTAACCTTATTTACCAGGGGAGTACTTTTTATATTTTTTCCTTTGCGGGTTCTTTTTCAGCTCTTTATTAACTCACTATGATTTTTTTTTTAATTTCCTACTAATTCCAAATTTAGGTACATACCTGTCCTGCATTCTATGTAAAACATTTTTAAACATGCTACACTGCTCCTCGACTGTCTCCACAGTTAAAGCTTATCCCAGTCTATCATAAGCTTTAGTCTTGGCTGCATCTGTTCAAGATTTGCCCTACCAAAGTTAACTTTAACAGTTTTAGTCATTGCATCTGCACTCTTCCAAAACGCTGAGAAGTGTATTATATTATAGTCACATGACCCTAGTAGTTCAATCACATCTACACCCCCTAAATGCTATCTTGATTATTACAAAATTCTAAATCCAGACAGTTTTCCCCCGCATTGATGCTTTACTGTGTTAAAAAACAATCACGGATTATGTGACTCCAAACATTAGTGCTGACTACACCACATAGTGATAATAATGCATTGAGCACTAGTGCTTTGCTACTTGAGCATTTTTTTTTGTTTTTATTTTTAAACAAGGTTCCTTCACAGGTTACACACACTGAAAATGTGAGGAAAAAGCTGCTATAGTTGATCCCACTTCTTTGACACTGGCATCAGGTCCACCAATTGTATCACCTTGTAAACGTACCTTTTTAATATTACTAAAAAGATGTTCATTGAAATAACTGTCTGCATTGGGTCTTCTATAACACACTCCTAAAATAAGACCTCTTTCCCTAATGCTTTCCAGATGAAGCCAGATGTCCTCACTAAGATGGGGCTCATTGTCCAGTTGAAGAAGACTAGCTTTTAAATTCTATTTTACATAAACAGCAATCCCATCTCCTTTTTCTGTTCTGTATTTAGAGAGGTTTCTGTTATTGCTATAATACCATAATTATGCTCCACTACATACAACTCCAACTCCAAATAAAACACTTGTTTTATTTTTGATACTTCTATCATTAAGACAAGCTATTTTAATGTGTTACTCATTTTACTTTTGCCTTTAAACCTTGGGTTAGAATTTACATAACTGTAGATTTTTATTTTTACACTATTGTTTCTTCCTTCATGTAAGCCGACCCTGTCCTAAACTCCCTGGCATCCAATGCCACAGTTTAAACAATCCTTAACTAACCTACTCATATATCACCTGCCCCCCAACCCAGGTCAGATGTACATTAATTAGCACAGGATAAAGCTAGTCAACAAGTGTACTCCTTTAACCTTTTATTCTATTTAACATATAGAAAACAAGGAATTTGAAGGAAACATGTAAAACAAATTAGTTTTAAAAACAATCATAGCAATCAACTTAAATAATCAAGAATGAGCAACTGCATCCTCTTCAAAGTGTTACTCTGAATTCCAGGTATAATTACTCCTTATTTTTAGATTTTGCTCTTTCTCTCTGACCACCATCTCTGTCAGGACCCACTTGCAACGATCTAATAATATACTTTTCAATTTCCTTGCTGGTTCCACTTTTCATCAGGACAATCTTCCTGACTGCATCTGTGAAAAATAGGAAAATCAACGAGTTAAGGTTTGCACAAAAATACAAATCTGTTATTCAAAATACATCTAAGAATTTTCAGCCCTATTTATTAACAACAACATCCTTCAGACTTAAAACCTTGAATTCACGACAGTTCACCTCCTTTGCTATGAGAGTTGTAAAAAGTTTCCCCATGATCCACCACACAATTTCTTTGGTGGACATCCCTCCAGTGACTAAATACTAAGATGAGGTATTGTAGCATCTTCCAAACAGGTAAATAATATGTGATAATAACAGGTCTGTGAATTTAATTTAAACACCATTACAACCAAGTAATTAAACAATGAAGAAATTCAGCAAATCAAAACACTTTCCGTACTGCATGTACAATGTTACATCATAAACCTTGCCCATTACAAATGTGTTGCACCAAGTGCATTTAATGTGATAATATATTTACTGACCACTCAATTAAGGATACCTGCCTTGTTGGTACACCCAGTTTGTGCATTTAGAGATCCTTATCTGTTATTTGCGCAATTTTAGCCATCCTTTAGGGCAGTGTTAATAGTGGCCTCAGGACCAGTGTTGTCATTGGAATTTTTTAAGTAAATGAGCACTCTCATCCCAACAATGACACTATCATATGCAAAATCCTTGCAGTGCTGCTGTGTCTGATGTTGCTTCCATGTCAGTGTTGTGTTTACTTTGTTACCCAATGAATATTCTATCAAAAGAATTACATAGAGGGTGGCAAGCACTTTGTATATGGCGACAACTGTAAACCTAAAATATATCTTCACTATGTTTTTAATTTGGTGACTCAGAAATACTGTTAGCCAAATATCAGTGTATTTCCTTTGCATCTGGAAGCATTTCAGCCATTTGTTGGTATATAAATCAGATTATGTGGTACATCTTTAAACTATAAAGTCCCCATGAAACTGCTTGGTATGCATTGGCTGATTTCTAACATACACATATTTCTTACTGAAACATAAAGGTGTGTCAGAACACTTCAAATGTGTTAACCTATTTGATTGATAAACATCAATACTCCTGCGCATTTGACACTTCACAGCCACTAGATAGGTAAGATGGAGAAAAGCAACGAAGAAAGCTTTTATTCAATCATGAATTATTTTTCAACAACACCTTCACCCATGCCTGCAGACACAAAATTGCACATGTGTAAGTGCACCAATTAAAGGAAAGAGAATGAATTTTCTTCATATCTAAAATGGTATACGAAGCATGCACCTGTTAGCATTCTATTGACAGCTAACACTCCATAAGTATGAGGATAAACATTATTGTTGCAGAAACCATAAGACGAAAATGGATATACTCTCATGATGAATCATCAGATTTCTTTTTCTATTTTCCAAGACATGATAAGTTTAAAATGTGAAAATCTAATACAATGAAATTTTGTTATGTGTAATTACATGTAATGGTAAACAAATGACTTTCAATTGACAAGACAGATACTAACATCACACAAATTCGTAAAACAACGCCCAAAACTGTTTGCCATGGAATATCTCTACCAATTTTGCTTTAGCATTTGGTTACTCCTTCATTTGATTTTTAAGCACTGACAGTTGCTCTAAATAGGTCAACAGAAGGTCCAAACTGTTGACATCTGCGTCAGGAAGGCTAGGGTTCTGAACACTGGAGAGTTTTTGTAGAGGATGGAGGATCAAAAGCTGATGTTGTTTTAAGGTCTCCAATGACGTCAAAACTTCTCTCATGAATGCTGCAAAATATTATATTGTAAAAAAAAAAAAAACTCATAGCATATGTCCAATGGCCACTTTATTAACACTAGAATCCCTGAAGCCTACGAAAAAACTTGTAATCCCGGGCCACCTTAAATTCCTTTGCACTTCTCCGTCAGCATCTTGTCTCTTTATCTGGCAGTGAGGTGCCTGGAGTTGTATAGGGTAAATGATACATATTTATTTGGAATACATACATTTCATGCATATCCCGTGTCTTCAATGATCTGTGTAAGTGTAGGATGGCAAGAAATGCTGAACACATACTTAAAGCAGAAACTTTTTCCATGCTATACTAATAATGATGTGAGGTGTATAATGTGTGAAGATTTTAGTCCAAATATCAAATAAACATGTGCACTTTTATTCAAGAATATAACCAAACAAAAAGAAATCATTCAATTTACATGTTGCTGTCAATGAGTTAAAAACCCAAGCCCAAATGTTAATTGACAGGCAGTTGATATATATTCTTGAATGGTGCAGAGGTAAGTACTGCTGCCTTATAACCCAAAGGTTCCGGGTTTGAGGCCGGGCCCTCTGCATTTTGAGTACCGAGCTGCTATTATTATTACTATAATAAAAATGTACATTTGATTTGAGTCTGTAACACCTGGTGTAAATTATGGCTACTCTTGCCTACTCCGCGCTATGGTGCATGATACTGAAAATGCAGTGCAGGCAAGATAAAAAAAAATGTTCAAATGACAACTCATGTTCAAATAGCATAGCATTTTCAAATAATGCCATTTCATGTGGGGGGAACGGGATAGCAGGCTGCTTGAGCTGATAGGCACATTTGCAAAACAAAAGACACTGACAGAGAGATGCAAAGGAATTTAAGGTGGCCCAATATTACAAGTTTTTTCATAGGCTTCAGGGATTCTAGTGTTAAAAACCATTACCTTGCAGGTACAGATGTATAATTAATCTATATCTGTAGACATCCTCTAGAACTTCTTTAATAATCACTTTCTATAATAGAATAACCACTGATGGAATTTTTTTGGGTAACATACCACTCCCCCCGCCCAGCAGTGACACTGAAATTGACAAATGTAAATATCCTCCGCTAAGCTGTGCAGTCTGATATGTCTACCATTACAATATCTACTAATACTGACTTGCTACATAAAAATAGATATTTATTCTTGTGTCGTGTTCCTAAGGTATTTAGGAACCTGGACCTGCCTCTTCCTGTTGCTTGGTTTTCAGTTTAGACCATCATGATGGTATCTACTCTGGCATATTGTGGTCACACCGTACTTCTGCCCACAAAGTAGACTAAGTATTTGGCTTCCATCAACACAAGTAACATATTTTTGGTTGGATCTGAAAACTGGCTTTGCTTAGTGCTAGGAACCCTGTGCATACCTATTGTACGTGTTCCTCCCAGGTGCCAGAACAGATGATGATGTCATCTATGTAGGTGGGACTATAGGTATTGAGTTTACGCAGCACTCTATCTATCAGATGTTGGAAGGTTGCTGGTGACCTTGAAATCCAAATGTCATACTGGCAATGCCCACTAGGAATGTTAAATGCAGCCTTCTCCTTTGCGGATTCCATTAAAGGAATTTGCCAGTACCCTTTTGTCATGTCAAGAGTGGACAGATATTGAGTCTTACCGAGTCACTCAAGGAGCTCATCCACTCAGAGCATTGGGTAAGCATTGAAGTATGACATTTGATTGAGTTGGCAGAAATCATTGCAGAACCGCCCACTGCCATCCGGCTTTGTGACCAGAACGATGGGGCTAGACCAGGGACTAAGACTCTCCTCAATAACACCATAATCCTGCATTCTCCTAATCTCAAATTCCACTTTGGCTTGTTTTGCTTCTGCGAGGCGGTATGGGCATTATCAGGTGACAACCCCTGGCTCTGTGATTATGTTATCATTGAGAAATGATTTACTTCAAACTCAAATGTATAATAAGAAAAGAGAATAAGAACCATAACTCAGATGGGTGGTGCTTACACATTTGTCTTAAATATCTATCTACATGCAAAATGAAAGACCCGAATAATGTGATGCATGTGCTGTTGAACCTTGATTTATTTATCCACACAAAATTTACATTTATATTTATTTACTTGGCAGACGCTTTTAACCAAAGATTCATTAAGAAAAAAACTAATCGTTTGTGAATCACCCATCAATATCAGGGATTAATTTTGCACTTTCTTGCAGAAGCGTTAATAAAGGCTGTATCCTAGATAAATGTGTACAGCTTTGCCAAGCAAAATTTTTAGCTTTGCCTTGGGAAGCAAAAATACTACAGCCAGTGTTATCTCTACCTTCCTGTGTCTGTATCAAAGTAAACCTGCACACTATCATGTCTGCACTCTATCTGAATTAAGCAAAGTAAGGTCGCTGCTGTATCAGTAACATTCAAGCAAACTTTATACGATCCTGTTTTGGGGTGAGAGTACAGCAGCATCTTGGCCAAGTAATTGGGATATGATACAGAGAAATCTTACTGGATGCAGCTTGAATGCATGTTACTAGGTTGCTACACAGGTAATGTATATTTTCTGCCTAATTGCAACCCAAATGCAACATGCCATAGCTGCACCACAATTAGCAGACTGAGGCAGTCTGTGTAACCAGCCTTATTTAATCAGTATTCAGACCAGATGTGGGCTAGTGTATGTGTATTGAGTCACATCGTAGCAAACAATGCTAGAATAGAATCAGAACAGGGCCAAATGTATTGTGCTAACTGGGGTGTTTCTTGGATTTATGTGTAAGGCAAAGGGAAACTGTAAAAATTAAGACAAACCCCTTGTGAGAAATCAGAGAGCCATACTAACTTTACAGGTTCCCCTACCCTTATACATTATGCTGAAATGCATGCTGTTCTCAAACTTTATTCCTAACTCTTTAACCAAATTTTTTCTTAATCTGAGTCACTGAATTTTTCCCATTTTACACAAATTATGTAAAGCATATCTTTCTTTGGCCATCTTAATTATGGTTTCACATCCATCAATATTTCACATATAGCTCATCAGATCCACATATTGAATTCAGTTTCACTTTGCTATTTAGGGATTTGCTTTGATGTTCAAGCAAATCAAAGGTTTTGCTTGAATATCACCTAGCTTTAAGCAAATGTGTCTTCTAACATGAAAAAAAATCATTTAAATGTGGATTTCAGTGGCTGCTGTCTGACACTAGTAGAATAAAAGAAACATAATGAAAAAGAATACAAAAGAAAATAGCACACTGATAAAACTACAAAGGTAAGATTGACCAAGTTATATTATAAATATCAGAATAAAGATAAAGGCACTATCAAAGTATTATAAAACAAAAGAAACCACTCTATTTAGAGACAAAAGTGTGCCAAATAGTCAGGCTCTTTCTGATGATAATCTTACATTGATGAAATTTCAGCAGTATATACATGATCTTTTAAATTATAATTAGGTAGAACAGCAACCATTACAATGTGCAAAGTGGAAACTGTATTGAAAAATAAAGAAATAGTCTGTATGTTCATTAGCTTTATAACACTCTATTAATCCTTTTATTTTTTGTAGGGAGTGAAAGCGTACACATTCAGAAGGTAAAGAAATACTGGATGGGATGTCAATCCTGTCACAAGACACACATACACAAAGGCACAGTTCACCATCAGCAGTTGAACAAATAGGCACAACTTTGGAATGTGGGAAGAAACCTGAACATCCGCAGTAAATCCATATTTGGGAAATATTCATACTCCACTAAGACATTGACAGGGAATGGCTTCAGTAGTCAAACAAAGATTATGGTCCATATCTGTATATATCTAGATCATTCGATCACAGAGCTAAGCATTATGTCACTGTGCCATCTTCATAAAAACTATACCTGTAGTAAATATATTAAGTGTATTAATAGTAAATATATTCATATTGTTACACTTATCCAAGAAACTGTATATTGAGCTACCACTGCATTAATTAATATGATGCACTATTTAAATTCAAACTGCATTTATCCTTAACATCAGAGAGACACATTGTTGATTCTGTTCTTCATGTTAGCAGCTCATGATATATTTTTAATTTAGTGTTATACTGTCTTGAAGGACACAATGACTCACCTCAAAACCAGTCCTGAAAGGGAAGTACTGATACTGGGAAACTCAATTGTTATGGTAATTGAGACTCAGGTTAGGTCCAGAAACAGAACCTTCCATGGTGAGTGTTGTCTTCCTGGCATACATATTGAAGCCCTCCTAGGGTGGGTAGATAGGCTCCTGGCCAGAGTGTGGCTAGATCCAGTTGTCATTTTCCTAACTGGTAAGAATGACATAGTTAAGGACAGGTTCTGTTCAGTTTCTGTCCTACTGGACAAATTTAATGAGTTAAAGTCTGAGACTAGACAGTTTAAAGTCATTGAGTTAGAAGAGAAAATATTTCAGTCACATATTGAATGTTTACTCTTTAGCCAATAACTACTAAGTCCTCTGTGTTTGATAGCATAATACATATCATGTAAATTTTTTGTTACCTAATTTATTTTTTTATTTATTGATTGCTTAGCTTATTGCAGTGTACCTTTCATAAGTATAAACTAAATGAAAGTCATAATAAAAATGTCCAGGATTTTTCATATATTAATCCATGAGGAAATGATGTTTATACATTATTGAAAGAAGTTGCTTCTTGCAATATCATACTTGAGCAAAGGAGGATACAGATTATAAACAGGAAAATGGGATTCAATATATCTGATTATTCACTTGATTGAGAAAGTATTTTTTTTTGTTTGTGTGCTCAGCTCCATGACAAAGCTAAGAGGCTGTTAAACTGCCATCTGTGGCAACACCATCTGGAGACCCTGAAGTGCAAGGAAACTAAAACTGTTAAGGAAAAATCCTTAAATGGAAGAAAGGAAACAAAGGTAAAACATAGTTAATTAGAAAGAATGACTCAGGGTAATAAAGAAATACTCTAAAAAAATTCTGTGTATCTTCTGTGAGGCTTTGCTTGAGTAAGAAGTGCTCTGTTTGACATGCCATGAGTTTTAAACAAAGTTGCTCCTCTTTCAGAAATCTGTTATGTTTAATTGCAGAAATAATCATATTCTTAACTTGTGGTCCCAGTGCTAATTGATACTTTCAATCCAAATTATACTGTTTTTTTCAATGAAATATTCTATAGAAATTAATGTTAGCTTGGCCATTGAAGAAATATTTGGTGGAATATTTATTTAAATCGTTTCTTGTTTAATAATGAGTTGTGAGGAAAACAAGTTGGGAAAAAGTTTATTTTTAATATCATATTTTAAAGATTTTAAGGATTGCATTTCAATGGCTAAATAACATGTCAGTAACATGTGCAGTATTACATCTTGTTTAACACTAGAATTACCAGAGCCTACGAGAAAACTCATAAATCCGGCCCACCTTAAATCAATTCGCACCTCTCCGTCAGCGTCTTTTGTCCTGTAAATGTGCCGATTAAGACAAACAGCAAGCAGCCTGCTATTCCATCCCCCACTGTCGTAGAACGTTCACTAACTTCTCCCAGCTCATGCCTTGTTTGATTATCTGGGAGTGAACTGCTGGAGTTTTAGAGTGGAATAATAGATTGTTATTTGGAGCACATGTATTTCATGTGTGTTCCGTTTCTACAGTAATCTGTATAAGCACATTGTTAAAACAGAAACTTTTTCATATTTTAGTAATAAATGTTACAAAATGTAGGCATAAACTATAGAATGTGTGAAGCCTGAAGTCCAAAGATCCAATAAACACTTTCCCAAAAGGTTCAAGGACAATACAGCAGCTTCCATGGTGTAGTGGTAAGATTTGCCAACTTATAAATCAAGAGTTTCCCCGGTTCGATCCTGACTGTCTCCTATATTTAACGTTTTCAGTAGTGAGCTGCTCTTATTGTTAATATTATACAGTAAACACATACATTTGGTTTGCGTCTGTAACAGACCATGTACATTTATAGTACTGTACTTGTAAAAGTTACCTTTTTTTTCACTTTTATTCTCTCACTCACGATCACGATGCATACTACTGCCCTAGGGATCTGACACTGTTGTTTTTATTTGAAACTGGGAATAACTGTGGATGTGAGTAGTGTTTTGAGGCAATGGAACTGGACATTCTCTGATCTGGAGGGATAAAAGCTGACAAACAATCGCTGGTGAATCTGCCTTCTTCGTATCTCACTGTCAATTTATTTTTTTATTCAGTTTTTTTGAGCGTTCCTAGAACGTAGAATTAGAATGCACCTTATAGTGTATGATATCAAAAAAAAAACAAAAAAAAAAACCACAGACGTAGGTATAAATAATATTTTGAATAAATCATTTTATGACCTGAATAGTACCAATCAGAAAACATCATCGCTCTAATGCAATATTATTTGAAAACAAACAACATCAAAATGGGATGTGAATTTATGCTGGTGTTGTTACTTAGAGTCAGATTTGGGGGGGGGGGGGGGAGCGTTAGAGCGTGGTTGTCTTTAAGAGAATAAAACTGAAAAAAGTAAACTTTTACAAGTACCATAAATTTATACCCAATGTCCCATATATTTGTCTCTTTCTTTTTTTTTCTCTGTGCTGTAAGAACCATCTTTCCAACATTTACGACGTGTACCTGTTGCAATGCGCACACTTTTCTCTATGCTGTGGTTTCTATTACACTGACACTGACTCAGTTTACTTTCCTGGGGAAGCGGCCGTCTTGGAACAGAAGCTTGTCGATGTTGCATCCTCCTTTTCTTTTTCCATCGACTTTTCTAGTAAGATGCAACAACGAAGTTCCTCTGCAATATGAGCCATGAACAAAAAAAAAAAAGGAAAGAGACAAATATATGGGACATTGGGTATAAATTTATGGTACTTGTAAAAGTTAGCTTTTTTCAGTTTTATTCTCTCAACTAGCAAAATACCCACGCTTCGCAGCGGAGAAGTAGTGTGTTAAAGAAGTTATGAAAAAGAAATGGAAACATTTTAAAAATAACGTAACATGATTGTCAATGTAATTGTTTTGTCACTGTTATGAGTGTTGCTGTCATCAAGGTTTTGATTATCATTATTTCTTTCAATTAGGTTCATATTTGGAGGATGTGTTGTGTTCAAGTTATATTCCATGTTTGTCAACCGTTGTAAAGATAACAGGTTTCATTCATCGAAGTGTTCACTACCCAAATCGGTACTCGTGAATCTAAGATGTTTAACAGGCATTCCCAGTATTAAGTTGTGGATTTGCTTGCGAATATTTAGCGGTAGCGGGTCTATGAACTTAATTTAACCTTTCCCAGTCCTGCAAAGTTAGTTCACGTGAGCCGCTCGGAGTACATGCATCGAAGTTTCTCAGCTGTGCTTGTGCTATCTTCTGCGATCTCGCGATAGCCACAGCTTTATTTAATGTTAGCTCAGACCCGGCACTTAAAAGTTTCTCTCGCACTTTTGCTGAGTTTGCCCCAAACACTATTCTATCCCTGACCATCTCATCTTCGTCTGCATAAGCACAGTCCTTCACCAGCAATTTTAACTCCACTACAAAGTGCTGAAAAGTCTCGTTTATTCCCTGCGTCCTCTCATTAAACTTGTATCTCGCAAATATCTTATTCGTCTTAGGCATGACAAACGCCAGAGGCAGCGTGTCTATGAACCTAATTTAAAGTTAAGCTTTACACCCTGCTTTCCTATTCGTTTGCATAAGCATAGTCCTTCACCAGCAATTTTAACTCCGTTACAGCAATTGTACTGTAACTCTGTTACAAAGCGATCAAAAGTCTCGTTTATACCCTGCGTCTTCTCATTAAACTTGTATCTCGCGAATATCATATTCGTCCTAGGCATGACAAACGCCAGTGGCAGCCTGTCTATGAACTTAATTTAAACTTTAGGTTTACACCGTGCTTTGTTTCTGCAGTAGCTGCACTTATGAATATGCTTGTATCCGTCACTCGCTTCATATTCTTTTGCTGCCTTCTCAATTGTGTAATGCGTTTTTTGAACAGGTTTCATTCATCGAAGTGATCACTACCCAAATCGGTACTCATGAATCTAAGATGTTTAACAGGCATTCCCGGTATTAAGTTGTGGATTTTCCTGCGAATATTTAGTGGCAGCGTGTCTATGAACGTAATTTAAACTTAAGCTTTACACCTTGCTTTCCTATTGATATGTGTAGAAAGGCTTGTTCAGTGTCAGAGGGTTTCCGCAGTAGCTGCACTTATGAATATGCTAAGCACAGTCCTTCACCCACGAATATTTAGCGGCAACGTGTTTCCCTGACCATCTCATCTTCGTTTGCATAAGTACAGTCCTTCACCCGCGAATACTTACCTTATATGGGCAGGTACTCAATTACGTGGGAGGCGTGATGATGCGGGATGAGCTGCAGGCTATGGCTGTATATATGGACGAAAGTAGGTTCCAGTTATGACCGTTACGCGTAGAATTTCGAAATGAAGCCTGCCTAACTTTTGTAAGTAAGCTGTAAGGAATGAGCCTTCCAAATATCAGCCTTCCACCTACTGTACATGGGAAGTTGGAGAATTAGTGATGACTCAGTGAGTGAGTGAGTGAGTGAGTGAGTGAGTGAGTCAGTCAGTCAGTCAGTCAGTCAGTCAGTGAGGACTTTGCCTTTTATTAGTATAGATGACGATCACGCTGTAACACCCACTCTCCCCCACCCCCACCTCCCCTGATCTGACTCTAAGTAACAGCACCAGCGCAAATTCACACCCAATCTGACACTTCGTTTTCAAATATTATTGCATTAGTGCGATAATGTTTTCTGATTGGTACTATTCAGGTCATAAAATGATTTCTTCAAAATATTATACTGTATATACCTACGTCTGTGTTTTTTTTTTTTTGACATCATACACCATAAGGTGCATACTAATTCTGCATGAGCAGGAACACTCAATAAAACTGAATAAAAAAAATAAAGTGGCGGTGAGATACGAAGAAGGCAGATTCACCAGCGATTGTGTGTCAGCTTTTATCCCTCCAGATCAGAGAATGTCCAGTTCCATTGCCTCAAAACACTACTCACATCCACAGTTATTCCCAGTTTCAAATAAAAACTAACAGGGTCTGATCCCGAAGGCAGTAGTATGCATCGTGATCGTGAGTGAGAGAATAAAAGTGAAAAAAAAAAGGTAACTTTTAAAAGTACAGTACTATAAATGTACACGATCTGTTACAGATTCAAACCAAATGTATGTGTGTACTGTATAATATTAACAATAAGAGCAGCTCACTACTGAAAACAGTAAATATAGGAGACAATCAGGATCAAACTGGGGACTCTTGATTATAAGTTGGCAAATCTTACCGCTACACCATGGAAGTTGTTATTTCATCCTTGAACCTTTTGTGAAAGTGTTTATTTGATCTTTGGACTTCAGGCTTCACACATTCTATAGTTTATGCCTACATTTTGTAACATTTATTACTAAAATATGAAAAAGTTTCTGTTTTAACAATGTGTTTACACAGATTACTGTAGAAACGGAACACACATGAAATGCATGTGCTCCAAATAACAATCTATTATTTCCACTCTAAAACTCCAGCAGTTCACTCCCAGATAATCAAACAAGGCATGAGCTGGGAGAAGTTAGTGAATGTTCTGCGACGGTGGGGGGGATGGAATAGCAGGCTGCTTGCTGTTTGTCTTAATCAGCACATTTACAAGACAAAGCTGCTGACGGAGAGGTGAGAACAGATTTAAGGTGCGCCAGATTTACGAGTTTTCTCGTAGGCTCTGGTAATTCTAGTGTTAAAAAAGAACATACTGTAATAGAGTCAGAGAACTGTTTTTCAAAGACCGCTGCTATCCAACCATTACACTTAAATAATGGTAACTAAACTATATTCATGTCAAGAAACAGAACAATACAATTGATTGTTAAACACATTAACCAACAAAGAATACACAAAATGGAGCAGTATTTGCCTATATATTGTGATAAAGAAGTAGTCAGGGTTAACAATATAATATGTAATCAAGCGATGTAATTCCATCACAAAGTTGTGTCAAAAAAAACATTTTAACGAGAAATTTCACTTCCTCAAACCAGTAGGCTTTAGGTGTTTGCTATTTTACATAGGTTCTTTGTTGTTTATCTGTGCTTTGCCTCTCTTTCTATCCTCAACAACTTTTTTCTTTTATATCTTTAGGGAGCATAGATATAGCCCCGTCATAATTTACCAAGCTTTATCATGAATGATTCCTTTTTCTGTAATCCCTTTTTCTATGTAATTCAGGATGCAAAAACAAGGCATTGTAATGCTGCACACTGCTTACCAGTGCCCACCCAATGAGAGCTTGCTCTTTACTTCAGCCTTTTATGGCTCCTTAGCAAGACCTCTTGCTTTAGCCATACTAGTGGGAGATTAAGTGACTTTGATAGGTTAGCCATTTTTATGGGCTCCTCTGCGACACTGCTCATTTGAGTGATGGAATGCCAGCTCATGCTACTGCAAACCCAGCAATGAAGTCATCCCCAGGCTGATGCACATAATTACTGCATCATTCTTAGTCTGAGATTCTTTTGTATGTTGCTTTTGATGGGCACTCTGATGTGTGCTGGTCAAGCATAATAATAATAATAATACATTTTATTTATAGGGCACTTTGCATTAGCAGTAAATCTCAAAGTGCTACATAAAAAGTTTCAACAAAGGCAAAGCAAGATAAAAACAGAGATAAAACAACAATAATTTCATACATGAAAATCTGGACTGAACTTCTTACACTTCATTACATTCTTTGTCATATCAAAACCTTAGATTTTTGAAAGAGCCACTTCCATTGGTTACCAAGTCTGTGATACAACACAATTCTCCATCTGTGGCAGGACATGTGTATATAAACAGATAGGAAAATGCTAAGGGTTGAGGAAACAAAAAAATGTAAATTATGTGATACAGCTAAGATCAGGAGAAATAGAATGAAAGGCCACAAACCTATTACTGATTTTTTATAGTACATGCTGACTCCTGCTTCTTGAGAATAACAGAAAATCTTTTATTGACATAGTATGTTGTTAATGAGTAAACTTAATTTGTACATTTTACTGCTTCTCCTCAGTAGACTTATAGTTACCTCCATAATATATTTAATGTCAATATAGAGTTGTAATTTAAATCAACTTTGGATTATCTATAGTCATCTTTATAGCATTATAAAATACCACTTTCAATACTTTCTCTGTAGTAGCTAACTTATACACATTGTGTATTTTTATATGATACGCATCTCTTTTATTTATCCAGATTTGATGCTTACTTCAGTTTATTAACAACTTTAGATCATCCGTTTTCATATCTCTCATTTTACATCTTGCCTGAAGAAGAGCCTGAGCAGCCTCGATAGCTTGCATATTATAATCGTTTTAATTAGCCAATATTTGCTTGACTTCTCATTGCATCCATAACAGCTAACACGGTACAACACCCTACTACTACGTATCTCTCATATTAATACAAGACAGTTTTAAGACAGAATTTTTGGACTGAAACCTTTTATGCTTGAAAGATTTCCTGCTTGTTAGTAAAATTAGTACTATTGAAAAATAATTTTTTGGTTAATGTCTACTACATTATTTGAACTGTCCTTACTTATATGAAACCTCTCTAGTGGCCATATGTTTAGATAGATAGATAGATAGATAGATACTTTATTAATCCCAAGGGGAAATTCTTTTTAATAGTATGTCTTACCAGAAGTGTTTTGCCATATCCATAGTGCTGTCTATACAGAGAACTTAACACAAAGGACCACAAAGGAGGGGGTAGAATATCAGGTCATGATTTTAATGAATTTGTCTAATTTCTCCATAGTGATATCTTTGCTGATGCAGAAGAGGAACCCATTACTATTACCTGATTCTACCAATCAACCCTCGATTAAAAAAAAAAAAACAATGAACCTAAAAGATGGCAATCTGATGACATGTGAGGAATAGACTTACAAAGAGAGAGAAAAGGGTTTAAGGTTTGGGGTCTTCAGTGGCAGAGCATTGGAAATCTTGAACCTGCCTCAGAGGATGCCAGCAGTGTCCGGTAAGATAGTACTCCACTTTTTCTATATGCCATGAGAAAATTATTTTCTTTTCCCCACTGACCCAAAACTTAAGGTTCCTTGCTATGTGGAAACATATACTCTAAATTGTAGAATTATAGGGTGTTTTCAACTTGTGTGTCTGTATGTCTTCCTACCAGACTTGACAGTTTTCAGCCATAGTGTGCACACTGGGCAGTTGGGGTTTCAGCCACTAAATTACCCATATAGTGTTGTTTCCCGCAGCAGTATCTTTTGTTTCTTCTTGCCACACTTGACTATAGATAGATCTCTGCTGACTTGGCATTAAGTAATGAGCTCTTTATCCCCCCGGCTAGAAACCACAGGCATAGGCAAATTGTTCTTTTTATTAAATATGATTTAAACATCTAATCAACCTGGACTCTTATAGTTATAGATGTGTTAAGATGATCTTTTCTTCTGTCCAGGTAGCTCATTTCTTAGTCACAGAATTTTTTTTTTCAGACTTAAACTTACATTGGCATAAGTTACTCTTGGAAAGGAAAAAAATCCTCTCTAACTAGACTATTGTCTCATTTATATCTACTAACTATCAAGCAAAAATATGCCCATCCCATGAATGCTGAGTCACACCTCCTTGTTATCCTTTTGTAAAGAAAAAGCACCCAGTTAATTAAAATAGTACAATTCAGTTAGACTTCAAATCAATTCTTTTGAAAAAGTGCACCACATCAAAGTTCAAGCTAGTAAACTTTATACAGATTAAACTAATTCAGTAATGTCAATTCAGCATTGTGGCCTGTACAATCGAGGAAACAAAGTTTGTGTATCAGCCCCTATGGACGGTTCATCAGAATATCATAAAAACTTTATTCAGTTTCAGATTTGAAGACTTTATTAGTTCCAAACTTCATCGAAATATTACTGGGTAATTTTATTTTCTTTCCTATGCACCAAACACTTTCCTATTCTTAAGATGTTCATAACAACCTCCTAGTTATGATAAAAGCTAGCAAATGTATTAGCATGTGTTATTTCTGGTAATCGCTGTTATTTTAAACAGACAATGATGACATATTGTAAATGTCAGATGAATCTTTAGTCTTTATAAATATGTCCATATTGTGTTTATAGAAATTGCAGGCTGCAGATGGCACTACAAAAAATGGCAATGTCCATATGAGTCCCAGACAATAAAAAAAAAAATAGCAGGAATCACACACAACTCCATGACTCTAACAAATGTTTGCCAGGGGGTAGTGGAGTAGAGTTGTAAATGTAATTACTTTGTTGTCATTGAATCTGGAGATGGTGGAGTGGTGTCAAATTCCCTTATATCCCTCCCGCTCCACTCACACATATGAGCAGCACCAATTGCTTTTCTGAAACCATTGCAGATGTGATTATCAGAATCATGAGTGGTCCGGAGTAACCGCCATAAGTTCTGTTTTTATACAGAGCTGACAGCACCTGGTTTTAGTACTTTTTTAATCAATTTGGAAACATATGTTTTCACATGTGGCTTCTGCAATTTCACAGTTCTTTACTGTTTTATAGATGTTGTTTGTCACCTGAGATTTAAGCGATCCAATTTTAGGGCTTGGACTGGAGTAAATTATTACTTGTTATGCCTCCATATGTAAAAAAAAGACATCAAATCAAATAAACCTGAATAAAAGAAGATATACTTACTTTTACACATGACTGTACAAACAGTAATTTATTTGCTTTTTTGTTTCTCAATAACTGTTATTAGACGGTTATCCATTTATGACCAATGTCATAGTTATTAACAAGCAAAAACATGATGTATACAAATCATAGTTAAAAGTATGACATTGCAGGATAGCAATGATAAACACTGCAGACAAATTAAATTCTACAAGTTTGACCTTCCTTCAATTAACATTAAAAAGACTAAAGATGCCCAATATTTTTAAACAAAGATAAAGTGTGCTTACAGAATTTCACACATTTTTCCTGTAATTGTTACTAGGCCACTGGGATGACCAAGAAAACAGGTAGAGATTATGTCAGCTAATAGGAATGGCACAGTTCATTTAAAATCTGATCGGTCTATAAGAGGTACTTGCACCCAGCACAGCACTTTAATGGTAAATGATGCAGCTCAAATACTTGAAGTAATTGAATTTTGGAGAGTGTTTGGGATTTCATGTGGACATAAATGACAGTAGTCAATGATATATGACTCAGACATTAGTTAGATTTTATATGGATGCTTAGAGAGGTACACTGTGAGCAGATTATATCCAAAAACAGATAAGTGGAGCCGTCTGGATAAGGCTAAATATATAATTGAATATTGCTTTGCAATACCTTGTCAGACGACAGTATCATCTAATAATTGTGTGTAATAAGCTCATTTATTTGTCTGAAAGGCTTTTTATGTTTTATTTGAAATCTGATGGTTCAGGATTGTACAAGATGTAATGTCATTTCTAATATGCTGTATATCTAAGATGACACAAACAATTTTTCTTCATAAACAATTGTTATTTTAACCAAAGAAAGGGAGTAAAAAACAAGATTTGTTTTTAAGAAGTTTCTGCAGAGTTTGGCATTGCCATTGCTTACACTTTCTGCTGACTATTAGATTGCAGATACTTTGTAATTATTATCATCATTAATAGTTTTTCCTAACAGGTACCTTAAGCCAAGAAGACATACAAGAACAGACTGCAGTTTCTTTCAGAATTACAGTAATTTCACGATTCATGGCTTACTCAAAGCCACACAGTACGTAAGCCAGAGATATGGACTGAACCAAGAACCTTGTGCTATGACTCAACTAGTAGGCCGCATTCCTTGTATGAATATCTCCAGAAATAACAATGTAAATGTGTGTTACTCTAAAATGTTGATTGCAAGTGCCATTGCAGGTAACTGAATTAAATCCATCCAAGGCCATAATGCATGTGTCATGGGAAAAATCCTAAAATAACACACTTGGGCAAAGAATTAGAAGTAGCTCTCAAAATACTTAATATGATAGAACTGGTGAGCTTTGCTGGGATGAATGGCCTGTTCTCATCTAGATTATTTTAATACAATACAGTTTATTTTTGTATAGCCCAAAATCACACAGGAAGTGCCGCAATGGGCTTTAACAGGCCGTGCCTCTTGACAGCCCCCCAGCCTTGACTCTCTAAGAAGACAAGGAAAAACTCCCCAAAAAAAACTTTGTAGGGAGAAATGGAAGAAACCTTGGGAAAGGCAGTTCAAAGAGAGACACCTTTCCAGGTAGGTTGGGCGTGCAGTGGGTGTCAAAAGGAGGGGGTCAATACAATACAATACACAGAACTGAACAAATCCTTAATACAGCATAAAAATAAAAATTTTAGAAGTACGGAGCAGAAGTTAACAGTAGATGATAACACGTAATAAGATTTGGATATTTTTAGAGTCCTGGAGACCTCATCCATCAAGTTGCCTCCCCCATTTGGCCATTCCACGGCTGAAACAGTGCTGGGCCAGCCAATCCGATGAAAGGATCCCTCTTTCCCATAATTCCTGTGATCCTCCATCAGGGATGACTTTACCATAGGCAGGCAAACAACTTGGCAGGTGGGCCGTGGCACCAATTGCCACATTTGAGTACCGAGAACAGAAACAGAATAGGTGAGGGTTAGTATTCAATTATAACTATCATAATGTTTTAACTAATGTTTTAATCATGTACTTCCTGTTTAGACCTCCTGAGGATGCACTGCAGCTTTTTGCTCTCTTGGCAAAAGACCAGGCAGCATCAACAAGTACATAGTTGCCTTTCTGCTGGTGTATTGGGGAAATATATTTTCTTCCACTCAGGCCATTCTTCACTCTCTGAAATGTTTGTGGCCCTAATCTGTTATTCCACATAGCAGATGTAAAAACCCCTGGCAGTGCCCAATTCCTGTACTGACCTGGCAATGTACATTGCCAGTGTGTGTGTGTCTCTCTCTCTCTGTAGTAGTTTTGCTTCCATATCTTATGGTACCTTTTTCTAATTGTTATTTTCCTTTCCAACATAATTTTAACCAGAATAAATCATGGTAATACAAGGAAATATACTGCTCAGCTACAGTAATTCGAAAAAGGCCAGGATTCATTTACAATTTCATATTTCTTTTATAAATCAGCACACTGTACGTCTATAGATTTACCAGGTCATTAACATTAACATAACATGCACATAGTATACTGAAATTCTTACTTGCATGTACTAATTAATACTTTCTGGGGCCATGATCAGTAAGTACAGTATAACTATATTACCTTGAAACTTACCTGAAAAATCTTGAAGAAATGCATTCATTTTGTTTTATTTCATTAATACTTCAAAAGCAGTTCTTTCAAAAATAGTACATTTTACTTTAATGGGCATCTCTTCACACTTATTGTATGTTTTAATAAGAAGGTAGCCAGCCTTGCTCTGAAGTCTGCAGGTAATTTGTTCTCATAAGTTTCAACATCATAGTAAGACTCAAGAGATATGTATGTGAAACCAAAACCTAGCATCCTCTAATATGACATGTCGTATGCAATAGTATGTCATGATTTATAAGACCCATTCAGCATTTTCCATTATGCATGCCTGTCTGTAGCAGTAAAATAATCCAAACAAGATGTGATAATCTAAAAATATGCTTTTATGCTGAATAATTATGATAAATTGCCCAACTTCAAAAGTTTGAGTTTCATGGAATGTTTTTTTTTTTCTTTTTTGTTTGTTTTTTTGCTCAGGGATACTACCCTTGATTCAGTGCTGCTATTCTGAGCTCAGACCAGCCTTTCTGAGGTAAATGGTGTATTAGAATAGAGTAGAATAAAAATGTACTTTTGAATAAAACAAGTTATAGAGGAGACAAGCTGCCCATTCACATTACTGGAGTCACTAAATATTTTTTTTCTCAGTAAAGCATAAAAGACGAACAAAACATATTCACAGTTCAGCTATTAAGGTGCATAATCTGTCATGTCATTTTTTACTGTCATTTTGGTTTTACCCGGTTAACCACTATTTGTAGGTGCGGTGATATGTTACAAATGCAAGACAGGCAAAACTGCTAACAGTGCTGTTTGAAGATGTATTCATGTTTTTGCGTTTGTCAAATTAATGATACCGAGACATATGGACTTCAGCTTCTTCCAGATATAACAAATCACCACAAAACAGAGCAAAAAGATTAAAACAGGTGACTCTCAAAATAAACTCAAAAGACTTTTCATTTAACAGAAAGCATATTGAGTCTGCATTGACTTATTCAAGTCAATTATTATAATCATTATTATAATTATTATAATCATGATTAATCAATCTTTATCGCTTTCAATGCATTACCTTAAAATGTTAAGCAGTTTCTTCATACCAGCCATTGCAGAGACATCCAGTGCCAGTAGCACTTCATAAATGTCCATTTTGCTGTCTTTTGTCTCTAAAAATATAGGCTTGTTACCTGTGGAAATAATAATTTAATGGCTCTGACTTTGGTATTCCAATTTAACAGTGCTGATTATTCCAGTAAATGATGCCTTTTGGAAAAATTTACTTGTCATGAAGCTGGACTTGGTTTTGAAATATAAATTTGTCTACCATCTCCAGTACTTAAAATCTGCTAAACAAGAAGGAAATAAGTGGTATGTTGGCTAATATAGTAAACATGTTTATTTTTTTACTCCACCTAGTTCTGTCAGCTTTTCACTTAAAACTGGCATTGAAGCCCTTTACTGTACCCTGAAGTCCCTTTTGTCAACACACAAATTCTAATATATTACATGCATACAAACTAAGAAAATGTCAATTATCGATTATACATTAATATAGCATATAGAGAGAGGCAGAGTGGTGGTTGTGAGGCTAAGGATCTGCGCCAGCATTCTACCGCCTCGAATCCTGTAAATGCCAGAAGTGATTCCACTCCGTTGGGCCCTTGAGCAGGGCCTTAGCCTGCAATTGTTCCATCCTGGGTATGACATTAATCTGCATCCAGCCCTGCAAGCATGTCTCCCAAATTGCCAGGATTGGCACTGCAGCCACTGTAACAAAAACCTCACACTGTTCCACTCCATTCGAACTTGTGTGGTGGTGAGGTGTCACCTGTTGCACAGCTGCACAAAATGGCTTATGAAAAAAGATAAGGAAATTAAAAAAAGAAAACATTTTATGAAAAAAAATTAAGGTTCATGTTTAAAGTATCCAATTGACTTTAATTTTTGTTTAGCCCAATTGAAGAAAGATTGTATAATGAATTAACCACTGCTTATTGCAAGATTTCAGTTTCTGATTTGTATTTTGTACTTCTTCCACTCACAAAATAAATTCAAGCATATACTATTTTTTCAGAGAGATGCTCTCATTAGTTACAGCAGCTGGTTTCACAAAAAAAAGGCCTGCAGTCTGATAACTTGGCACTTAGTCCCAAAGTGAAGAAACAAGTGAAGGAATGATAGAGTGAAAGAAGAAAGGCAAAATGAGGGATGGAAGCCACAATTATCCAGAAAAAACAAAGAATGTAACTTACAGAAGAATAGGACATGAAAAGTCAGGAACACATACCTTGCTGCATTGCTGTAAATTCTATAACACCACAAAAGTACAGTTAGAAATAGTGTACCCATTTGTATTTTCAAAATTTCACAATCCAGTGGCCCAATAATATAAAATGAATGAAAAACAAAATAAAACATATCTCTAAAGACTGTTTTAAGTGGCAAAAGCATCATTGCTAAATAAAAATCTTTAAGTAAAAAATCCAAATATAAAAATGTTACCCAGGCAAAAAATGGTACCAGAGTTCAATATCAGGGGCAAAGAAAACAGAACAAAATAAGTGATTACATAGAAATCAGCTTTGCTAATGAAAATAGAAAATTTGGGTATCCTAGCTGCACAGACAACAACTGACATAAACTGACATATAGTCTCTCGAAACTTGCTGAATTATTTTCTTGAATATTTTTAATATTCCTACTGTTATTTTGATTTTGGTTTTATTGTAATATTTTGTGATTTTAGTATTTGTTACATTGTTTTTTTGGTCATTGTATTACCATTTTGTTTTCACTTTAATTGCAAGTGCTTCTGTTTTCCATGTCATTTTCACAGTTGGGGCGGGGGGTGTTGATAGTATTGTTATTGGTTTAACAGTTTTCTCCCCTCTAGTGGTCATATTTCACAACACTTCTTTCTTCTTCTTTTTCCTTCCTGTTGATATGTTTAAGTTTTTTCCCTATTTTTCCAAAAACGTGTCCACAAATGAACAGTCTTGTTTGGTCTTTGGTTTGCCAAGTGAGTCTATATATACCATAAAATTGAATCTGTAACATTGTAATCACATGCAACACATTGAAAGAAAAAAATTGCTTAGAAAGTGCTTAAGATCCTAACTGGTATGCAACACAAAAAAGCACAGCAAGTGAACAGTCAATACAATTAACCAAGTCTAATTAAAATCAAAATTGATCTTCTTTATGTCCTTACCTCTTTGATATGCTTATGGATGTTTTATGAAATCGGATAAAGGACCAGCCCCCTTGCTTCCTGTTTTTTCCTGATGACATAACGTTGTGTAGAACCAAAAGGGAAGAAGTTGGAAGAATGGAGAAGGGTGTTGAAGATAAAAAGCAAGAAGACAGAATATATGAGGTTTAGTGATGAGCTGGATTCAGAAGTTAGTTTGCAGGAAGAGCTGTTGAAAAGGTTGGATACATTTAAATATGTAGGATCAGTGGTAGCCTGAGATGGAAAACTAAATGCATCGATAACCCACAGAGTGCGGTGTGGATGGGACAATTAGAAGAAGATTTCAGGAGTATTGTATTATCAACTAATTAAGGCAAAGGTTAAAGGTAAGTGGTAAGACCAGCAGTGATGTATAGAGCCAAGACATGGGCAGTAAAGAAAACACAGAAAAAAAAGTTAGCTGTGGCAAAAAATGAAAATGTGTAAAATGGATGTGTACAGTTACAAAAAAGGACAGAATAGGAAAGGAGACAATCAGTTGTACAGGAAAAGTGGGAGATATATCTAAGAAAGTGCAGGAAAGTAGAATGGTATGGACATGTGATGAGGAGAGACAATGAATATGTGGGCAAAAGAGTGATGGAAATGTAAATACAGTGGAGAAAAAAGTGAGGGAGGGAGGTGGATGGATAATGTAAGAGAAGATCTGAAGGAAAATGGTTTGACTGGCAATTAGGTGCAGGACCGAAATGTTTGGAGAAGATTGGTCAGGAACATCGACCCCACAGAGAAGTGTGAAAAGATGAAGAGGAAGAAAAAGAAGAAGAATTAAAATCAAACGAGTTTAGGTCTCAGGTGGTATAAACCCTGGTATTGCTGAGGTAGTTATGAAGAAGGTGCATGGACACAACACCTTTGATGACTGCTTCAATTTAAATGAAGAACAGAGTTCTCTATCCATCTGGTATTTTGATTGGGTGAGGCTGAAACATGTAATCTGGTGGACTGATGGGTGAAGCAGTAGGTGGAATGATGGACAGAGTCAGGTTTGTGTTCATTGCTCTTCCTCTTGGTCAGCTACTTCAGGACTGCAGAGGAAGCAGTCGAGTGTGTGCCTTCCTTGGCCTCTCCTACAACCCCTTCCTGTGTTCTCTTTAATTTGGTCCCAGAAGACTGAGCTGAATGTCTATGTTCATGAAACTAGGAAAATGCTAAAAATGTAATGGATTGCTTTAACTTTGATTCATTAATTTTACACATTGCTACGCATTTCCTTGCTAATATTATCATATGATGTATGCAAAATTGTTAGGTATACCTATATTTCATTTTACCTTAACTATTAGGACTATATATTTAAAGTGATATGCAATTTAAATGATTATATGATTAAGACATGGCAAGATAAGGTAAAAACTTGTAAGCTGGGACTTTAGATGATTGTTTTTATAATTCACATGAAAATACCCACTAAATCCATAAACATAAACTAAATCCATAAATCCATAAACACTGACAATAATATTACATTCAAGAGGTACTTTGTTTTCATGTATATCGATTCATGATACATATAATATTTTATAATCACAAATAAAGGGAGAGACGCACATAAATTAGCAGTTAAAAATAACCACTTTTTGTGAAAATCAATAGGAATAAACATTATTTGAACATTTCTACCATATCTTACAGGAGAGTATGTAAATGCTATCTAGTTTTGCAGTTTCCATGGAAACTGTGAAATGATTTTTCTTTTGGAAAAAGCAACAGTGTAATTTTATTTTTAAACATCCAGTCAACGTGTTTTTTTCATTTCTCATTGTATTCCAGTGATGTTCTCTTTGACTTAAGCTTTTATGGATTCCAAATGGATTCTCAATAGAAAACAAATTAATTTATTACTTCATTAAAATATATTCCAAGAAGACTATGCAAATGAAGGATTGAAAAGTATATAACAATGTGGCATTTGTTTAAAATAAGCTGTTTTTTGCATGGTTGATAATTGTATTAGGACAGCATATGTCAAAAAATGCTTAGTAAACAAACACTAACACATTATTTTTGAAAAGGGCTTCTCTGATCTACTGACAATTAAGTACCTATGGTTATTCTAATATGGATGCAATTTTTATGTAAAAAGATTTTGATGAGGCAATCCATTTAGCATAGCATATCTCATCATTTCCCATTTCTCTAAAGTTTCATAAACAAAACCCAATAGTCTCAAAGGTGCTACGTTAAACTTTCCTTTTCACTTGTATAATATAATTTTACATTATAGTGTACTTTCATCTGTTTCTCCTACATTCCTGTTTGAAAAATGTATTTTAGAGTAACAGTTCACCATGCTTACTCTCATCATACCTCTCATCCTACCTTAACAGCTCCAGTATGCAATAGCTGTTAATTTCACTTTTTTTTAATATAATACTTATTTATATATCATCACATCCAATTTTATTCACTTTTTCATCTCCTATTACATAGCAGCAGCCAAAGGTAATCAGAAAAGGAATTCAGTGCACTCACTAAGAAAGATCTTTAAACCAGTACCATTTTACACTGGACATACAGTAGTTAGTGATTTAATACAATTTACATACTTGAATGTTATTTGATGTTGCTCTCTTCAGCTTTAGCATCATTACATTGGTTACTTGTGTCCTTTAGGAATTATTTTAAAATACTACTAATGGTATATAAAACTTTAAAAAATCTTGCCCCTTCCAATATTTTGGAGTGCCAAGTCTTAACCTTAGTATTTCTAATACTATATACTAATACTAATTATTCCCAGACCTAAGCATTAGGAAGAAGTAAGGAGGTGGACTTTTGTTGTTGTACACCAAAACTCTGGATTGTTTTTAGCAATAGAGATATAATTCAGGCTAATACTGTAGAATAATTTTAAAAACTCCAAAAAACTCACTCTTTTAATTCGCCTTTTTCGTTGCTACATTTTAGTTGTACTCCTGATAGACTATACATGCATCATATTCTTCAGGGAGTTTCAATCATTACTAACCTCTACTTTTCTCTGCTTTCTCTTCCAGTTTTTTGTGGTGGAACACCTGACCATGTCACTGTACACTCACCTGTGATATTTAAACAAAGTTGGGTGCCCCAGCTGTTCACAAGACCCTCTGCATCTAATCCTCTGGAAACAATGAAGAATGACAAAAGATCGTTTATGCTAGGCAGAATTCCCAGTGGGTGCTGTGGGGTCTTTTGACCTTGTCTACTAATTATTTATCTATGTTATTTAAACTTATATTATATATTTTTTTACTTACTCATTATTTTTGACTAATTTAACTTGTTTTTCTTTTTTGTAACTATTTCTTGGGTAAAGCACTTTGAGCTATACAGGTAATTCTGTGTATGAAAATGTGCTATACAAATAAATGTTGTTTTTGTAGTTGTTATAAATAAAATACAGTACAACAAATACTAGTAGAGTTAATTAAATAGAAATAAATAAAATCCAAAACACTATCAATAAAATGCATATGAAGCATTAATAAGGTAATTTTTGGACACAAGTTTGCTTTAATGTTGTTTTCCTCAGCACTGTTACCAGGAGACCAATGACATTATTTCTTGGCATTTACCCAAAATCAAATAAAAAACACAATGTTGTTGAATATTTTGAGAAATTCCATACTTTCTGTTTATTTTTTATACATACATAACATTTTCACGTTTGCTCACTTTTTAATACCAAAAACTGAAGTATCAAGGACTCTGCAATGGACTGGAGCCTTGCCCTGGGCTGTTTCTTACTTTGTATCCAGTGCTACTAGGATAGGCTCAACCTCAGTAACTCTGACTCAGAACAAGCAGGTTTGAAAATGCACAGTATGTATGGAAGCATCAACTTTTTTTCAAATCCAGTAAAACAATTTTAAGACATATGTACCTTGACTTCTTTTCAGAGTGGAGGCTTGCTTGTGGTCTATTTCCGTTTTTATTTTGTTCATCTGAATTTTTAAGGTAAACTTCCAAATGTCTTTATCGTGTACTAACGGTGTTACTAAGACAATGGGTTATAGTGCTGTTGACTAATCAGATGTATTAAAAGTACTGTATAACTATTGAAACACACAAGCAAGTACAGAGAGTGGAAAACTGCAGGAGGGGGCTACTAGACAAAGTACTAATGCCTTTCTCTCTTTCTCAGCATGAAAAATGAAGAGACAAAACCTGACAAAACATAAACAGATGACTTACCAACAATGCACTTCTGCATCCACGCCATAAAAGCTCCCTCTGGAAACTGTTTCTCTGTCTAACATGTACTTTGTATGCATACAACTGGTACCTCAGCGCTACTGGTTGGCCTGAGCGATACACACTATTATACACACTATACGGTTTCCCCAACCTTTACTTGATTCTCTGTGTCTTTTTATATTTCACACTATCTACAATTTTTTTTGTATACAAAATTTGTGTTTTTTTTACTAATATTCTTAGTTCACTGAAGCTCCTTACATTTGAATATGCTACATACAATTGTCCATGAGAAAAACATTCATGCCATATGTCAGTTCCTGATTTTCCTAGTAACTTTGGCTTCTGTTGATAATCACTATGAAACAGTTTTACAATAAAGTGTATTCTTTTGATTTCAAACAGGTAATAAGTTTAATTTTTTTTTAGTCTTTATGTCCACCTGCCCTGTGCCCTATACTGGCTGGAATAGGTTCCAGCTTCACTGCAACCATGTTAAGGATAGAGCAGTTTTAGAAAATGGCTGGATAGATCGAATGTTACTATGATTTCTATTATTATTAGTTATTATTTCCATTTTATTACATTGTTCACTCAAGCATTATTGTTCTTGTTCAAACTTCAATTTGTTTGTGTTAGGAGAATAATATGTGTCATGAGATTTTCAGTACAACATCACACCACAATCTTCATAATTTGTTTATTGTTACAAATCTATGTAATCAAATAAGTAAATATAGGTATATTGTGTAAACTTATGTTGTATATATTGTCACGATCTGAGGAAGAAAACACTAGCAAAGTGAATAAAGTTGCTGAACAATTTATTGACACTACAAATAAGTTTATTTGTTTCAGAACACAGTGTAAACATTCCATAATTTGGCGCATGTACTATGAAGAATAAATTAATTAAGTCACTGCATGTATAGTCAGTGCAGGCGCTAGAATTCTTTGCACTCTAGGCAACAGTGTAAATATCACAGCCTTATGTGGGAGTTTTTATAGCGATTTTGTCTGTTTTCAGTTTACTGCAGACTACACTGCAAATAATGGAATAGCAATTTCCTATGGGTCATAAATCACTTATATGACAACAACACCTTTAAACTTTGTTATTCCGAAATTCAGAAAGACATTCGCACTTTCTAGAGAGTTGGCCACAAATATAGTAGTGGATGAATCATTTTTCCAACTAATCTACAAGTTTGGTCTGTCTCCTCTACCACACGTCAGCTCCTCAGTTCTGCCAATCCTGCTTCGTACTGCTTGTCTCTAAGCCCGATTCCCACTCTACTGTGCTGATTCGAGTTACACCACATAGGGTGTGAATGTGACACACAGTCCACTTGTTTAACCCACCTCTTTGAGGATCTGTAGTGCCGCCAGGCTGCACGCAGGGATGCTGCATAGACCAGCATAAGTACAGCAAGTGATGTCCCACAAGTGTTGTTTCCTAAGCGCTCTGCAAGGCTACTGTTATGGCCAATACCTCAGCCCTCTTCTGTAGCTTTCCAGAAGGGCCAAGATGTTACACTATATAACCAGAATTGACAACAACATGTATTAGATAATATTTAGTTGGCTAAGATGTTTAGGTGCTTAAACTAATTGATATTGGAGTTAAGACTCCTTTAACTCGTTAAGTCATTGGCTGACATAATGAAACAATGCTGTTTCATTGTAATGTGGTAAATTATATTTGTTTTAGGGGAGATCAGAAAATATTGCCTACTAACAACAAACATTACACAAGCTAAACATAAAAAGTATACCGTAAAACCTATAGCTGGAATGTCATTGCATTTTTGCTTGTACTTATAAAAATGCTAGTTAAAAACTATGTTGTTTTATTTACCATCTTATATAACTATCTTCACTATTTCTGTACTTTTGTTTATTAGAGATGACTGTTGGACTGCAAGTGCAGGTTGAATAGACTTAAATGCCACTTACTGCTTCTTGATGAATGGAACCCACCTGAGAACTGTTAATATTGTAACATAAAATGCAAAAAAAAAAAAAGTTGAGTGTTGCAGCACTCTAGTTTAGCTGTGCTCCAGCTCTCTTTTATGTTGTGGCTGGTCACGTAGTTACCAATTCTGAGATGTGAGAAGTACTTGACTGACCCACTTGCGGCTGCACATGAATGTGCGATCAGCCTAGCACCTCAATCAACCTGGAGCGTCAAGTGCACATTTTCACATGCACCTGCACGCTGTGAATTACCTATTTAAATTTAAAAACGCACTGCACCACGAACCACTCTCATCACCAAGGTCAGGACTTGAAAACTACTTGAGATGTGAATATTAGGATTTCACATAGCGACTTAACCAATAGATGCAACTTTAAGAAATCTCTCTTTCCTCATTTTGTTCTACAGACCACACTCCCCACAGAAGTAAACCAACAATATCTAGTTGTTTGTGTTCTGAATATGCATTGCAGACAACTTTAGGCTTACTTATTTTATTTTTGGAACTTTTATGCATTCTGGTGACACCATTTTCTGCTATACAATACAATACAATACAATAATTTTTGTATAGCCCAAAATCACACAAGACGTGCCGCAATATGCTTTAACAGGCCCTGCCTCTTGACAGCCCCCCAGCCTTGACTCTCTATGAAGACAAGGAAAAACTCCCAAAAAACCCTTGTAGGGAAAAATGGAAGAAACCTCGGGAAAGGCAGTTCAAAAAGAGACCCCTTTCCAGGTAGGATGGGCGTGCAGTGGGTGTCAAAAGAAGGGGTTCAATAAAATACAAAACACAGAACAGAACAAATCTTCAATACAGTATAAAAAATAAAAAAATTACAAGTATGGAGCAGAATGTAACAGTAGATGATATCACATAATATGATTTGGATTTGTTTAGAGTCCTAGAGACCTCAGTCATCAAGCTGCCTCCCCCATTTGGCCATTCAACAGCTGAAACAGCGCTGGGCCAGCCAATCTGATGAAAGGACCCCTCTACCCCACGATTCCTGCGATCCTTTCTCAGGGATGACTTTACCTTAGGCAGGCACAACAACTTGGCAGGTGGGCCGTGGCACCAAGTTTCACATTTGAGTACCGAGAAAAGAAACAGAATAGGTGAGGGTTAGTAACAAATTATAACTATCATGTTACTTATGTTTTAGTGCTAATGACCAACAACAGAGATGCAGTCTGTACAGTTAATCAGCAGCTCTCGTCAGAATATGCTAAACTGAAGAAGTGAGTCTTCAGCCAGAATTTAAAAGCTGAGACCGAAGGGGCATCTCTTATGGTAGCAGGAAGACCGTTCCACAGTTTAGTGGCCCTGTAACTAAAAGCTCGACCTCCCACTATTATTTCATTAAACCTTGGAATCATAAGCAGGCTGGCATCTTGAGATCTTAATGTATGCTGTGGTTTGTAAGTCATGATAAGTTGAGACAAGTAAGCCGGACCTTGGCCATTTAATGCTTTATATGTTAAAAAGAAGATTTTGAAATCTGCCCTAAACCTAACCGGGAGCCAGTGTAAGGATTTAAGAACTAGGGTAATGTGTTCGTATTTTCTTGTTCCTGTAATAATTCTTGCAGCAGCATTTTGGATGAACTGGAGGCTGTATAAAGAACAATCTAATTTCCAAACATTTTTAAGATGGTAGAGTCAAAGATAACTCCTAGATTGCGGGCTGATTCAGTAAAATTAGTGGTGATTCCAACTGTGTTAAATGATGACAAAATATTGTTGTGCTCTACCTCATTCTATGTTTTTACATAGTTGCTACTAGTTTTTAATTTATTTTTCCTTGACCATAGTCATGTTGTTTATAGTTGCCATATCCATTTCTGGTCAAGTCATATATATATATATATATATATATATATATATATATAGTTGTATATAGTCATATATAGTTATAGTTATATAGTCATATATAGTTGTCATATCCGTTGCCATGTCATGCCATTGCTCTCTACATACAGTATACAAGATGGTGGTGCCCAACACCATGAATCCAAGTATTGGATCTGTTACTAAAAGCATCTAACCTTTTTTCATTAGTGTTAATGCAATTTAAAAGGAGCTTCCATAAAGGTTTTATTTTTGGTCTAGGTGTCTGTTACAGTTTGTAGTTTCATTTAGTGGGATTTTAGTCGCCATTCAGATATTATTGAGGTTTGCGGCTTGCTTGTGTGACATTTTAGGGGCTTTCTCTACTGAAATTACTTAATTTACCTTACAAAAACATATTTATAACTTCTCTATGATGGGTTTTGTGAATTCAGAATCATGCCAGAATCACTCCTTAAATTAAACAGCACTCCCTGACTTCCTCCCCAGGTTATATCTTAGACCTTTTTAAAAGTTTATTTTAACTTTTCCTTAAAGCATTTTATAAAAGTTTATTTTAACCTTTTTCTTAAATCCAGCCATGAATAATTTTTATTAATGTATTATTAACTACTATATTAAATGAAAATGGTTACAAAAATAGAACATTTAATTATATTGTATCAAAGAAAATCTGTTATCATTGCTAATATTAATATAAGTAAACCATGTTTCTTAAAAGGTAATGTTATATTCTTCGTTATTATTTTATTAATCATGACATTTCTGTATTAGCTTAGCTTAACTCATAAAATTTTATTGCAATCTTGTAAGACATGAGCTTTTTTATTTAAATGCTTTACTGATTTATTCTGTAAGGTTTTTTAATTCATCCATTTTCAAACCTGTTTAATTCAATTATAGACTTGCTGTAGGCTAAAGCCTTTTCCTACAGAATTTGGTGCCATGTAGGACATGGTTCCAGTTGAAAAGAGGTACATGATGAGAAGTAATACATACAAAAAGCTTGGTTTAAAATGTTCCCACCTCATAACCCATTTTTAACTGATAATCATTAGATAAACAAAATTATTATGCACTTATAGTGAATCCCATGACTTCCAGGACCTGGTCAGCTGGGCACTCCATGCTTAGTTGATGTAAGTCATCTTTTATCGTGGACACTCTATCTTCCAATGATTTGCACTTGGTATATTGTATGTCAGTCTTTGTGATATTAGCTAGCACTCCATAGCTTTACCTTTATCAAAGGCATTTTTCCTGCAACAGTGCTATGCAATCAACAAGTAACAAAGGATTTCATTAACCTATAAC
This sequence comes from Polypterus bichir lapradei, assembly GCA_026402145.1. Taxonomy (NCBI): domain Eukaryota; kingdom Metazoa; phylum Chordata; class Cladistia; order Polypteriformes; family Polypteridae; genus Polypterus; species Polypterus bichir. The sequence continues at coordinate 112,017,929 of JANRMT010028174.1, read as the reverse complement.
ACTTTAAAAATGTTTTGGCCTCTCATATCTAAAAGAAAAAGTAGAAGTTCCTCATTTGAGAAGACACAGTAAATACTAAAAGCTGCTTGAAGATTATACACAAACTATTTATTCAAACTGTATTTTAAAATCTTTGGACTTTCACTACTGTGCTTAAACACTTGTGTACCATTTCAAGACCTGTTGGACATTTTTAATACACTTTAATTTTGAAATTTCCAGTAAGCAAACTCAAGTTTTCCAGGACCTCTCCCATCTCCACGTTTCTTACATATGTCATCTCCATTTTCTTCTTAGTCATTCTCCTTGACACTCTCAGTGGCATTTCTGTTCATCTCCTGTGAAGATCTTCCCAGCTTTTATATATGGTCATTTCTTTATCAGCCTTTGCTATCGATCACAAACTTAGTTATCCTTCTGTTCAGTTTGAAGCATCATTGATATGTTCTTCTTTAGTAACCCAACCATCAATATTTCAGCATTTTAAGCTTATTTTAGTTTTTGATGTTTGTCTTTGCAACTCACTAAGAGAAAAATATTAATTTCTCAATGCACTTCATGAGTTTCTCTTTAATAGGATGACAAAAAAGTCTTGCAGTTGACCACTTAAACTGTCAGTTAATGTCAAAAATTACATTCAGATAATTGGGGAACAGTGATTCAGTGTAGGTTTATATATTTATATGACTATTGATAAGAGGTGAGACATCAATGCATATTAAAACTATTAAAATTAACATTTTAGCAGTGATGCAGAGATTGTGAATGTTAGGCAAGATACAGCCAGGATTGGATAAATCCGTCCCCACCACACTGAGAACCAAACCAAAGTAGCTGGAAAAACATAATAGTGAGCAGCAGTACATCCTTTTACCAGTAGATGGCAATATACTTGGCACCACAGAGTTGGTTAAAAGGGGTAGTGTCCCTTAACTGAACTGACTTGCCCCCTCAATTTTGGACAAAAGCATTTTTTAACACTTTTACTTACTTAATTTACACCCTAAAACTAGATGTACTTTGTCAATATTCTAATGACAACACTAACCCATAATTCATATCAAAAATAAGTAAAGCTTCACTTGGGTAGATAGAACAGCTCAGTTTCAACCAAAACATCAATACCTCATCAGAATTGTAGACACCTCCTACAGATTTTTCCTGAGATGGCATTAACCTGCCCGAATTTCCTGCCACAGGATGAAGTCCAGGACTTTCTTATGTAATCCTTTTTTATAAACATCCCATAAAATACATAAACAGCAATAGTGATATTTGAAAATATTTACAAAGTACTGTATAGACAAAATGTGTATATGCAAACTTCACACAACAAAGGCCAGGTATGATTTAATCTATGTTTAATGACTGAAGATGTTTTCATGATATCTGGAGTACCACAAGGAAATATAGAGAAAATTAAACCGAAGGAAAAATCCATTCATTGTTTTGGGAAAAATTACTGCAGTTAATTAAAGATCCGTTCAATGGCTGCCGAGTCAGGTAGCTTAATTGAATTTAATTAACTGCTACAAGTGACAGCCTCATGTGAGTTCCACAGGTGGAAAAGCATGTGTGCCTTATCTCCTAATGGGTAAAACATGGATTGAAATCTGCTACAGGAACATTTCAGATAGTAACTGATGTTACAGGCGAAATGTTAGAACTGCTTTGCAAAAAAAAAAACTATACTTGCTGCATTCCTAAAATTGCGCATCAAAATTATTTTGGTTTTATATTGTTATACAATCTCCTATATAGCACTCTATTGATATCCTTCTATATATTTTAAAATATTATATTCATTTTGTAATTATTAAGGTCTCCATTTTAAATTAACATGGTTGTGTGTTGATTCATATGGATATATCAAATGAAAAAATATCTGCTCTTAGACATAAAGTGACTTATCCAATGCATCAGTTTACACTTATTTTAAATATTGGCAGTGAGGGTATGGTTGGAGAACACAGGAGTGTCTGGACTCATATTTGTGTCATTCTTATATTTATTTTCTGAATGTCCTAATTTTGTGCCAACATCAATAAAAGTAAATCAATTGATAAGTAAGATAAAAGCAGCTTAGCCAGTGTCTTTTATTGATACTGCATTGATTAGAAAGCTTGACTAAAGTTGAACACCAATAATGAATCAACAGGAAGACAGCATCCATATTGTGCTTAACGTTTTAACAAGGTGCCATCCTGCTGAACAGTCCTTTGGGAGTTCTTTTCTCCCTAAAGCACAACTGGCATGCTAGTCTCTTTTAACACTCTATAATCTTGGCTCGAGTGGCACAGTTGTTAGTACATTTGTATTGTGGGTTCTGTTTCCTGGGTTCAAAAACCATGCTTGATTGTTGTCTGCAAATTCTCACATGTTTGTGTGACTTTTACTCAGGGTACTCTCTTGTCTCCTTAGATGTGTATGTTATATTAATTGCCATTCTTTCTAAAGTGGACATGTGAATGCTCTCCTTTAACCAGAAAATAGCAGAGAGTTCATATATCTCAAGTACAACAACAACAACAACATCATACAAAAAATGTAGATCAAAGTGCTTAACAGCATGAAATAAAAAAGAGAGTTAACATATAAAAATATAAACAAACAAGATTAGGCAATAATATCATAGAGTATTTAAAAAGAAAAGGTAAGGTCAGATGGCCAGGAGGACAGAAGAAAAAAACTGCAGTTAAGCCCAAAAAAAAAAAATCTGCAGGGGTTTAGAGTCCAAAAGACCACCCAGCCCCCACTGGGCATTCTACCTAACACAGATGTTCTAAATCAGCCCTCATGGTTTACAGGCTTCACATGGAAGAATTTAATAATGATGGTCATGTGGACATCTGGGACGCCACCATTCAATCCATAAACGCAGGGGTCGGCATGTTACCTTCATCAGGTGGTGGTGGCGCAGATAACCAGCATGAAAGAGCTGGATTAAACAGCAGAGAATAGTACAGATTACAACAGAATTGCAGAACCCAGAGGACTTTTTTCTTGTAAAGTTATAAGAGGTCTAACTTTAGCTATATTCCTTAAGTGAAAAAATGCAGTCGTAGTAATCTGATTAATATCTGATTTAAAATTTAGGTCAGAGTCAGTAGTTACCCCTAAATTCTGTACCTGACTTTTTACTTGACTTTTGAGCCTAAGGGATCAAGTTTATTTTTAATACCTTCGCTATGTCCATTTTTGCCAATAACTGAGATTTTTGCTTTCTCTTTATTTAGTTTGAGAAAGTTAATGTTCATCCATTCAGTAATACAAGTAAGACACAGGATCAGACAGCCAATCAGTGACAGGGTCATCAGCGCTATCGATAAATATAGCCGTGTTTCATCAGTAGAGCTGAAGTAATTTACCTTGTCCTTCGAGATAATCTGACCTAATGGAAGCATACAGATCAAAAAGAGCAGTGGACCCAAAAAAATGTAAAAATAACTTTAAAAATAATTAAAATTATACAGTAAAATATCATGGGTCTCCAAAATATAATCACCACAACTAACAAAGAATTTTCTATCTGTTAAGTAAGACTGAAACAAATTTAAGATGTTGCCAGAGAAACCCACCCATTGACTAAGGTGATTTATAAGAATACTGTGATCAATGGTGTCAAATACTGCACTCAAGTCTAAGAGAGCAAGAACAGATATATGGCCTCTGTCTGCATTAACCCTGAGATTATTTACTACTTAAACCAGTGCAATACCCGTACTGTGGTTTCTTCTAAAACCCAACTGAAACTTGTCAAGAATAGAATGTTTATTCAAGCAATCATTTAGCTACGTAATGGCTGCTTTTTCTAAAATTTTTCTTAAAAATGCAGGTTAAATATTGGTCTATAACTGTCAAACAGAGGAGTCGATGTTATTTTTCTTGAGCAGGGTTTTGACAACTCAATTAGCACAAAAGAGACTTCTTTGAAAAAGCCTGTTGGAATTGGGTCAAGGGGTGCAGGTGGAGTGTTTCAGTTGAGAAATTATTCTACATATTCTGGGCAGATGTATCCTGGTGAAATAATTTAACTTGCTTAAAATGGAAAACTGGTTTTCAGGCAGATTCATTTTGGGGGATGACCTATATTATTTCTAATGTCATTAGTGTTGTGTTTAAAAATTATAGAGAGAGTTTCACAAGTTTCACTAATAAGTTTTAGGAGGCATTCAATTGAGTGAGCTAGGTTTAGAAGACAATCAATAGTTGAGAATAAAACTCTTAGATTGCCAGCATTTTCATTTATACCTTTAGAGAAGTAGAACTGCTTCTCAAGGTGGCCTACACTATTATATTCAGTTATATTAGTCCTCAGTATTTCATAATGGCATATCAATTTACTTTTTCTACATTTACACTCAGCTTTCCGACATGTTCTCTTTAAATCAGACACTCTTTGGGTTTTCCAGGGTAACAGTGCTGAAGGATATCTTAATTGTCTTTTCATGTCAGCTGCAGCTCTTCCCTTAGCACAAAAAATGTCCACCTTGTTATTAACATTGTTAGCATTGTTGAGGTAATCACTACAAATGGATTGTTTAGAATATTAGCAAACTCTGAAGCTGCAGATGTATCAAAGTTTTAATAATGTGCTCCTCATTAGTTGTAGTTATCAGTGTTTCTGCATTAAATAATATGAAATAGGGGTGTGATATACCAATATCCATGACCTGCCTCAAGTCAACTTTTAATCCTTTTGCCAGTGACAGGAGATGAAAAGGCAAAAAACAGGTAAGGTTTAAAACAAGAAGGTCAAAAACAATTCTAACATGAGCAAAAGGACCAGCTCTAGCGAGCACGTGAAGATGTCTTTTTCTCTTTATTACGTAATACAGAAACTGACGCTATACATAGTGTGTGCCACCTTCTTATATAGGTGGGTATAATGATTTAATACTGTACTAATGTCTGAAGAGACAGATTTTTAAATGTAATAGTGCTCAGAAGATGCAGTCAAATTCTGAATCTAAATTTGTAACCAATAAGTCAGTTCTATTTTTCATCAAACCATACACAGAGATCAGAATTCCTAGTTGTTTGTGCAAACCAAGAAAAGTTTTACTAATGAGTTGAATGTTTTTATCCACATACATCGGCCATCCCTTCTTAGTGGTATCACATGGACACGTGCATAAGAGAGACATAAAATATTTTTAACTTTAATAAAAACACTCTAAAACAAAAAATAAACATTATATTTGGGCTCTCCGTAGTAAAATACAATACAAAACCCACACTTGACATAAGACGCGCATGAATATTGTATTAAAAAAAAAAAACAACCAAATCACAACAAATATGTCATTTGGTCCCCATGGCTATGCAAAAACTTGTAGAATGGCACCCCTCCTTAACAAAATTAAGATTATTTTCAAAACAAGTATAAAAATGCAAAACATGCAAAAATGAATTCTGTCCTATCCAGAATCCTGTATTCATAATAGTGCATATGTGTGAGGGAACCTTGTGATGCACTGGCAACCTGGACACAGCTGGTTCCTGCCTCGCATCTAATGCTGCCCGTGGTAGACTTTGGCACGTAGTGACCATGAATTGTATTAAATAAGTTTAAGAATGTATGTTGGGATATAAGCTGGCTTTTTTTCCAACATCATTTACCATTGCATTCCTTTTGTGTTACCCCATCTCTATCTACATTTTATTACATCTGCCTTAAATGTAGTTGAAACTAAGTACAGATCCTTATGAAAAAATATTGATTTGATTCAGTTTTCTTATTTTGGTCTATGGAAAGGACTGACGAGCTTTGTAGGGATGAATGGCTTTTTCTTATCTGGTTTATTCTAATGTTCTAATGAGATACTTAGAGATATTTAGAGATTTCTACATCAGATTTACACGGTTGTGTGACAGTCATCACTGGATTGATCAAAAAAGTATGCAGACAACTGCCTTAACAACAAAAACACTCTCCTTAATTTTCTAATAAGAAACTGTGGCTTGCCAGTAACTTCTGTAATTTATTCAATATAAGGACATTTTTAAATGATTCAACATCCATAAAGCATCCAAATGGATTGTGATGATTCATTTTGAAAAACAGTTATGACCAATTTTTAGACATTTTAATGCCTTAGCAACATTTTCAGTCTGCTTCAAAAACATACTTTCTGCCAAATAAATGAAAGTGGTCTTTCCCAATGACTACAGAACAGTAGTACTCTTTCTTATTTTGATCTGACTGGGCTGGTTTTGGACCACCTACAGTTTGCCAGAACAAGTCCATAGAAGATGCCACATCTCTTGCACTTCAAGCCATCCTGGCCCATCCGGTTAATAAAATTGCTATGACAGACTATGACTCGTCATATATCACTGTTGAACCATCAATGGTGATCAAGGAGCTCCTAGTCATAGGAAGGCCAAAATCCAGCGGAGTGACACTAACTTTCATACCCCAGCATTTGCCAATCAGCAGCCTTAAGTTTTCTCCACAAACCCTCAAAACATACATGCCATGGGGTAGTGTACTGAGCTCTACAGCTGCAATTCCATCTTTGAATTTTCTGATGACACCACCATTATAAGTTTAATCACCAACACAGATTAGTCAGATTACAAAGAATAGCTCTGGTCTAAATCAATTACTTTTCCATTAATTCATCTGAGACTATCTATCCATTTCTTACTCTTATAGCCAATTGCAACTTCTATTGGTAACTAGTAATTTATTATAATTGAACAATTTTATGTTTTTGTTGATAGTGACATGCACTTTTAAGCTTATCTTCTTAGCCTACTCTCTTTTTAAAAGGGGCAATTTAACAGCACTTTAGAAATAACTTATAATCTCTGTTTTGTCTTGTAAGACACTCCATCACTCTGGTCCTCCATAAGATAGACCTATCTAATGAACCTCGTTTTTTTCCAACATAGAGGAAACTGGAAGCTATACTGGCAGTATCAGGTGTGAAAGAGAAGCAACCCTTGCCAGAAATGGAACGATATACTCATAAATTCAACTGATTTGACACCATTGTCAAAGAAAATCCTTCAGGACAATTGTTTTTCACTCTCCCAATGCAAGCATCTAATACCCCATTGTATGTGTTTTTAGCAGACCTTGATTCAGTCAATTGAATGCTGTTGTATACTGCAGCTGTCACAGACCATATTAAAAAACCCACAGAAAAAGGATTCATAGCAAAATGATTATCAGGGTCTAGTTTAGTTAGTTAATGCCTTCTGTCACAATTCAGAAAAAAAAATATTTTTCTGTTTTCTTTGTTATCCATTGTTTTTATTATTATGCACCTGGTAATTGGGTCTGATCCATGTATATGTGCTTGATGTCACAAGCGCATGGTCATGTGATCATGATGACTACCTTTCAAAGAGCAGAAAGGGTCTTTTCTACTACAAGAGAGCTTTTTTAGGTTTTTGACTGAATTTTCTCATGACTACAAGTATTGTCTAGCACTTTTGATTTTTGCTCCATGTACCCACATTGTGATTCTCTATTCATATGTTATCAATTAATCAAAACATTCCTTATTTTATTTAGGACCATTAACCGCTTGTCCTGTAACTCAGAGATTTAAAGGACAAATACAGTACTAAATGCACAGATCAATATCAACATGGCAGATATGAGGATGAACTTAATGTTATTCCTGACATATTGTAAACAGCACAAATTAGAAGGAATTATACAAATGAAACAATGTTAGAGTTTAAAACTAGAAAGAAAGGATAGAGTTGTTTATTAATGAAAGCCACAAAAGCAAAATTTCAACTGCCACCAAACAACATGACTGGAAGGATAAAAAAGGCAGCTGTCTTTTAAAGTTGAGATCTGGCAGCTGCACAGACAACCACATGCACGGTTGTTCGGGTCTGAACAAGAAATGGAAAAAAACCCATAATAAAAGCACCTTCAGGAAGTTGGCTTGTTACCACTAAGGTCTAGGTAACTGCCTGTCAGTGCAACACAGATAACTTCTCAAAAGGTAGATAGCCTTGCTTTGCAAATAATATCTAGGAAACAAAAAATAAAAAGGACACAGATGACATATAGAGGAAAACAACCACAACACAACACAAGATAGTCATTGTTCATACAAGCTATGGCTAGTTATTCATGAACAAACACAATGTATTGGACTATTTTTGTTCTAGTGCTCACGTTCAGCCCAAAGCACCAGGTCCCCATCAACAAAAACAAGGAACTAAAGTGTTTGCTGAAAATGTGCAAATATCCATCCAGCACACCAGCAGTCAGGAAACCCATGTGAAAAGAAGTTGAAATACACACCCCACAATACTATGACCAGCCTTGCAATCAAACCCAGATCTCTCGTGCAATAATGCATAAACACTAGCAGCTGTGCCCATTTCATAATCACAGGAAAGATGGCAATTTCAATCAGAAGCCCAGAAGGCTAAATAATTATGTACTGATGTTTTTCTGGCGAGTGCCCTTTGAGGCACAAGGGTATTACTGAGGCTTGATTAACAGTCTGTGTCTGAATGATAAGATGTGTAAATCAACTATAAAACTGACTTTGACTAACTTTGAGATGACATCTTGTGAAGGTTCTTTAAATTTATTTTCTCCATCTTAGTTTATTACCTTCCAGCCTGATGAACCAGTACCTGAGGGCATGAACCTGAATGCAAAAGAAATCAGCTAGTTTTATGCATATTGTGCCAGAGTAAAATGGAGAAGAGCATAAAATATCCGACAAGAATGCATTTTTCTGAGCATTGTCAACCACAGTACATTTCTTTTATCTCCTCTCCATTATGTTTGATTACTGGATAGCTTTGCACTTTTCCAAGGAGAATCAGGTGGAGTTAGCATATACATTCCATGTTCATAGTAAAAATCCAGTAAAACATTATTTTAATCTAACACTTAAAGTAATAGTGAAACATTTACTTCCACTTTTACTTTGTCAAGTATTTTCCTGAGATATGAAAACTATGTTCTGTAAATTTCATAACTAATTTTACTCAAGTGTGTTCGATTGAGATACATTTTAACATTTTTTCAGTTACTTCACTGATGCTAAGTATTCATTTATATTTTATAGCTATTAGAGGTACTGTGTTGAAAAAGTAATTTGCATTTAAAATAGTGTATTTTCAGAAGAAATTCCTTAAAGAAATATTTGAAACTAAAGTCAGATGATTCATTATTTTATGAAAAACAGCATTTTTTACTTCTGCATATTGTTGAAAGAGTTTCATTGTTGCATTTTCATTTTTCCTATGTCATAAATGAAACAATATAATCAGTTAGAATCACAGGAACAAAAGTTATTCATTTTAGAACCAATTAAATGTGACCCAGATAAAAGTGACATACAGTATTACAAAAAATGTCATGTTTTTAACTAAAAATATTTTTTGTCTTACTTGAAAAGCTGAATTTTGTATCATCCACAGCTGCATTTTGTGATAGATAAATGTTCATAAAACAACTTTATTCATTAGAGTTGATTCATTTATATAGCGGCTTTCTGGATATTTATTTTTTTTCCTCTGCACACTACTCAGTATTAAGACATGAAATGTTGCTTATTAGATGATTTCAATAGTGACTGTGCAGTGCCATCTAGTGATCATTTTTATATATTTACAATATCAAAAATGCTAACGCTTTCCAACCAACATTAATCTTTAAAGAATTATATTCTAGAGACTGAAATAAAAGATATTTAAAGAAATACTGTATACTATCATTTAGCATTTAAAAAGATAGCAGAACTTCTGCTCTAAGATTTAATTCCACAACTCATTTTTCATGCGCACAGGAGCCAGTTAAATCAGTGCCCCAGCAGACTTCCTCTATAGTAAATGTTGTGGTCTTTCATGCTTATCTAATTATTTGTGAAAAGTCTTAAGCAAACTGTCAATCAAAGTTAATTATTGTAAAATTTCCAGTAGGTGTAGATCTACCCTTTTCCTACATACTGCACTGACATCATCTTCATCACCCCTGTTCTGCTTACATTCTACTGACAGATGAAATAACATAAGGGATATGTATGAGGAATGTCTTCATCTTGCACAATTTTGGCTGCCCAGGTCCTAAACTCATAATCAACTATTCTCAAAAAATAACAGGAAGAGGTAAGTTAATTCTAAATACTTCGAAATAGTCACAGATAGAGTTTATAGTCTGTAGTCCATTGCAAGCTGTTTAGAGTCTGAAATTTATACATAAATGAACTATAGTTTTGCTGCGCACATGCTAAATAGATGCTGTACAACAAGTACATTGTCAACTCTTCACACACCTACCTAGGGTCAAAGCATATTTTTAGTGTCTGTTTTACTTCATTATGTCTGTAATTTTTTGTTAACCAAAAAATCAATTTGCAGAAAACAATAGGAGGTCAAACTCTTTGTTAACATGGGGATTAATACTATGTTTGAAACATGCACAAATAGAGGAACCAAAATCGCAACTTCAGTCGAATATTATGACATTGTAACAAGATAACAGGTGATTCCAAATTAGCCTTGTGTTAGTGGGTTTGGGGGTGGTTGGGGGCTATGAGATCAACTAATATCCCACCCATGTTTGGTTTCTGTCTTGTGTCCAGTAGTCTCATGGGGCCAGATGTGATTCTTAAACAAGAACACACATCTGAGGGCAACCTGTTAAAAAGTGTGTAGTGAATAGCAGAGAAATCTTGCACTGCAAAGGCTACACCCACTGGACTTCTTCCTAAAACACCTACCTACAATTTCTCCTGTCCGTGCATTTTAAACCCTCACTGAGGTTGCTATCATTTTGACTATCGTAGCACTATTTAGCATAACAACAGCAAACAGAGTTTAGGTAAGCATTGTAGTCTATGGACACACTATGTTTTAAAATACCACGGCTATATTCTGGCATGGAATGTTTGCAGTTCCAATTAGACAGTAATGTTAACTTACTTTAGTTACTTGTTTAGACGTGCGGTCAGAAGGTGGATGTTGTGCAGTCTCATCTGTGCATGATCTGGTGTTATTAGGCAGATGTGTTGATTCTGAGGTTTTGAGTACTGAAACCTGCATCTCCTGTGGCTTTTGCTTATCAGCTCTCTTATCAGCAGTCTTTTTGATGGAATGTGACACACTGTTTACATCAAATGCATACTTTGTAGTTCATATTTTCATGAATACAGCTGCCAATTTCTTTCAAGCTTACATTGACTCCTACACTATCTTTGAAATGCTGAATAACAGAGAGCGCACACAGCACCTGCGACAACATATCATTCAAGTTTACGATTTGGCCAGTGATGCCGTCAAATGCCAGTGTATAATCTGATGCTACTGAAAGGTTTTTCTCCTGCATAAGGTTACGTTTATTTTTAAAATGTACAATATGCTTTCTGCACAAGTGACATACATTTATATGTCTAGTAGGGTTTTTTAGGAGACTTGTTGACTCTAGATGGTTCATTGTAAACAAAAGGTTGCTCATTGTCAGACCAGGTTGACAAGAGCACTGCTGATCTTTGCAGTTCAAAATCACTGTCACTACTTTGAGTGCCACCTACATGAGGTATTGAATTAAGAAATATGACACTCAGTGAGCTGCTTAATGGTTCCCACCATATTCACCGATGGTTGCCTCTAAACATATATATTATATTTCTGGCTTCAGTGAGATTATGTCTCCAGTGCCGCTAAGATAGGCTTCAGCCACACAGACAGTGAAGTGGATTGGAGAATATATTGTGGCTACAAAGAAACACTAAAAGACATGATTTGCACTGGCACTGGCATCCTTTGTTTTGCTTAGTTTCAGCTGACAACCTTCTACACTTTCAGTTACAGAAGGACTGGTGCTCAACAAGGGATTTCCCAAATGGCACAATTCCCTGTGTGAATTGACCTAATTACCCCTGTATATTTCTTAAATCTTCCTCATGGCGTAGAATAAAGGTAGAAGATGTTTTTGGCAGCTGCCCCCTTGTTTAAATAATTCAGTACAGTCGGATATGTTATAGAAGGCAATGGAAGAGAATAGAGCAAAACCCAAGGGTAACAGGGAGAGAGTGATCTAGTATGTGAGCCACTGTTTTAATAAGGAGGAACAATTCTGTTCCAGTTTCTTTCCAAAAATGATGCATAGACATATAATACGCCAAACTATTCCTGTATTTTTCTTTTCCCACAAAAGATGATAAACTATGTAAAAGTGCAAGTGATGGCTTTACTAGTAAGGAAACACCATATCATATTTGAAAATGGTGTAAAATAAATTGGGGAGCAGATACAACATTGTAATGCATTCACAGTTCCCTTGTGGGCTTGGTTCACCTGCGGCTTAAATCTGAATCTTCAATTACTGGCTACTCACAGAGTCAGGTAAAACATGAGGTCTCACACAGGATGCAGGAGGTGGTATTGATCTGTGAGAAAATAAAGTTTTATTTTAAAAGAACTGATGCTTGTAGAGATTATGTTTTGAAAAGCTACACATTTCAACTTCATACATGTTTGCATAACACTGATAGGGCAAATGGATGAACACAAGGAAATGACTTGACTCCTTTTATATTTTGCAGTATTCATTATATTTAGACAAGCATTAGGAAAACACTTTCTTTGTATTTTTCAGAAATGAATCTCTAACCCTGGTGTTTGGAGCATCAGTAAGAATAATGCAAACGTTGGTGGACCATATTTATTTTGTTGATATATATAAGGGGAAAAATTTTTTTTTTAAAAATTGTCTTGCCCAGCGCTAGAGATTCAGTTGCCAAGGACTAATTCAGGCTAAATGATCCCAAAGCACACAGGGAAAGTTTGTAATTACTGTTTAGAAATTAAAGCTGCTGATAGAGAACTGGCAGTAATGATTTTACTAGTGCAGGTTTTAAACAGTAATTGAGCAGAGTGCCTACACCACAGTGTGAAATCTCAGATGGTGATCCACCAGATAGATATTCCATAGAGTCCTTGCTTTCATTAACACTCTGTCCTATTGTAAATCAATCAGTATGCACAAGCATTGATATCCTGAATAAGATGAGTAGAGCTTCTGTAAAAATCAGAGTCAGGGGATACAGAAAAATAAATAGCACCACCCACCCATCTCCAAAAGTTTTACTGCAAAAACATAGCATGTGAACAACTGTTATTAAGATTTTGTAGATCATACAATGTTTGGACTATATTTCTCTTCATCCAATTGGAATTTATTATCAATTAAATAATGTGTATTTTATAAAATATTTCAAAATATTGTATTATTTTTATTTAGGACAATAAATTGGCATGGCAAAAGCTAGGGTGTGTGCATGTATGAGTGCCATGGGCTGGTTGCTGTATAATGCCTTGGAGTGAACTGGAGTCCCACTCAGGGGTTGGTTTCTGTCTTGAACCACACATGCCCTGATACAGCTTCTCAAAACCTTGTAATTGGTTAAGCAGATTGAAAGTATGGATAGATAGACAACAAAAAGACAACAAACAGTTTTGAGAGTGAAGCAGGAATAGGGAGTTACCACAGAGATTATGCTGCTGGTTTGTAGTGTAAAGATTTCATGACTGTGTTGTACCCACAAAATGGAAAAATTAGGAACAAATATTTTCACTAGGTGAATGCAGTGTTAAATTACTAATGTGAACATGCATCCACTCAGTAGTCTAGAATCCCTATTGTTTCCACTATTATTTAGATTAAGAATTAATTTCATGTCATTCTAAGACCTGCTTAATTTAATTAATGTCATGGGGAGTTCAGAACCTATCCTATTAATAATGGACAGAAGGTAGAAAAATAGCTCTGGACACCTTGCCAATCCACTGCAAGATCCAATCATGCACACATCCACACTCATAGATTCACCAGTCTGGAATTGCCAGTTAATTTCCATGCACATCTTTGGGGACGTGGAAGAAAACCAGAGCACCCAAGTGAAAACGCATGAAGACATGCGGAGAATGTGCAAACTTCACAGGGACAATAATTAGATGCTGGATTTAACTAGACTGTTGGATTTATGAAAAAGCAGTGTCATCCACTGTGCTACCATGTCACCCTAATTAATTTCTTTTTCAATTTTCATGTGGCTGCAGAGAGAATTGTGACCACATGAGGAATATGCTGGTAGCAAAGCTTGAGGAAATCATGAGAGAAAGAATGAGGAAAACCAAATATCTCAGAGCATTGTCTTCATTCTAATAAGGAAGTAGAAATATAGGGAGCTTTCACTTCCTTTGAGCTTGCTGCAAGGTAAGAGTTTTGACCTCTGCAATAATTGGCTGTTGCCAACAGGTGTATGCTTAGTCCCTGACAATGTATAATAACAAGAGGGCAGAACAAGAACTAGAATGAGTTCCCATATAACCAATGATTATAAAAGCTACATTATCAGCGCACTGTAAACAACATGTTATGTCAATCCAATAATGACAATAAAAAACAATGCAGGCCACCTTAGGGGATTACAGGATGTAAGCCACTAACCACAACCCCAAAATCCAAACCAGTCAGCAATGTTAGTAGCAGCCGCACCACTGATAGGTGATTAATTATGTACAAAATCAGAATTTAAAAATGTTTTTATTTTGTAGCTGGAGATGATTATTAGAACATTAGAACACTCTAGATGAGAACAGGCCATTCAGCCCAACAAAGCTCGCCAGTCCTATCCACTTATTTCTTCCAAGAAAACATCAAGTCGAGTTTTGAAAGTCCCTAACGTCTTACTGTCTACCACACTACTTGGTAGCTTATTCCAAGTGTCTATCGTCCTTTGTGTAAAGAAAAACTTCCTAATGTTTGTGCGAAATTTACCCTTAACAAGTTTCCAACTCTGTCCCCATGTTCTTGATGAACTCATTTTAAAATAACAGTCTCGATCCAATGTACTAATTCCCTTCATAATTTTAAACACTTCAATCATGTCACCTCTTAATCTTCTTTTGCTTAAACTGTAAAGGCTCAGCTCTTTTAATCTTTCCTCATAATTCAACCCCTGTAGCCCTGGAATCAGACTAGTCGCTCTTCTCTGGACCTTTTCTAGTGCTGCTATGTACTTTTTGTAGCCTGGAGACCAAAACTGCACACAGTACTCAAGATGAGACCTCACCAGTGCATTATAAAGGTTGAGCATAACCTCCTTGGACTTGTACTCCACACATCGTGCTATATATCCTAACATTCTGTTAGCCTTCTTAATGGCTTCTGAACACTGTTGGGAAGTCTATAGCTTAAAGTCCACTATGACTCCTAAATCCTTCTCATAAGGTGTACTCTCGATTTTCCGACCACCCATTGTGTATTCAAACCTAACATTTTTACTTCCTATGTGTAATACTTTACATTTACTGACATTAAATTTCATCTGCCACAAATCTGCCCAAGCCTCTATGCTATCCAAGTCCTTCTGTAATGATATAACGGATTCCAAATTATCTGCTAATCCACCTATCTTGGTATCATCTTCAAACTTAACCAGCTTTTTACTTATATTTCTATCTAAATCATTTATATATATATTAAAAATAGCAGCAGTATTACCACTGACCCCTGTGGAACACCACTCTTAACATCAGCTAGTTCTGATGAGGTTCCAAACACCATCACCCTCTGCTTCCTGTGTCTGAGCCAATTCTGCACCCATCTAAAAACATCACCCTGAACTCCCACTTCTTTTAAGTTGATGCCCAACCTCTCATGTGGCACCTTATCAAATGCTTTCGGAAAGTCCAGATAAATAATATCATAAGCTCCACTTTGATCATATCCTTTTGTTCCCTCCTCATAGAATATAATGATATTTGTTAATTATGTTGCATTTTGGTGTTACAGTAATATATGCATTACAGTAATCCCTCCTCGATCGTGGGGGTTGCGTTCCAGATCCCCCCGTGATAGGTGAAAATCCGCGAAGTAGAAACCATATGTTTGTATGGTTATTTTTATATATTTTAAGCCCTTATAAACTCTCCCACACTGTTTATAAATATTCTCTGCACAGTTATACAGTAAACCCTCGTTTATCGTGGTTAATCCGTTCCAGACTCTACCGTGATAAATGAATTTCCACGAAGTAGGATTCTTTATTTATAAATCTAATATTTTTGCAGTTAGAGCATAGAAAACCTGATTATCTTCTAAATACGTTTTTTAACATTATTAGAGCCCTCTAGACATGAAAGAACACCCTTTAGTCAAAAGTTTAAACTGTGCTCCATGACAAGACAGAGATGACAGTTCTTTCTCACAATTAAAAGAATGCAAACATATCTTCCTCTTCAAAGGAGTGCGTGTCAGGAGCAGAGAATGTCAAAGAGAGAGAGAGACAGAGAGAGAAAAGCAAACAATCAAAAATCAATACGAGCTGTTGGGCTTTTAGGTATGCGAAACACCACGATAAAGCGGCTGCTAAAAAAAGGGAGCAATGTGAAGGTAGTCTTTCAGCATTTTTGACAGGAGCGTCCGTATCCTCTAGGCAAACAGCCTCTGTGCAAACAGCCCCTCTGCTCACACCCTCTCCATCAGGAGCAGAGAATGTCAGAGAGAGTGAGAGAGACAGAGAAAAGCAAACAATCAAAAATCAATACATGCTGCTAGAGCTTTTAAGTGTGTGAAGCACCGCACGGGAAGCATATCATATATCATTGAGGAGTTTTATTTAATGCGTAATACGTGCTCTGATTGGGTAGCTTCTCAGTCATCCGCCAATAGCGTCCCTTGTATGAAATCAACTGGGCAAACAAACTGAGGAAGCATGTACGATAATTTAAAAGACCCATTGTCTGCAGAAATCCACGAACCAGCGAAAAACCTGTGATATATATTTAGATATGCTTACATTTAAAATCCGCGATGGAGTGAAGCCGCGAAAGTCAAAGCGCGATATAGCGAGGGATCACTGTAGTTTCCTTTTTTTCTACCTTGTGATCTTTATGTAGAACCTAAGGGGGCAGGGCCATCTGATAAAGCAGCTGAGGGACTGCTCTCGGCAGTATAAATACAGAAGTAGTTGTTTTAACAGCAGTCCTCTATTTTTGATTCTTGTGACTCGTTGATTTTTTGATTTCCTGAATTTTGATCCATGTTCTCATTTCTGTTACCTTTACTGATTTTGTGTTTTTAGATTTGCTTATTTTTAGGTCAGCCTTCTAGGCATGCCTATTTTTGTTCCTTCGTTTTATCTCCTGTCTCAGGTTTGCCATCTTTTTTAATCATCTTCAATAAATCTTTAAATATAAATTAACTTTTTTTAGTTTATCTTGGACCAGAGGTTTAATGATTTTCATCTTATCCTCTTTGAGTCATTTCGAGACATTTATTGTTCAAAAGCCTTAATTCCATTATTGAGCTTGTGTAGTCCAGAAGCTTGGCGATTTAGTTTGGTGCTAAGGACTACTCTTTTGGTCCCGACTGGTGTGCAGTGCAGGTCTGGCTTTCTTGTTTTTGAAGCCTGCACCGAAATTTTGATATTTTTGTGTGGCAGTATCATAAAACTCCTAACAGTAATCTGATGGATCTTTCAGGTGCCCCGTCTTCTGCAGAGCTCCAAAAGTAATGTTAAGTTTCTGATCAGCCATTTTTCTATTTTAACACTTAAATATAACAGACCCCGTGCTTCTACTTTTAAACTGCCATCTTTACTACTGATCATTTATACCAGCAATTCTTTTTTTAGTGGAACACCTATTTTATAATTTGACTAAACCTTCTGTTGCACATTTGACATCTTTTGTAGTCACAGCTTCAAACTAGAAAAAACAGGACTGCTTCATTAAAATTCCCTATCTTCTGGTGTAATAATTACTCTTTTCCCTTGGGGTGAATCTTCATCCTCAAGTGGAAATCTTTTGTGATATTATCCAGATTATATTCTGCCATCTATCTCACTTAAGAATTTGCTGCTTGATCTAATGTCCTTTGTTAGCTTCACTACAACCTTGTCCCAATTCTGTGCTACTTCTGTCCCTTAATATGTTTCACTATCTGTACTGTACCTTTTGTTAAGAACAGGGAGTTACAGCATCATTTGAAAGGCAGCTGACATGTTAGTGCAGAAATCTGTGCTACCGCCTTATGGCAAGTGAGTTGCTGCTTTAATTATGGCACTGCAGTGGCTTGTTTTGGAAGAAGGAATTTACTTGGATTTTCTCAGACACCTCTAGTTTACCTTAAGACACATGCAACTGAGACAATCCAGACATGTCAAGTTCTAAATTAGAGAAGCATGTGTGTGCCTGTAATATGTGTATTACAAAAGACTGGAGCCCTAGTCCTAGTAAGACAGACCCCTGTTCCATATGATATCGAAATGGGTGAACAATATATGGATTGAGGAATATAAAATGTCAAAAAGTAGAAGAAAGTAATTTGGTGCTGCTTATTAAATGCAAGCAACACACACAGAGCAAAATCAATGTACCCTCAGAATACACACTACATCCAGAATTATGAGTTCAGTGACAAGTATAAAAAATCCATCTCAGTTCTCTTGAGTCCAATCACAGAAATATGAGTTCTTTTACTTTGATGAAATGCTGCCATTGATGTAAAATGAGTTGCATTCCATTTACTACATAAGAACACTTTTTAAAATAATTTTGACTAAGCAAGCAAAATATAAAAGAAATTTTTCAGGTCGATAAAAGTAAATATATGAAAGAGATTTTATTGTGTAACAAGTACTCCTGGTCAAAAATGTGAACATTTTTGCATCTTACATAAATCTATTTATTACAATCCATTTTCTGTACCTACTTTTTCATACAACTTGCAGTTTTAAGCAAGCTAAGGTTTATACCTGCAGTGAAAGGAATAAAGCAGAAAGCAATATGGGCAGAATGTAAGTCCATTACAAGGAACACAATCACACCAGAACTACTACCTTGTTATTTTACTTTTGCTAATCAAGCTAACAGCAAGTCTGTGGCACAAAGCATAGACCCCACAGAGAACCCACACATTGCTGATGAGCACCAAGACAACATAGTAGGGATGATTTGAATGTGAAAGGCAAGCATTATAAAGTCATGAATTTATACGCTTTGGCACAGTGCTACTTTGTTTATAACTGGTAAAGCCTTCTAAAAAGAAAAAAAAACAATGCAGTTAGAAAGATTGAGGCCTTAGGCATTGTCACGCACGTGTGTATGGGAGGCAGCTAAAGAGCTTGAGTAAGGGCAGTTCCAAATCATACCGGGATGTGGCAGAGTGCACTGACTCTTTTTCTCCCTTTCTTGCAGACCATTCACAGGAGATTCCACCTGGTCCTTGACGTCACTTCCGGAACCGAGCCTATGGAAGGAGTCCTTGCCGGCTCCGACCCAGTAATGTCACATCCGGGCTCGAACCGATGGCTGAAAACCTTCATTGATCTCACTTCCTGTCTTCCTCTTTAAAAGCCTTCAACTTTTCCCTATTCCCTCAGTTCTGTTTTGGACTCGGTTTTGTGCACATCAGTACTGTATACATTTTTACGACTTTGCAGCCAGGATACCAATTACACGGGTGGCTGCCCCAAAACTTTCTATGTCTCTGAGTCAAGTTTGTGACAGCAGGAAAACCAAATTTATACTGTTGATCTGATAAATGCTGTGCGCAAGTGCTCTGTCAGCTGTAATGCCAGGGTATCACCCCAGATCAATTTTGTTTTCTTTTTGTAATTTTTTTTTTTTTTAATTTTTATTATTTTGAGTTGTTTATTCTGCCTGTTTGCACCTTGAGCCTTGGGGGTCACACTCCCTGATGTCACAGCTGAGAGACCACCCTCAGTCTATTTTGCTTTTTAGACATGGCTTTTGTTTTAGTTTTTGAATGTCTTTTGTCCAGAAAACCTTTCTTGGTTCACTGCAACAAATTAATTATTTGATTTTTCTAAATAAAGAAGCGCTCCAAAACAAACTAGGAAATAAAAAATGTCTGAAACAACAAAATTAAAAAATATGAATGACGCTAAATACTAACACTCAAAAAAGTATTTCAAAAATGACTAAAGCAAACCAGAAAAAACATGAAATTCAAATGACCCAGGAACAAAAGCAAAATATTACAGAAAAAAACCCCACAAAATCTATAGAAAATCACAAAAGATTTATAAAACTTACAAAGAATCAAAAGCGGACCTGAGCAACACAAGCAGGAGCTAATTCCACAGCACAGGCCTGAGGCATCCAAGACCTTTATATAGCACCTGGGCCAAGCCTCTTAAGGTTCAAATTACACGTAATATGGAAGCTACCCACTTAAACAGATATGACTAAAACAGGAAAAGTAAATTGCTGAACTAACTGAAAAATAAAAGTGCTTTAATGGCAAAACAAACACAAATAAATAAAAAGAACATATAAATCATCTTCTTTTGGCTGCTCCCGTTTGGGTTGCCACCACGGATCATCTTCTTCCATATCTTCCTGTCCTCTGCATCCTGCTCTGTCACACCCATCACCTGCATGTCCTCTCTCACCACATCCATAAACCTCCTCTTAGGCCTTCTTATTTTTCTCTTGCCTGGCAGCTCTATTCTTAGCATCCTTTTCCCAATATACCCAGCATCTCTCCTCTGCACATGTCCAAACCAACACAATCTTGCCTCTCTGATTTTGTCTCTCAACTGTCCAACTTGAGCTGACCCTCTAATGTACTCATTTCTAATCCTGTCCATTCTTGTCACACCCAATGAAATCTTAGCATCTTTAACTCTGCCGTCTACAGCTCTGTCTCCTGCTTTCTGGTCAGTGCCACCGTCTTTAACCCATAGAGACCTTCCCTTTCACTGTTGCTGATAACCGTCACAAATTGTCTGACACTCTTCTCCACCCATTCCATCCTGCCTGCACTCTCTTCTTCACCTCTCTTCCAGAAACCCCGTTACTCTGTACTGTTGATCCCAAGTATTTAAACTCATTCACCTTCACCAACTCTACTCCTTGCACCATTCCACTGACCTCCCTCTCATTTACACACATGTATTCTGTCTTGTCCCTACTGACCTTCATTCCTCTCCTCTCTAGAGCATATCTCCACCTCTCCAGGGTCTCCTCAACCTGCTCCCTACTCTCACTACAGATCACAATGTCATCAGCAAACATCATAGTCCATGGGGACTCCTGTCTAATCTCATCTGTCAACCTGTCCTTCACCATTGCAAATAAGAGCCGATCCCTGATGTAATTCCACCTACACCTTAAATGCATTCGTCACTTCTACCACAGACCTCACCACTGTCACACTTCCCTCGTACATATCCTTTACAACTCTTACATACTTCTCTGCCACTCCCGACTTCCTCATACAATAACACAATTCCTCTCGAGGCACCCTATCATATGCTTTCTCCAGGTCCACAAAGACACAATGCAACTCCTTCTGGCCTTCACTTTGCTTCTCCATCACACCCTCAGAGCAAACACTGCATCTCTGGTGCTGTTTCTTGGCATGAAACCATACTGCTGCTCACTAGTTATCACCTCTCTTCTTAACCTAGCTTCCACTACTCTTTTCCATAACTTCATGCTGTGGCTCATCAATTTTATCCCCCTGTAGTTACTACAGCTCTGCACACCCCCCTTATTCTTAAAAATCAGCACCAGCACAGTTCTTCTCCACTCCTCAGGCATCCTCACACTTTACAGGATTCCATTAAATAATCTGGTTAACAACTCCACTGCCATCTCGATTAAAAACGCCTACATGCTTCCACAGGTATGTCATCTGGACCAACGGCCTTTCTATTTGTCATCCTCTTCATAGCTGTCCTTATTTCCTCCTTGCTAATCCGTTACACTTCCTGATTCACTATCTCCACATCATCTAACCTCTTCTCTCTCTCGTTCTCTTCATTCATCAGCCTCTCAAAGTACTCTTTCCATCTGCTCAACACACTCTCCTTGCTTGTGAGTACGTTTCCATCTTTATCCTTTATTACCCTAACCTGCTCCACATCTTTCCTAGCTCGGTCCCTCTGTCTAGCCATTCGGTACAGGTCCTTTTCTCCCTCCTTAGTGGCCAACCTCTCATACATCTCCAAAAGGGCTAAAGCCAGCGGTGAAAGCCTGGCAAAACCATAATGCCTATTGCTATTCTTGTATTTTCATTTTTATTACTCTATGCCTACAAAGAAGAAACTTTCTTGTAAATAAGTACACACAACAAAAATAATGTAGCTGTAAGGTTGCAATATACCATAATAAATAGTTTTAAAAATTGACATTTTCACAGTTCCATCCTTTTTTGCACTGGATGTATTGGAAGTACAGGGGAAACTACTAAAGGAGGGTTGGGCTCTCCAAATGGCTCAGAACTTATCTACATTATCTTATATACAAGAATGAACCAGGAGCTGGAGGACCATATCTCATCCCTCCAGTTCAAACATTATGTATGCCTTAGAAAAGAGATCAGACATCAAGAAGATTTAACATGTTTGAGTAGAACCAGAAAGAAATACAGGAATCACCACTTTTTGTGATGTGCCACCCAGGAAGTATAAAAGTGGACATACACATACAGAGGGCAGTTCATTACAACTCTTGTCTGAAAATGAAACCTTGCCGGAGATGCTGCTCTAGACAGCCTTGTGGGATATTAAAACATCTGTGCGGTGGACACAAGTAGTGAGGATATAAAATATTAACATGGTGGTGGCCTTTATTATGAAAATCCTGTGTTTTGATTTGCAATCACAATAATATTTGTGGATTTCCACATGATCGTGTTTTGCAGGCATTTCAAGTGAAAGAGTTGGCATTGAACTTGGTGATATACTGCTTAGCAAGATGATGAAATCTTTTATTGGCTCAGGGCGCAAAATACAGACTAGTACAATATGCGGATGCATGGTATTGATTGTTACTGAGAGAAGGCTGTTGAAAATGACAGAATTTATCGAGTCTAGACAACACATCTACCGGTAGGTAACCCATAAGTATGTTTAAATATTTCTGTAATAAATTACCAACAATGAAAAAAATCACATGGTAAAATTTTCTAGACATCTCGCATACAATGGGATAGTTCCATTATTCAACAGCAATGAAATCCACACTACTCTTAGGAGGAGTTTTATATTTTTATATTCATAGACATCTGGCATGTTCTTCTGGCAAACCATGACTATGTGGAATGTGACCCAAAATTGATATGGGGATTAAACAGTATGTATATGTTAAGTAAATGGTTCCCCAGACTTACTTCAGAATACAGTGGCAGTTAGACACAGTATATTTAGCACTTATACAACAATATTAATTTCAAGATATTTAAATACCTTTGCCAGTGGAAAAAATGGCATATGGGAGTTGGTTGTTGACAATATTAGTTTAAGGAAAGAAGGACATATTTGGGAAAATTAATTTGACAGCCAGACAAGAACTTATAGGAATTAAATAAGTTAAGAATGTGAGGAAGATCTGAAAAAGCATTACCCAGAAAATACAGTGCATCACTGGCATACAGCACAATTATTTGGGGAACATTGTGTATAATTATGTGGTGTATCAGGTCTAGTTTATGAAGGCTGATGGTGAGAGCCAAAACTTACATAACATACAATCAGATCTGATGTGAAAAGAATAGCTGATCACCATAAGTTCAATATGAAAATAGTTGTTGTCTGCAGCATCTTGACAATGGTGTTGCTCAGTAAAAGTAGGGGGTAAATTAAACATTCATAGAACTCCTTGCCATACTTTAGATGGAAAGTGATCCTGGTCAAATTCATTTTGTAATTAAATTTTGTGGAGGCAACAGCAGGAAATACATTTGAAGGAATAAGGTAGATATTTGTTCCCAAAAAGTAATTCTGGTGTTAATTTATTGAGCCCTGGAGACTTATTTATAGAACTTTGTGTGATTTTAATCATGAAAATATGTTGTGATAAATGAGCTATATAGGCGCCCGACCCAGCACATGTAAAATCAACAGGCTTTTATTTTGCTTTTCAGCCGTGGGGCATGTCTTCCCCGTGTCTCACCGGCCCAACACAGTCCCAAAAGCACTTAAGCAACTCACAGACACTTTTCTCTTCACCTTCGCTCCACCACTACTCCTCCCAGGTAACCTTGTCCTCTTCCTCCCAATTCTGGCTAATTAGTGGTGGATGCTGGCCCTTTTTTTAGCCCATCCAGAAATGCTCCAGGTGCTTGATCACCTGTGGCTAATTGCACTTCCGGGCGGGGCTGTAGAAGTGTCCACACAGGCTCCGGGATCCAGGCAGCACCCCCTGGCGGCCACTCCAGATCCCAACAGGGTTGTGGAGAACTCCATCTCCCATGGAGCCCTGGGGAAACTGAGGCACCCACGTCACCCAGGGAGGCTGCCACCAAGCATCCCAGGGGAGGTACTGAGGAGCCCATGGCTGCTCCCCCAGAACATATGCAGAAGGGGCGTCCCGACTGGGCATGGGACCTGGTCGCCTGCCACAATGTGTACAGCAAAATACATATGCCAAAAAAGAATCAAGTTTATAACACCTGATGTACACACATTTCTATGCAATTCATCCTTTAAAAATCACTATCATTTTGTAAATGTGCATTTGTGAACACACAGCAAACCATGACTGCTTCCACCCCATATATTAACCATACTAATCAGCTTCATACGTACAGTATGCATGTAAGTTACCATTTAGCTGGTTTGCCTGCATTCCCTTACTTTATCAAGGGTGTCATCATTTCCCAGTTGCTCTGAAATGTTGTATATCCATGGGTTTCCGTAAATATACTCCTGTTTCTCCGTCAGGTTTTCTTTTATGAATTCCCCTGTATGCATGGGATGCTGTGTTTGCACGATTCAGGCCTCTTTTTTGTATGCACACAAGTTTTATAAATGAGGCTCCTGTCGATTTACCATTACCCTTAGAGTAAATAGAAGCTTGGAAAGAATGTTCATCTTGACAGTATTGATTCTCCCTACTAATGTTAGATGGAGGGTAGACCATCTGTTTACATCTTCTTTAATTTTTTCCATGCATATAGAAAAATTTTGATGTTGTAAAAATTGTAATGTTTAACCCCAAGTATTTAAACTGATGTGCTAAAATAAATTGGAATGTGTCTAGTCTAATGTTGTGTGGTAGAGAGTTCACTAGAAAAAGCACATTATCTCCCTGTAACTTTGGACTAGAATAAGTGGGCAAACAAGCAAGTGTACATTGCCAGTAAGGGGATTGATTTGCTGTAAGCGAATGAGGGGATCGGTTATAAAGTGGCTGAATTGCTTTTTCAATTAAATCAACTTTAAATTTGTTGAAGTTACCACAGGTAGATACAACATATCTCAGCTATCATGAAGAAGGCTAAACAAAAGGCTTAACTTTTCAGATGTTTGAAGAAAGCCTTGATGTTTCTAAACCCACCCAGTTCTATAGGTGCGTAGTAGACTCGATTCTCACTCACCGCTTTACATTCTGCTACTGTTCATCTCAAGATTGCAAAGCAGTTTAAAGGGTGGTGAAAGTAGCTCAGGTAATATTACTGCTATACATGTGCTTTCTATGCAGGACATAATACATGTAACAAACAGTATTACGCAAGACCTTACCCATCCAGCACAGTCACTTTTCTCTCTGTCCTCCATTCTTACAGATGGTAAAGGAACATTTTATCCACAAGTCATTAGGCCAGTCATCAATAGTACTAAATGTTTTCCTGTTTATTGTCTGATGTTGGCAAAGGATAGCTCATCTAAGTGCTTAACAAGCTGCAGCCAAGGGATGAGACACAGGCACTCCTGCGAGTAACCTTAGCAGTCGGGTATCTAGAAACAGTAGGAAGGATAAGAAAAATAAATAAGGTGGTAGCTTATCTCTTCTCCTACTCACTCCTTCATTCTCTCTGTCTGTCTCTTCCCTCTGACATTTCTTCCTTCTGCCATCTTAGCCTACATCAAAGCTTATCTACCACATGGGACTCTGCTTCTAGAGCTCATTCTAAATGGCCCTATGTAACCCTACAATCATAAACCACTCAGTTCCAAGAGTGCTACTGTAATATAGTAGAAAGTTGGGAGTCGCCTATTAATATGGGGTGTGCTGCTCTACTTTCTATTATTCCCCAGAGTCTTCCATTCACATCTGTGCCCCAGGAATAATTATCTGTAATGGAGTATATAATGCCTTGTACTGGTGGTGTAGTGACATTGACAATGACATTACTGCCAGTACACGATCCAGCAAGGAATCTTATTACCAATTGCTTGTCCTGAAGTGTAGGATCCTTCCCATGCAATTGAGGTCCATACTGGGCCTCCCATCATAATGTTTAGGTAAGCTCTGCATTCCTTATAATATGAACAGACTGACATGAACAAGTTTTTTTAGCATCATGTTTCTCGGTCTGGAGGCTTTTTGAACGTATATCCAGCTTTAAAATAACATATTTAATACCTTTAAGTGTAAACTACTATTTGTAGCATATCAGTTCATTAAGTTGCAAACATTTTAGTTGTTCTTTGGTTCTAAAGCTGTGGTGAAGCAAATTTTTGTGACTAACACCAGCCTATCAGTAATCAGTTTCATGCCATATCTGTACTTATTTTAAAAGGCTGTTTCTTCTCAGTAATTGGTTTCATGCTTTCTGCTCACAACTCTGTACTTATTTTGTAAAACCAGCTGTACCTATAATCAGTTTCACACCTCCTGGTCACAATTTTGTACAAAACTAGGATGGCAAAATCTCCAGTATTAATCTTCAGGGAAGAACAAACATGTGTGAGCAAACATGGGCTTTCACAAATAAATCTGGCAACAGAAGTAATCACAGAAATTTTTGAACTGCTATTATGACATACATTTTTTTGTTTGTTTATATATATATATACTTATATAAACTTTTCATCTACTTAATGTATATCGAATGGTCTTCTTGGACTTACTTTGTCATCTTTTAGGCAAACAATCAGACAGTAATATTTTTGTGTGTCTAGTCTGATGGGCTGAAGCATTACGGCTGGGGTTCTGTCCAAGGTGGTAAGGGAGAGTGATAACATAGACTGATATTAAATATGAATATCAATCTGATCTTGGTAAAAATGTGGAAAGTTTCAGTGGATGAGGGTCTTAAGTGATTCAGAGAGTGTAAAAACTTGTACGATAATTACAATGCAGTGATAGAATTTTCCTGAAGAAAACAACAAGACTTCCCAAGTAGACCATAGGCTTATTTTTTAGCTCAGTAAATTAAGTTGCTTGTGAGAGTGGTAGGGCTAAGATGATCATGGCTATGATTCAAAGGCAGTGAATAAGCTGTTGAGACCATGAAGTAAGATGATCTTGTAGTTGTGAAGGACAGCCGGGTCCCATGCCCGGCAGGGACACCAATGCTACTTATGTTCCGTGGGAGCCGCCATGGGCCGTCCAATACCTTCCCCGGGACGCTTGGTGGCAGCCTCCCTGGCCGACGGTGATTTCCCAACTGCCTGCAGGGCTCCATGGGAGATGGAGTCCTCCACAGCTTGGTTGGGGCCCGGGGTGGCCGCTAGGGGGGACTGTCTGCTTCCCACAGCCCAGCTGGACGAGTCTTCAGCCCCACCCGGAAGTGCAATTAGGACCAGGTGGTTAATCACCTGGAACGCTTCCGGGTGGGCTATAAAAGGGCCCAGCCACCACCACTCGAGGAGCCAGAGTTGGGAGGAAGGAGACGAAGCATGTCTGGAAGGAGTGGTGGAGAATTGTGGTGTTTGTGAGTTTTGTGCTTGGTGATTTTGGGACTGTGTTTGGGCTGTGTGGCACGGGGAAGACGTGGCCCACAGCTGAAGAAAAATAAAAGTCATTGTACTTTTTATACTTGCCTCCGTGTCTTTCTGTGTCGGGCCAGACGCCTATATAGCGCCTTTTCTACACTGGCGTAGCAGGATTCCGGCCCGTCCATTTGGACCGGGACCTGCATAAAAAATTCGTGTAACGGCCCGGCACAACACCCAGAGGCACGTATAGCTCAGTGCAGGAGCGCACAGAGGCAGAGAGTGTGCTCTATTTGAGCGCCGTTTGGACTTTTCAGCGGGGCGCACTCCCGACGAAAGAAGCCACCGAGGCGCAAGCGCGAGGCCCGCGCCTGCACGACTTGCCGGCGGACACGCGCAGCACAGCGCTGGGAGAGCACGCTTGAAGCTGCAAGCAAGCCAGCGCAGCACAGCACAGCACAGCACAGCACAACTGAGGCCGCCAAAGGACTCCTAGAGACACCGCGCCATGGGGAAAAAGAAAGCCGGGCGGACACAGACAGGCGGACATTGTAAGTTCACCCAACACACGTTTATTTTCAATTATTTACAGTGCACTCCCCAGTGCCTCTTGCACCGTTCCCCCAATGTCCAGGCCTCACAGTCAAAATGCCTCTCTCTCTTGGCCGCCTCCAGTCCTCTCTCCAGCTCCATCTCTCTTCCACCCAACTTCCGCCATCGACTGAAGGGAGGCGGCCCCTTAAATAGGAACCCGGATGGGCTCCAGCTGCTTCCCGGCATTCCTCTGTAGCCAAGCCCCAGTGTGGCGGAAGTGCCGGCTGCGCACCCGGAAGCCGTCCGGGTGTCCCCTGTCGTCTTCCCCCCAGCACTTCCTGGTGTGGCGGAAGTGCTGGGCTCCAGGGATATTCAGGCACCGGGGCGCCGCCTGGCGGTGGCCACGGGTCCCTACAGGGCTGGGCTTCTAAGCCCTTTACCCGTGGCCCCCAACATAACCAGGGCGGACGCCCCCTCGCGGTCTGGAGGAGGTCCAAGCCCTCCTCCGGTCCTCCTGGGCGTCCTGGCTGGGATCCAGCCCCGGCCAGATGCCACATAGTGTAGTGCTGAAAACATATCTTTCTTGAGAAACAACAAATTTGAGTGAGGGGAGTAAAGTTGTGCCTATCATGCCTCCACAAACAACACTGATGCTAATCTATAGAAGTTCTTTTTTCATTTAATGGGTAAGTTAGGTATTTTTCAAGTCAAAGTAATTTCTTCACAAACATCCTATATATGCATTTGCCACACGAAATTGTGTTGTAAAGTTAATCGCTTTCTATAAAATAGAAAAAAATGTTTTGCCTGCATTGGCGCTTCACATTGCAGTGTATGGGGCACGAAAAAAGAGCTTAAAACTTACCAAATACATCCATTTTTCAAGTCAAGGCAATTTTTGAGTATTCATCTGTGTATTGTGATTATACACACATTATAACATAGTTTATTCATGTAACTTTTTTAAGAAAAAGACACCGGTATTAAGAGATTCACCAATTCTAATATAATTTCTGAAGACTTTAATGGAAGAAGAACCTTTCAACAACCTTTCACCCCTCCCTCGGGATTTGGTTTTCTCCCGACACACCAAATCACAGTAAACATTTTGTGCTACATGAATGGTTTTGTTTTGATTTATTTCCGTATTTTTGTGAGAATTTGCACAAGTGAATAGAAAACATGTCCATATCACATGAAAAATAGTACCAGGAATATGCAATAAAATGAGTATTTCCAGATCTCTTTTGTTGTCACAAACACGCATCAGAAACACAGGAGGTGCAAATCCATACTCAGTAGCTGCCTTCCACCATTGTAAAGTGCCTGAGTGGGCAAGATATTTTTTTAATTTTATAGAAAGCACTTGACTGCAGAAGACAATTTTGTGATGCAACTGTGTATATATATATATATATATATATATATATATACAGTGGTGTGAAAAACTATTTGCCCCCTTCCTGATTTCTTATTCTTTTGCATGTTTGTCACACAAAATGTTTTCTGATCATCAGACACATGTAACCATTAGTCAAATATAACACAAATAAACACAAAATGCAGTTTTTAAATGATGGTTTTTATTATTTAGGGAGAAAAAAAATCCAAACCTACATGGCCCTGTGTGAAAAAGTAATTGCCCCCTGAACCTAATAACTGGTTGGGCCACCCTTAGCAGCAATAACTGCAATCAAGCGTTTGCGATAACTTGCAATGAGTCTTTTACAGCGCTCTGGAGGAATTTTGGCCCACTCATCTTTGCAGAATTGTTGTAATTCAGCTTTATTTGAGGGTTTTCTAGCATGAACCGCCTTTTTAAGGTCATGCCATAGCATCTCAATTGGATTCAGGTCAGGACTTTGACTAGGCCACTCCAAAGTCTTCATTTTGTTTTTCTTCAGCCATTCAGAGGTGGATTTGCTGGTGTGTTTTGGGTCATTGTCCTGTTGCAGCACCCAAGATCGCTTCAGCTTGAGTTGACGAACAGATGGCCGGACATTCTCCTTCAGGATTTTTTGGTAGACAGTAGAATTCATGGTTCCATCTATCACAGCAAGCCTTCCAGGTCCTGAAGCAGCAAAACAACCCCAGACCATCACACTACCACCACCATATTTTACTGTTGGTATGATGTTCTTTTTCTGAAATGCTGTGTTCCTTTTACGCCAGATGTAACGGGACATTTGCCTTCCAAAAAGTTCAACTTTTGTCTCATCAGTCCACAAGGTATTTTCCCAAAAGTCTTGGCAATCATTGAGATGTTTCTTAGCAAAATTGAGACGAGCCCTAATGTTCTTTTTGCTTAACAGTGGTTTGCGTCTTGGAAATCTGCCATGCAGGCCATTTTTGCCCAGTCTCTTTCTTATGGTGGAGTCGTGAACACTGACCTTAATTGAGGCAAGTGAGGCCTGCAGTTCTTTAGACGTTGTCCTGGGGTCTTTTGTGATCTCTCGGATGAGTCGTCTCTGCGCTCTTGGGGTAATTTTGGTCGGCCGGCCACTCCTGGGAAGGTTCACCACTGTTCCATGTTTTTGCCATTTGTAGATAATGGCTCTCACTGTGGTTCGCTGGAGTCCCAAAGCTTTAGAAATGGCTTTATAACCTTTACCAGACTGATAGATCTCAATTACTTCTGTTCTCATTTGTTCCTGAATTTCTTTGGATCTTGGCATGATGTCTAGCTTTTGAGGTGCTTTTGGTCTACTTCTCTGTGTCAGGCAGCTCCTATTTAAGTGATTTCTTGATTGAAACAGGTGTGGCAGTAATCAGGCCTGGGGGTGGCTACGGAAATTGAACTCAGGTGTGATACACCACAGTTAGGTTATTTTTTAACAAGGGGGCAATTACTTTTTCACACAGGGCCATGTAGGTTTGGATTTTTTTTCTCCCTAAATAATAAAAACCATCATTTAAAAACTGCATTTTGTGTTTACTTGTGTTATATTTGACTAATGGTTAAATGTGTTTGAGGATCAGAAACATTTTGTGTGACAAACATGCAAAAGAATAAGAAATCAGGAAGGGGCAAATAGTTTTTCACACCACTGTATATATATATATAAACATATATATAGCATGTTTGTGACGGAATAGCTTTGATTTGAAAAATACCAATCTTATCACTTAAGTGGCTTGGACACCTATGATTCTATGAGAACAAAGACAACAGTTCAATACCTGATCGGCGATTAGTGAACTCAGTTTCAATATTTAAAAGCTGACACAATGGAAACATTCTGCCGCTAACCTAATTTTAAAATGTTTTCAGTGAGAACTAACCTTTATTCCTTTACTGTAAAGAATGTAATAAAATTTTTTAAAGTTGTTTTACTCCTTGATTAGCATATTTGGGAACGCTGTACCTGGTTTAGCCTGTAGGAGAAATATCAGCATCCACTTGATATCGAAACAATGCATTTTTCACATCTAGTAGTTAATCCATGATGCACTTTAGTATACAGGATATAGGCACAGAAATAAGACAATATTGTAGTTTATTATAATGGTGCACTTTCAAAATGTTATAAATTCCTTTTTGTTTAGCAGTCTAGTAGTCTTGAATCAGGGAGGATTGGTCTTATTTTATACTGAGAGAGAATCATAATTTCTTTTATTTTCTTTGTTTTTGTTATAGCCCAGTGGTTTAGCCAAAAAGATTTAAGTGCTATATCTACAAAAATTACCTCCAGTAATTCATTTCCTATACTCTTTATGCCGCTCCCTATTATAAAGCTTTAAAGAATTTTTTGATCCCAAGAAGACAATACTGAGCCAAATAAATTCATATCGTTTTGAAATTTTACACCTTGACATGAGGAGATAATTGACACTGCTTTCAGTGCATTACACAGAGTCAGCAGTGTCAGTGAGTGAAGCATTTGCCTTTATGACTACAGCAGATATGAAACCTGGCATTTGAAATCTTCAAAGGGAAGATAGATTTTACATAAAAGCGAAGTAGCAAATAATAAACAGTAACTCTGTAAGAGATGGTAGGTTTAAAAGCATGTTCACAATTTAGACATGTATATTGTACTGTATCTGATCTTTAAATAAATGCCTCAAAAAAAGGTTGTATTTATCCTACATAAAAAATACCACAAGAGTTATACAAATGGATTCTACAGGAAGAAAATAAAATAATATAACACATTGATGCCTGAAAGTGTTTGTGGACCCAGACTGGACTTTCCTAAGTAACTATAAAATCCATAGTAAACTGTAGTAAGTAACTATACAATCAGAGGATTACAATTTGCCGACAACCAGGACAAAAGTACAAGAAACCAAGTATTCATGGTCATTGTTCTGGTAGTTACAAGTCTGAATTAATCAGGTATTGTGCAAGCCAAAAAAGTAACGTAAGACATGCAGGTCAGAAAATGTAGAGAGCAGAATGTCTAACATGACATGTTGAAGCCACCCATTTTGTCAGTGGCCAAGAGTGCCAGTTTATGCCTTGTAGTATCATTTGTAATGTAGTTTCTTTGCTTTATCATTTTGTAATATCTTTTTTGTTTCTTAGTACATAAAAGGTGTAAAATAGGGTTAATAGTACACCATTTATGTATCCCAGGCAGATTTTCTGTCACAGTGGGACTTGTAAAACATAAACCAGATCATTTCAAGCTTGCAACAGAAGTATCCTTAACACCTTTAATATCTTCTTTATCCTCAGAGCAAATAAAAAGCAGAAGCTGGCAGAATTTTATTGGTGCTGTAATCAGAACAGTGCTTAGGGAAAAAAAAAAGATGCACTGAAGTGCATGTAAATCATATTAGTATGCCAGACAGCAGTCTGTTGTTAATAAATTAATCAATATTTTACAAAGGATTTTAAACTTTTTAGTATGATAAAAGATTTCATACTACAGTGCCTATAAAAAGTTTTAATCCTCTTAGAAGTTTTCACATTTTATTGTTATACAGCATTGAATCACAGTGGATTTAATTTAGCCTTTTTGACGATGATTAAAAGAAAAATACTTTTTAATGTCAAAGTGGCATGTGATCTCTGTACAGTTGTCTAAATTAAAATTTATAAAACATAAAATAATCAAATGCATAAGTATTCACCCCCTTTAATATGATTCACTTAAATCATTACTGGTCCAGCAAATTGGTGTTAGAGGTCACAAAATTAGTTCAGTGGATATCACCTGTCTGTAGTCAGGGGGTTTCAATTGATTTAGTATAAATGCACCTTATCTGGAAGGTCCCACTTGTGATGAGTCAATATCATGGCCTAACCTACACAACAAAAGCAAAAAAAAAAAAAACGGCAACAACTCTGTGAAAAGCACAACGTATGGGATTTATACAAGAAAATATCTAATCCAATATCCCCTTGGAGTCTTTTTAAATCTATCAGTATGAAATAATAAGTCTATGCCACAGCAGTAATTCTACCAAGAGCAGAAAATCTTAATTGACTGTACAAGAAGAAGACCAGTGAGTGAGTCCACCAAGAGACCTATGATAACTCTAGCAGAGTTACAACAACAATAATCTATTTATATAGCACATTTACATGCAAATGATGCAGCTCAAAGTGCTTTACAAGATGAAGAAAGTAAAGCTTATAAAAAGTAAAAATATAAAAAATAAAATAAGATTAGGCAATACTAAAAAACAAAGAATGAAGTAAGGTCAGGAGAACAGAAAAAAAAGCTCCAGGGGGCTGGATAAAAAAAAAAAAAATCTGAAGGGGTTCCAAGGCCATGAGTCCGCCCAGACCCTACTGTACATTCTACCTAACATAAATGATCTAAATCAGTCCTCATGGTTTTCATGCTTCATGTGAAAGAATTTGATGATGGTCATGTGGACATCTGGCATTCAATCCATCAATTTAGCAACTGCATGGTATCTTGATCAGGAAAAAAACAGAAAAAGAACAGCAGAGAAATTAGGGATTAGCATGGATTGCAGAGCCATGATAAAAATGATAATTTAATGTATATACAGTATATCAGGTTTACGCTAAAATGTAGCTATGAGAAAGCCATGTTAAAATAATGGGGCTTTAGCAGTTGCTCTACCCTTTTAGCTTGTCAAATTTCTATCGGTAAATTATTCCAGATTTTAGGTGCATAACAGCACAAGGCTACCTCACCACTTCTTTTAAGTTTAGCTCTTGGAATTATAAGCAGACACTCATTTGAAGATCTAATGTTACTACTTGAAGTTTTAGGTGACGACATTCCAGAATATAGGATGGAGCAAGATTTATTAAGGCCTTGTAAACCATTAGCAGTATTTTAAAGTCAGTTCTAAATGGAACAGGTAACCAATGTAATGACATCAAAACTGGATAGATGTGCTCAGATTTTCTTTTCCTAGTTAAGAATCTGGTACTAGTTGCAACCAATTGATGTCTCTTTTGGGTAGTCCTGAAAGGAGTATGTTACAGTAATCTAGTCAACTAAAAACAAAAGCGTGAACTAATTTTTCAGAATCTTGCAAAGTTATAAGGGATCTAACTTTTGCTGTCCTGGTAATCTGATTAATATGTGATTTAAAATTTAGGTCAGAGTCAATAATTACCCCTAAATTCTTTTAAGCCTAATGGACCAAGCTTATTTCTAATACCCTCAATATATCCAATTTTAAAAATAGCTAATATTTCAGTTTTCTACTTATTTAGTTTGAGAAAATTATTACTCATCCATTCAGAAACACAAGTAAGACATTGTGTCAGTGAACCAAGAGAGTTGGGGGGGATCAGGTGCTATTGATAAATACAGCTGTGTGTCACCAGCATAGCTGTGGTAGCTCATATTATGCATTGAGATAATCTGACCTAACAAAAGCATGTAATTTGAAAAGAGCAGCAGACCCAGGATACATCCTTGTTGAACACCATATAGAATATCATGTGTCATCGAAGTATAATTACCACAACTAAAAAAGAATTTTCTACCTGTTAAGTAAGACTCAAACCAATTTAAGACATTGCCAGAGAGC
Source organism: Polypterus bichir lapradei (assembly GCA_026402145.1). Classification (NCBI taxonomy): domain Eukaryota; kingdom Metazoa; phylum Chordata; class Cladistia; order Polypteriformes; family Polypteridae; genus Polypterus; species Polypterus bichir. The sequence continues at coordinate 111,982,788 of JANRMT010028174.1, read as the reverse complement.
CCCACCCACTGACTATGGCGATTTATAAGAATATTGTGATCAATGGTGTCAAATGTGGCACTCATATCTAAGAGGATGATAACAGATAAACACAATCTGTCTGCATTTACCTGCAAGTCATTTACTACTTTAACGAGTGCAGTTTCTGTACTGTGATTTGTTCTAAAACCCGACTGAAACTTATCAAGAATAGCATGTTTATTCAAGTGATCATTTAGCTAAATAATGACTGCCTTTTCTAGAATTTTACTTAAGAAAGGCAGGTTAGAAATAGGTATAAAACTGTCAAAAACAGAGGAGTCGAGAATTTTTTTCTTGAGCAGGGGTTTAACAAAAGCAGTCTTAAGACATTCTGGGAAGACCCTTGTATCTAATGATGAATTTACTATGTCAATCATACTATCAAAAGCTTGTTGATATTGGGTCAAAGACACAGGTGGAGGGCTTCAATTGAGAAATTATTCTATATAGATCGCGTAACTCTATCCTGTGAAAGAATTAAATTTGCTTAAAACAGAATACCTGGATTTAATAGGATCAGTATTATTGGAATATACTATATCATTAATTTTGTAATTAAAAAAATATAGCAACAGCCTCACAAGTTTCACTGGAAGTATTTTGGAGGCATTCTGTTGCGTGACCTGGGTTTAGTAAATGATCAATAGTAGAGAATAAAATTCTTGGATTACCAGCATTATTATTTATAATTTTAAAAAGTAACACCGCCTCTCAAAATGGACTACGCTGTTGTATTCTGTTATTTTAGCTTTCAATATTTCATAGTGAACTAACAATTTCATTTTTCTTCATGTACGCTCAGCTCTCAACATGTTTTCTTTAAATCAGACTCTCTTTGGGTCCTCCATGGTATAACAGTGCTGGATGAATCTTGTCAGGAGTGACTATGTCAGCGGCTGCCTTCACTTTAGCATTAAAATTTCCCACCTTATTATTTACATTATTTTCGCTATTGTAGTAAGCACTACAAATGGACTGGTTGCTTAAAATGTTAGCAAACTGTGAAGCTGCAGATGAATCAAAGAAGCGTTTTTTAACAATACACTTCTCATTAATTGTAGCTATCAGTATTTCTACATTAAATAGTAAGAGAAAATGGTCTGATAAACCAATATCCACGATCTGCCTCACATCAACTTTTAATTCTTTAATAATTACTAAATCCAGTGCGTGCCCCCTTTTTGTGCTGGCTGACTAACGTGCTGGCTCAGATCAAAATAGTGCAGGAGATTCATGAATTCTTTTGCTTTTGGGTCTCACTGATTATCAATGTGAAAATTAAAATCGCAAATAATTAGGAACCTGACATAGTTATTATAATTGATACTAAGACTGAGAATTCCTTAAAGAAAGATGTATTATATTTAGGATGTCAATAGAGGAGGAGACAATACCAGAGACTGAGAAACCCCTTAAATAACAACGGCAAGATACTCAAAAAACACAAATGTACCAAAGCCGACATCTTTGCACTTTAACCAACTCAAATAAATATTTGCTAAACCACCGCCTTTCTTGCTTTGGCAAACCACATGAGTAAAACAGTAATTCGGAGGTGCAAATTCAATTAAAACAGCTACACCATCAGAGTTAAGCCACGTTTCACTTAATTTTCGAAAAGTCAATTTTTCTATCACTAATAGGATGTTGATGAAAAACATCTTTTTGGTTAATGCTGTAATATTTAATAAGGCCATATTTAAGGTCTTGGAAGAGCAGAGCTGAATTGGCGGAGTATTACGGCTGTTCGAAATGGTGATTAAGTTATTTGTATTAATGCCGCTATGTGCAGATTTTTTATTTAATCTATAGTCTGTTGTTATAGTTTTAATACAGTACACATCTAGAGGGGAAATGGTAATTAAATTATTCACATTTATGCTTCATTGTCTGGATTTTTAACTTACACTAAGTTTGGTTATAATAGTATTAAAGCAGTGCACATTTGAGGAAGAGTTATCATATCCTAGTAAAGCATTATGAAGAGGTTTTGGATTAAAATTACATAGTCAAGAGAGACAAATTACCTTACAGATGTTTGCAGAGAGGACCAGGGTGCCAAATCTATTAGGATACAGTCCATCTCGCCTGAAGAAACGCTACCTCTCCCAGAAGTGATCCCAGTTGTCCACGAACCCGATGTTTTGTCCCTCGCAGAAGCCTTTCAACCAGTTGTTTAATGCCAATACGTGACTGTAGTATTCATCCGATCTTCCAGCCAGAGGTAAGGGACCCGAAATGAAAATTCTCGCAGCCAGGGTTCTCTCCTTTGCAGCATTAATAAGTACTGTGAAATCTGCCTTACGAATCTCAGACTATCAGAGTTTGTTTACAACAACTGTTACTGTTAATGAGAGAGTGGCAAATAGAAAGCCTCTTTTAAAAAGTATATATGGCATGTCAAAGTTTGTTGGACAGCTGGAAAAAAGTTCTATGGTCTGAGGAGAGTAAAATTCAGCTTTTTGGCTATCAGACTAAATGCCATGTTTGGCCTAAGCCAAGCACTGTACATTATCAAAAACTGGAGCATATATACCATGAATCATTGTGGTTGTCATGAAATGAAATTCTCTCCAGTGCAAAAAAAGTGAGGCTTCCAAAAGAACCTAGGAGGCATGCCAGAATTCTACCTGGTCTGCCCAGCAGAGGCTCACCAGACTTCAGCCAGGCCTCCAGGTCAACATCTGGCAAAACAACTAGAAATATTGAAAAAATATCACAAACGCTCCACAAGTTGAAGGATGGCCATTAAACTTTGGCTTGTCAAAACAGGGCCAACAAAGAATCTTTACAAAGAGATAATTTATTTCACAAAACAGAAACATATTAGGCAAAAGCTCCTCAGAGTAAAAAGGGGCAGTAAAGGAGTTGCCTAAAATGCAAGCAACAGCAAACAAGTCCCAATACACAGCACAGAGGTAGAATACAAGAAAACAAGGCAAGAATATAATTTAGGAAATAGTAAATCAAATCAGCAAAAGCAGTACTTATAAAATTCCTATTAACAATGAGAGATCCCTACTCCTGAGCCGTCTCTCATAAAATATAATATAAATAGCCTGAGGAAGGGCTTAGGAGTAGTGATAGCCCCTCCTGGGGCTCCACCTCCAAAACACATGGAACATAACCACATTTGAAAAGACAGTTCATAATTATAAAATCAATGTGAAATCAACAAAAATAACATAATGACATGGAAAATAGTCATTCAAACTTAACAAAAACAATAAAACATTAAATACATGTAATTTTAATCCAATGCATGACCTTGTTGGAAGAATCATGCTGTGAGAATGCTTTTTTGCAGGAGGACTGGAAGGCTTGTTAGGAAATCCTGGAGGAAATGCAGTGTGCAAGAAACCTGTGTATTAGGAGAACGCATTTACCAGAAAGAAAATGACCACAAGCATAAAGCAAAAGCTAATCAGAAATTGCTTAAAAATAATGTTAATGTCCTTGGGCCTCATGTATAACACAATACGTAGAACTCGTATTAAAACAAAGTGGAAATGTGCGTATGCACAAAAAATTCCAGATGCATAAATCTGTGTGTATGCCAAGTTCCACACACTTCCCCTTTACAAATCCCAATGAGTATTAAATTTAATTACGTGAACATGCCTACAGCCCCACCTCGACTTCTCCCAGAATTTCACATATTTTAATATGCAAATCAATATAAATATCACCTTCTGTTCAGTGTTTGTTTAAAAGACGATGGAAAAGGCATATGAAAATAAGAAAAATTTCAGTGAATGCGAAGTGGAGGCAAGTAAAAATGTACCATTTGTTGGCTTACGCATTGGTATGAGCAACAAAAGTGTGGTGGAGACTCTCGAAAGTTCAAGTGTTTATTCTGTTTCAGATAATATTACAAAAGCTCACCCCCATGTAATGATATGATGGTGCTGCTGCACCAAGTACATCTTCCCGCCCTGCCTGTGCACATACCTCTGCCTTGGAAACTGCTGGTAAGCCATCAGGTTATGTGCTGACCGACGCTGTTCAAAATGCAATGGTCTCAGTCTTGTTCTGGACTCAGTTGTATGCACATCAGTGCTGCGTATTTGATAAAAAACGACTTTGCAGCCAGGATACCATATTATACGGGTGGCTGCCCCAAACCTTTATCTGTTTATGTCTCGTTTTTGTGACAATATATATATATATATATATATATAGATTCTGAAGTGTCCTGTACCCTGCTTGGTTGTGACTTAAAAGCACTTTGAGCTACATTATTTGTATGAAAATGTGCTATATAAATAAATGTTCTTGTTGTTGTTATGCATACAATCATATTGTTTTTCTTCCGTTCAATTTATCTTGCTCCCTGTTTATATTGGGTGCTCTATTTTAAATTTAGCACAGAAAATAAACCTTAGAAGAATCTTTTTTTCCAAAGGGCTTACTAGAAAGAGTAAGCAATCCACGTAAAATGAACAGTCAACAAGTAAAGTTCAATCCTTTCTTTTGTTTTACATTTTATATTTTAGAGCTCTATTTTAATCTTTACTAAAAAGAAAATGGGGAAAATATTTGATTTCTATTTTAAAATTAACCTAATTTCAAATGGACCTAGTGTCTCTGCTGGCTGCAAGAGGCATAGTTGATGAGAACCAGTTTTCTAAACCCTGTTATTGCCAGATCAGTTCCTGCCTCTATACACTGTATGGCCCTCCCCAAAAGTTATGGCCAGTCTTACTTTCGGACTGTACTTGCCAAGTGCATTGGGAAGGTGTTTACTATAAAAATACACTATATAAAATAACACTTATTGTAAACCAATTGTTTCACAACAAGAATGAGCTACAGTATATCCTGTTTTGTTTGGTTCCTGTGTAGAAATACAGTATGTTATTTATTGAACAGCAGTGTTCTAGTCCAGGAAAGCTGGCTTTTTCTTGATGTACATGTAATTGTAATGTGAAGTGATCTGTGACAGTTGTTCAGTCCTATTAAGCCAGCCTTGACTTTCTGAACAGCAGCCATTTAGCTTCATGCCACACTAAAGGAAATTTCATGCCAAGAAATGACCTATTATGTTACAGTAGTAATTTTCTGTCAAATTTTAGATTACAGGTGTTCCAAGCCACCACAGTTTCAAATTGCTGGATAATGCTGTAGAACAATCTGAAATGGAGCTAGAATGTGTTGAACATGAATGAATATACTGAAATTCTGAAAAACATTTATATATTTTCTCAAAGATGGGTGTAGAATCATTAAAGGCAACACGTCTACAACTGCAACCCATTAAATGTCCTAAGAGAAGAGTTGGTGGAAGCATAATAACTCAGACAAGTAATCCAGACAAAATTTACAATATAGTTTATAGTTTTTATTTTTATCAATCATACAGCATAAAACAAAAATGAAAATGATGTCAGGAGCTGCTCACAGGCTCATTTACATCCTTCAACTGTGAGAGGATACCTGTATCAATATGGCAAATGCCCGAATTGCACACATAAGCTGTTATTCCCCAAAACTGTCAATGCCATGGGATAGGGGCAGTGCTAGCTGTTGTGTCACTTCACTGCCTAAGTCTATTAGGTTATTTGCTTATAATAAAATGAAGACATTCTAATTTAATCGAGAATGAAATAATTATAAGTCAATAAATGAAGCACACTTTGTTCCAAAACTAAGCAAAAAATCCTTCGTCAGTTTCACCTCAAACCATGCCTTTTTTGATTTTCACAACTTGAGCTGAATATTCCACCTGTGAACTGGTTTATAGTGATAATTTTCACAAATCATATGCTGCTTTATGTTAAATACAGCTGTAATGGACTTTTAAGTATAATCCTATATTTCTTACAAAATATTAAGAATGAATGATATTATTGATGGTTATAAAACCAATTATAAAAACATTTGTGGAATTATTATTATCATTAGTATATCAGTATATATTATGAAGAGGTTTTTAGTAAGAACTGCCTTAGTATTACAAAATTACAATATATTTTACTTTGCTCATTGAACATACTACTCCTTCCCCTTGGGTTTCTTTTTTATTATTTTTTGGAATTTTTAAATAAAAAGCATGCATTATTTAAAAGCTAAGTTAGCTTTTGAATGTCAATATTTGGCAGGAGGTCTAGCATCTCAGTTTTATGTTTATTTAAGCTAATTCTCCAAATCTGGACAGCACTGGATTAATTGCAGCAATCAATTACTAAAACCTGGACATTAACTAAATCTGCATTTACATTCAAAATTAATCAATCACAGTGTCATGAGAGGAATAAAAGGATTATGTTGGTGTGAGTGGTATTTTACTATTCTGAATTCAAGGCAGTGTGGTTCTTATAAAGAATCTAACTTGAAGTTACTAAAATCAGTTTTATGGCAAATGAATTGGTACAGCCTCTCCAGGAATCGCCAACTTATCATGGTGGAGAGGTTTGCATGCTCCTGTGAACTAGGGAGCAAAAGTTCCTGGCAGAGCAAATTGTTCCCAGGTGAGGGTCAGGCAAAGAGTGATTAATAGCCCCTTTACGATACAGTGGTACAAATATAAAAAGAGTTCCCTACCTAGTATGAGGTTATCAGAGCCTACACCTGGAGAAAGGCCTGGATTAGTACCCACAGGAGAGTGCCTACTACAGGGCCCAGTCAGGAACAGCCCAAACTCATGATGTGGGACTACCCTCCTGTGGTCCCACTATGTGCAGGAGGCATAGGGGTCGGTGTGACGGTGCAGGTAGGCCCCACGCTACTGGGTCCTTCCGGTGAACCACTTGAACCCGCCACCACCAATAATGTACCCAAGGATAAGCCAGTGGATGAGGACACAACACACATATAGTGAGTGGTAGATGTACAAGTGCTCCAGTGCTTCTTTTAAAATCCAATAACATGAATAGTGTTCAAAAATGCAGTGCAAACCTTCAATAAATAAATAATCCATAAAAACAAATGATGGTGGAGTGTAAAAACAGTTCCAATAAGCAAATCCGTTAAAAAAACATTGAGGTTAAAAGCCAGAGACAGTCCACAAGACTTTACCCCCCAAATACTGCCCTTTTAAACCTGGGGTCTCCTTCCCTTTATCCCATTTGGACCTTGCGGGAGGAAGAGACACCGACCAACAGGTGTAGTCAACTTTCATATCCTGACTCTGTTCCCTGCCGCCTTTCAATTTGCATGCATAGGGCATCCTGTCAAGCCACCCATGCTCTCCCACTGTACACACTTGGCTCTTGCAGGAGACACCGTCAATTGGGCTGCTCGTACTCTCCGGCAATCTCTCAGTAGGAGCGCCCTTTCTTTAGCTTTCAGGCTCCTGTAGCCATGAAGCTTACTCTCAACCACCTGCCTCTTGCTTCCTGCAGCACAGGTGCTCTTGCTCTCTCTTTTCGTGGCTCTGTATTCTTTCCTTTTACTTTAACTTCTGTCTCTTGCTCGTCCTTCTTTCTCTCCCTGGCCAGTCTATTTTTCCTCCCAATTGTTGTGCTGGCTGTCACTTATATGCCACAGTGGGTGCCGCATCACAGTCGCGCACTGCAGGAAGCCAATGAAGCAATTGAAATGAAGCAATTGAGACAGATCACAGCCTCACATGCAGGTGTGTCTCACCCCCAATTACTCCACCAACTTCCTGCAGCTGCATGCGTACGCACACCCAAGGAGATCACATTGGCCAATTATTTATTTATTTATTCAAAATCGGCCACCTTTTTCTAAGCCGTGGACCCACTATACCACAGTCGGGTGCATTGAGACTTGGGTGGCAGTCAAAGGCAGAGTTCTTGGCGGATTGGAACTGTGGTGCATAAACTGACTCTTGGGATGTGGAATGTCACTTCTCTTATGGGATGGAACTGGAGTCAGTATGTAAGGCAGAGCATTATCAACTACATATAGTTTGGCTCATGTCCACTCACTTTCTTGACTCAGTAACTAAACCTCTTGAAAGAAACTGGTCTCTCCATTACTCTTGAGTTTCCCAGGGGGAAAGGCTTTGGGTGGAAGTGGGCTTCTTACTGAGTTTATCCTAGATATCAAGAGGACTGTCTCTGTGTGACTCAAGTTTGCTGGGGGTTATGGCTCTGACTGCTGCATGCTTATTTACCAATTGGGATCTCAGAGTATCAGGCCTTCTTGGAGTGCCTAGAGGGGACCACAGAAAGGGTCATAGGTGGCAGTTCCATAGTTCTGCTGGATGACTTAAATACTACATGGGTAATGATTGAGAAACCTCAATAGGTGTGATTGGAAGGCATCATGAGTGAGGGAGAAAGGGATGGTGAGATCAACAATGAATCTGGGTGGCTAGTGCAGTTATGCAGTCATTAAGCCAGTCTGTATGGGTGAAGAGGAACCAAGCTAGAAGGTAAAGCTCTCAATTTATCAGTTGATCTGCATCCATACTCTCACCTATGGTCATGAGCTTTGGGCAATGACTAAAAGGATGAGTTTGTGGGTATACGTGGCCAAAATGAGCTTTCTCTGCCGGGTGTCTGGGCTGTTCATTAGAGAAAGAAGAAGAAGCATTATCATCCAGGAGAAGCTCAGAATGGAGCCGCTAACCCTCTGCATCGAGAGAAAATCTGATACGGATGCCTCCTGAAATCCTTTCTTTGGAGGCTTTACGGGCACGACCAACTAGGAGGAGGTCCCAGAAAAGACCTAGATCCCACTGTGGAAGGTCTATATCTCCAAGATGGCTGGGTCCCACAGTATGAGTTGGCAGGTGTAGCTGGAGAAAGGGACATATGGCTCTTACTGCTAAGACTGTCCCTGTGATCTGGTCTCAGATAAGCGGTGAAAAATAAATGAACGAATTGGTAAAGAAGTTTGATTTTTAGTAAATCTTTGTAGAGGATATGGAGACAAGATGGAATAGTTTTAAAACAAAAGCACATTGTATAAAAAAAAGAAATGAAATCAAGACTAGCTTCCAATTCCAAGTATAGTATTGAGTGCAGGAGCACAATACTGTACAACCATTCTTAACACAAAGGTTTAAATTATAAAAATTGGTGGAATGTATTAGAGAGACAATTATAAACAACAGAAAGAATGCAAAGTATAACTGAATGGGTAAAATGAAAACACTTACAATTCATAGTCATTACGTAAGATAGTTGGTGCAATACTAATTAGACTCTCGTATGTCACCATTTAATATTCTCCTTGGACCCTATGACCTTTTAAATGTGCTATATAAATAAATTGACATTGACATTGACCTCTTATGTTCTGCTGCTAGATGAGCTCTCACAAAATGCTCACATCTAGGCTCCACGCTAACTGGTCCTTAGACAAGAATGGGCTTTTAACCCCTGGTTCGTTACTACTGGGAACAGGATACACTGGGTATTACTTTAAAAGTCCCAGATGAAGAATAAAAGCCCAGAGGCTTTCAAAAAATCAGCTTCAGGCACTCCTGCACCTTCAAGTTAGGGCTGCCATAGATAAATTATATGTTAGTGAATTCTGACCACCTCTTATTCAGTACATTTGCTATTTTTTTAATATTTTGAAATAAATACAGTATGTATGCTATTGGCAACATCAGAAAGAATAAATCAATGTATTACTATGTGCTGTGTGACCTTGTGAAATATTCAGGTATATATTGTCACACATGTGCGCATGGGAGGCAGCTAAAGGGCTTGAGTGAAGGCAGTTCTGACACATGCCGGGAGGTGGCAGAGTGCACTGACTCTTTTTCTCACTTCCCTGTAGACCATTCCTGGGAGACTCCACCTGGCTCTCTTGACATCACTTCCAGGACCGAACCAATGGAAAAAGACCATACCAGCTCCGGCCCCCCTGATGTCACGTCCGGGCCTGATCCAATGAGCGATGAACACGTGCCCGATCCTTATGACCTAACTTTCTGTCTTCCCCTTTAAAAGCCTGCCCTTTTTCCCTTTTTCCTCAGTCTTGTCTTGGACTCGTTGTATGCAGTTCAGTGCTGTATCTCTTTGAAAAGAACGACTTTGCAGCCAGGTTTTGAGATTATACGGGTGGCTGCCCCAAACCTTTCTTTAAATATGTCTCAACTTTGTGACAATATATACAGTGGTACCTCGGTATGCATCTTTAATCCGTTCCAGATCCTTTGACTTATACAAAACAGGACGTATACCAAACAAATTTTTTCCATAAGAAGTAAAGGGAAAATGATTAATCCGTTCCCATGAAAAAAAATCCTATTGTTATTGGCATATTATACATTGATGGGGTTGTATAAAATAATTTAAACATTGCTTAATACTAAAATGCATAAATACAAAAGCAATTAGATGAAATAAATGAAAATTTAACCTCAATTTACTTTTTAATAACGTCATTGTTTTTCACAATCGTAGATACCGTCATTCTCGGCATACAGTATGCAGCAACCATGTCCTGAATACGCATGCCAACTTCATACTTTTCAACAATCAATTCAAATTTACGCAAAAAACACAAATTCACGTGAAAATTCACATAAAGTTATAGCGCGGGTTGTTCACTGAATGCTAGCAACTGCTGTACTGATGCTCGTGGGCAGTCGTTGCTTTGTCTCGAGAGAGGTAAACAAGGGTAGTGTAGTGTTCTGTAGACTGAAGTAGCGACACACTCAGAATAACGTTTCAAATGCTGTTTATTTTGAACAATGTTTAACCAACTCTCCATATAGCATGCCTTCTAAACCACACCCCTCCCTCCAGCAGTCATACGTCTCAAAAGACTCAGACCATAGCAATCAACACCCAAACATAAAGCAATGGACAAAAGCATCATTGAACAATCATATACAACAGGTAGCACGCAGGTTGTTCACTGAATGCTAGCAACTGCCGTACTGACGCTCGTGGGCAGTCGTGGCTTTGTCTTGAGACAAAGGTAAACAAGGGTAGCACGCGAGTTGTATTCCAAACAAAGATCGTATACCAAGCAAAATTCTTCATGTCCAAACAGGACGTTTACCAAAGTTGGACTTATTCCAAAGTGGACATATACCAAGGTGTCACTGTATATATATATCTATACTAATAAAAGGCAAAGCCCTCACTGACTGACTGACTGACTGACTCTCTCACTCACTCACTGACTCACTCATCACTAATTCTCCAACTTCCCGTGTAGGTAGAAGGCTGAAATTTGGCAGGCTTATTCCTTACAGCTTACTTACAAAAGTTAAGCAGGTTTCATTTCGAACTTCTACACGTAACGGTCATAACGGTCGATAACAGTCGACAACGTCCGCCGTGTTGAGCTTTCTTATATATGGCCCCATCTTCATGAAATTTGGTAGGCGGCTTCCCTGCGCTAACCGAAACTGATGTACGTATTTATTTCGGTGGTATGACGCCACTGTCGGCCGCCATATTGAACTTTCCAACGTCACTAATTCTCCAACTTCCCATGTAGGTAGAAGGCTGAAGTTTGGCAGGCTCATTCCTTACAGCTTACTTACAAAAGTTAAGCAGGTTTCATTTCAAAATTCTACACATAACGGTCATAACGGTCAACAACATCCGCCATGTTGAACTTTCTTATTTATGGCCCCATCTTTACGAAATTTGGTAGGTGGCTTCCCTGCGCTAACCGAAACCAATGTACGTACTTATTTCGGTGGTATGATGCCACTGTCGGCCGCCATATTGAACTTTTCAACGGTCTTTGTTGCGTATGGGCCCATCTTCAAGAAATTTGGTACGCGGGTTCCCAACGCTAACTGAATCCTACTTACGTACATATATACGTCCATAGCCTGCAGCTCGGTCACCGTGTGAGGCGGCGTTGGGTCCCCCATCCCAACGCCTCCCACGTTGTTGGCTACCTGCCTATACAAGGCCATCCGTCGCTCCGGTCTCTACATTCCCTTCCTTGCTTCGCCACGGGATTCACATCTCCCTGCTGATAACTACAGCCTTTTTATTTAATCCACGGCTTCTCCGCTGTTTTATTGTTCGTTTATTACGATTATAGTTATTGTGTAGGTATTTTAGACTTACTTTACATTGTTCAGGTACCCATTTCCTTTATCATTCCAACCGTACCCCCACTAACATGTCTATCGAGGTGATCACCATCCTTCAAAGAACTGTCACTTACCGAGTGGTTTCCATGCCCGGAGATGGCACCTACCTTTTCCATTCTCTTTGTTACGTATTGCACGGCCATATCAGGCTCACTCTTGATATCCGGAGGAACATTGTGTCTTATGTATTGAATGACTGGGACAGGTTCAAGGTGTGGAATGATGACGGTACAGGAGATAATTATACTACACAGGAGCACTATAAGAGTGAAATGCTTAAGCTCTTCACCTATGGTTCTGCATGTGAGTTGATGGCTGCCGCTGAATTGTTTGGTTGTCGCTTTCAAGTGTACCGAAATGGCCAAATATTTTACACCTTTCAACAATCGCCAATGCCTCTTAAACATCTTAGATTCACAGGTGACTATTTCAGCAGTGGACACTTTGATGTTTATGAATGTTTAAACTATCAAAAGCTGGATGTGGAGTTATCGATGACACCGGTTGTATGCTTACAATGCTTGACAGATACCGAATGTCACTTCAGCACAAGTCCTGCAAATACTGTCGTAATTGAAACAAACCATGAAACTCAAACCGATTATGACAGCAGCAATCCAAGTTATGAGATTTGAAACAAGATTACTGTTCACATGGCCAACTGTACGTTGCATGCTCAAGAGTAAGCTCAGCGCACAGCTTGGTCATATTACAACCGGAGGGCCGAACTGACAATGTGGTATACAAAGAGATCCTTAACAAATAATTATTAGTATATTTTCCCTCAGTTTAAAAAGGTTTAATTTTCTTCTTAATAAAAATTTTAATACGGTACTTCGCCGCTGCCGTATTTTGCTAGTATATATATAAAACACAAAAGTTTCTTAGTGGCACAGAAATCAGAAGAACACTATTTAAAAACAGGGTAAAACAAGGTAAAAAAGAACGATGACCTTCTTCTAAATTTGTATTTAAGGGTACAGTATTTTGGTACGTATTTATAACACCATAAAATTTGTTTAAAATGTATATTCTGGAGCAATTTTGATTCTGATGCTTTAAGAGGGTTCATATGCTTTTAGGGGGTTTAATCTGAACAACTCTTTTACCTCATTTTTTTGCACCTGGAGTAGAATACAATATTCAGAACAACTTATTATTCCAATTGAAAAAGCCTATCTAGTTAATTGAACTTGTGTCTTTTTCTCTATTTGTTTAAATACTACTGTTACTATTTATCTATTTATTATTCCTGTTTAAAAAATTTTCAGGGTTATTACATTCCATGGCAAAAGATACATACCCAATATTGAGTAGTATGGTACTGTGATAATGAAAAGCTTTAACACAGTAATTTTCAGAGTTGGAAAATCACCTTACAATAATATGTGCAAGACATAAAGAGAGAAGATCAATACTACAAAATATCACTTTGCCTTTTTTAAATCTTTAATTTATTTGCAACTAGATAACAGGCGGATTCAGTATCATCAAATAAACATTACATTAAGTCATCAATGCATATTTATAAAAGGAAAGATATTAAAACATGAAGCAGATGTGAAGACATAGGTTTTTCAAGTTCATTATTATACACTGGCATTGCTTATGTCGTTTTTAAGTGAAAATTATTTGACTTGTGAGACAGATTTTCCTGAACAGGTTTTATTTGTATAGCTGGATGAGGGAAATTACAAATTGTTTCATTTGTCTTTCCTCATGGAAAAGTTTGAGGGGCTCATTAAAAAAAAATCATAATTGCTGCCATCTGCCCTGATATCTGAAACCTAATGAGATTGGAATCGTTAACTAAGAGAGGATGGCACTTTATCAACAATTGACTTAGACATCTGGAGTTAATCTATACTAATTAATGGAACTAATTAGGCTTTAGTCAGTTCCCTCTGGATCCATTTATTGAGGGGGTACATGGTCAAATATTCAAAACACACACAAATAACATGTGGATGGTCCTTAAATGTAAGAGCAAGCCCCTGCACCCCAAAATGACTAGAACTTCAATGTGAAGAGTCTTATTCCTTCCTTTCAAGGGATGAAATGGAAAGAAATTATGCATCACTGTTCAGTTTTAACAGTATCAGATGCATTAATCAAAATGTTTATCAATAATACAATTCTGAAAAAAATATATTTAACAAATGGTTGATTATTGCTTATTCTACATTTAGCTAATAACTTTCAACTACATTACTACATTAGCTAAAAACTGTCTAAATGACTGACTTAATTCAATTCTTGTGCATGTAGTGTGGTTAATGCATTATGACTTTAAATGCAAAGTTTACCGTTAAGTTCTCAACCTCGAAGTCATTCTGTGAATCACTTAACGCTTCTGATTTCTACGGAAAGCCACTACATACGATAAAAAACATATTTTACTTGATAAATCTACAAGGATGCTATGGGACACTTCATCAGTGATGCCTCCTGCTGTCATCACGTATTTCTGCATTAGATGCCCTCACAACTTCACCCAGGCAACCCAGCTAGTGTTGATCAGGCCTCAACTTGTATTCCAGCAGCATTTGTCCACGGATCACCATTCTTCATACACAGCAATATTGAGATTCTTGACATCCTCTGTCATTAATCTGATGGATGATCTTTTCAGAAGCCCCTTGGTTTCAAGCAGTGTGTAAACTCTGCAGAGAGATCATCCAGCAAAGCCTCTGCAGCCCAGCTCAACCGAGTGGCAGGGAGCTTGCCATCCATTTTTCCAGCATTCCTCCAGAAGTCCTTGGTACTTAACTTGCTTCTTTTCAAATGCTTCCTCCATCACACTCTACTCACCCCTGTGTTCATTCTCTTCCTCTTCTCTTTCAAGACAAGGTCTCTGAGGTTTCTTAATGGTACTTACACACAAGCTGTGAAATACTGTACACAAAGTTGACATCTTGACCTTAAAAGTCCTCCAAACTAATTTGATTAAAATGGCTAAGTGTACTACTTTTATTAAAATGGTTGTTTGAAGACTATTGGGGACTGATGATTACTGTCATTCTAACATTGTATATTTGCATTGGTGTTTTGCTTTTTCAAGGTTCACTAATCCAAATTTCATGTGCAACTGACTTTGTTATGGCAGTAAAGTAAATTAAGTTTCCCTGATTTCCAATTATGATTTTCATACAAATAATGTAGCTTTTAAGTCACAGCCAAGCAGGGTACAGGACACTTCAGAATATATATATAGTGGTGGATTGCCGGCATTTTATTCCGGCCCTCACTCCCAGGCCGCCAGGAGGAGCTCTCCCGACAGCATGAACATGCCCTGAGTTCCAGCAGGGCATCATGGACTATGTAGTGTTTGTACACAGCCCTGCTGGATACCTTGGGGGCCACCAGGCGTCGCTGTAGGGGGGCTCGTAGGCTCTTATGTGCCCTATGACCCGGGAGTATGTCACGGTCACGTGACAGGAAGAAACAACGTGCTCCCGGGTTGAAGAAAAGGACTATTTACCCTGACCCGGAAGGAATAAGGACTTATGGACTGTTGGGCAGAAACACCTCCGGGTCAGGGAGTATAAAAGGACCATGGGAACTCCCAAACAATGAGCTGAGCTGGGTGGTAGGAGGGCAACGCATCTGGGAGTGGAGGATTGTTTATTGTTATTATTATTTGTATTGTTTATGAGTAGTGAGGAGTGGAGGGTGCTTAGTGCACATTATTATTATAATAAAAGAATTATATATATATATATATATATATATATATATATATATATATATACACAGGTATATACAGTATAGTGATATACAAGGTGGTCCAGATCTAATTATGAAGATCCAGATCGTCTGAATGACTCTGATTTATGTGGGGACGATTCCAGTTCGGCACGAAGATAATTCTTCATGTCTTCAGTTCGCACACTTCTCGATGATCTGGGATTTTTCGGGTGATTTTCTATGTAATAAACTTAATAAGTTATAGCGTAATGAAAATTGCATAATTAGATCTGGACCACTCTATAGAAGCTATATAGTGCCCAACCCGACACAGACTCACACTGAGGCACGTGTAAAACACTAAGAACTTTTATTTTTCTTCACCTGTGGGGCACATCTTCCCCGTGAACCCCAAAGGCAATACACAGTCCCAAAAGCACTTTAAGGCAACACAAAACACTTTTCTGGCACCACCACTCCTCCCGTCTAGCTTCGTCCTTGACCTTCCAACTCTGGCCACTCTGAGTGGTGGTGGCTGGCCCCTTTTATAGCCCAACCGGAAGTGTTCCAGGTGCTTGACCACCTGGTCCCAATTGCACTCCTGGGTGAGGCTGAAGATTTTTCCAGTCGGGCTGTGGAATCCACGCAGCACCCACTAGCGGCCACCCCAGCTCCCAACTGGGCTGTGGAGGACTCCATCTCCTATGGAGCCCTGCGGGAGGTTGGAGAATCACCGTCGGCCAGGGAGGCTGCCACCAAGCATCCCGGGGGAGGTATTGAGCTGCCCACTTTAAGGTTAAAATTAAATAAATGAATAACAAACACCCCCTTAAAAAGTGAGGGCAAACTAGTGAAAAAGTCCAAACACCTCTATTGTGAAGCAGTGATAAGATCAGTGGGAAAACCCGTAGGATACCCCTACTAACGAAGCGGTGTTTAGAATAATGGATGAATCAACGTGTATATGAATTTACTGGTGCCTGTAGTTCATTGACTAAATTCTGCCAAAGTACAAAAGAGAATTTATTATATTATTGATTGCTCAATCCATGGACTGAGACATTTGTGAATATCTATGTGCAAATAAAGAATTGTTCTTCATTTTCATCTGGTCTTTATGAATGTCTTCTTTGAAAACTGAGGAAAGTTTTTTCCATAGCATCTTCCGCTGCTATCTGACCAGTGGAGTGATTGCCCCCTTAAGGCCCTGTCACATTAAAAGACTTTTTTCTTTTCAGGCGCAGAGTTGAGTTCATGTACTGTACATAATCTTCATGATTCAGGGTCAGTCACAGCTCTTTTTGTATAGTCTGACATACCAAACAACTCAGTCCAACCAGTCTGTGATTCACCCTGACAAATTCAAACATTTTCAGACAGGAAATAAGTAAAGCAGGTGTTCTGGACCTCACAAACAGAAATGAGGCTTGTCTGTCTGTTTTATGTACTACAACAGAATGAAAAAAAGGATAAAGACTATAGTTGAATTTGCCATACTTGGAAAACTTTCATACAGCACCAGCTTTGTCAGGCCACACAATACTGGCTGTCAGAAAAAGGGGCAAGCTCAACATACCTTGGGAATATGATACTGTGCTGGAGAGTTATCATGAAGTCTAGGAATTTGTCATGCCCTGCAATTTCTAGTCATGATCCTCAGGCAACAAGATTAACAGTCTGACATCCTCTCCGATCAGACGTCATGTAATGTGCCCCTGGCTTTAGCAAAGCCCAAACCAAGTATCACAAGAAGCACCTCCTGTATCAACTCTAACTCTACCTCTAGATGCACCCTTTCATTTCTGACCTCTGTTTATTACACCAGTCAAGCCCTTGTCAACAACTACTCCTCCAACACCAAGTTCATTTAAGTAATGCCAGGAATAAGCTTTAAAGCACCATCTGTGAACCACTTCTGGACTGTGCTACTAGACCTACTCTTAGTGGCCCTTGATCCCAATCCATACTAAAAGGCCAGGCAATCCCACAGGGGTCTCTCTAGTGTTATACAATGTAGGCAACCCTATACATCAAAACATACCCTCTCTGCTGCCACCTGTCAGACCAGAGGACTCATAACCCATAGCCTAACATCCTATGTATTCCTGTGGCCTTAGAAGGAATGGCATTCCCTATAAAGAAACATTGGCAGCAGCCCTTCCATTTTTCTTTACCCTTTTGTTGCCTGCAATGCTAAACCTCACCTGGTATCAATTTGCACACCACATAAAAAGATGATTAGCAGGTCACTTTAAGATCTGTATACTCATAAGATTGAACACAGAGGTGTTGTCTAATAGGTGGTAGAACTTTTGTTTGCAAAGGCAGAGGAAGCAATACCATTAGTTAGTAAAGCAAGAAAAAACTTACACAATCAAGATGCTGAACCAAAATTACTTTTGGTATTTAATAATTAACTCAGCAAACTCCAGAAAGGATATGAAATGTTAGTTTCCTTTCTTTTTCATTCATTCTTGTTACTTTTTCAGACAAAGCATGTTCTTCAGAGTAAATGAGTTAGGACATCTTTCCAGCAAACTTGGCAAGCCTCTTAGAGATTACATAATGAACATCTTACATGACTTTCTACTGTAATAGACCAAAATTGCTTCCTGCTATAGCAGCTGATTCCCCTTCTGGCAGGTGGGCACAGTAACTTCTGCATACAAGCTGGTGCACTAAATTTAGTGGGAAAGGCAAGCAATTTGTAATAATTGGCTTTCACACTACCTTGTAGCGATTTTCAATTTGAAATGTACAAAGCAATTCTTAATACAGAAGACCTTTTCTTTGTCATTTACTTGTAATTTTAGCAACCCTTAGGAAGCTAGTGTTTGCTGAATATCCGTTATTTTAGAAGAATGAAATTACAGATCTCGACAAGCACCAATTGTCACATAAATGCAGATCCAATTATGCTTTTTCTGCTATTAAACTGTGTCAAGCTCGGATGCTTGCTCAGGTACAGTCAGGGTATGATATCTAACCAGTTTTGCATTCATCTATTGCCAGTAACAGTAAACGAGTTGAGATCTTATATAAGCACTGTTGGTAAAAAGAAAAATATACAAATTTTAATAATACATTTACAAAAGAGCATTTGCTGGTATTTTAAGATTATACTAAGTATGCAGGGAAAACTTTCGATACTTGGTCTTTTCATGAAAAATAAACTAGCAAACATACAAAAACCAGTGTGCAGGAAGGGCTATACAAATATGCATTTTTGGCAACACAAACTTCTATACCTGTAAGATCTACAAACACTTGTGGTACTTTTGGTTAAATAACCAGGAACTTGATAAGCAAGGGGTTGACAATAAGGTTGTCGCAATACTGAAATTCATAACAGTGACACAATACTAAAAAACTATTATTTGTGAATGTGGAGAAAATAAAATAGTACTAAACTTAGCCTACAAAGCACTCTCATTGCTAAAGCTGAGAAAATGCTAATGTTTTTAATGATTATTTCATCTGTTAAAGAACTCAATGCTAATAATGTTTAATTTCAATGCTAAGTAACATCTCACTCATTTTCTTTTTTTTGGATTCACCCAAAATGAGTTATTGGATGTACCGAGTTCATTGTAGAACTTTTACTCTTGTGATATGTATAGATTAAAAGTCTGAGAAAACATATGTTTCATTATCTCTTTAATCTTTACAGTTAGAAGCAGTTAGAAAACTGCTCAGATTATTCCCATTTTTAAAGCAACAGATCCAACCTTTGTTTCCATTATATATCTATTTCTAGTCTCCCAGTTATGTCTAAATTATTGGAAAAGATTCTTGCTAATCAATTACCTAAAAATCTTGATTACAATCATTTACTAAATGAATTTCAATTTTATATATTAACTTTCTAATTTTTTTCCAACTGTGTCCCCATTCTTGTTGAAATCACTTTAAAGCACATCTGTCTTGCCTAAAGCTCTCCAAAATGTTTCCAGGGCATGATCCAAACTGCGAACACTGCAATCAAGTCCCAGCCTCACTGGGTCACATGTTTTGGGCCTGCACCAAATTAACATCATTCTGGACCAGAATTTTTAATTACCTTTCAGACAGCCTTGGTCTCACAATCCCTCCTAACCCATTAACAGCTGTGTTTGGGGTTCTTCCAGATGGGTTTAAAGTGGAGAAGGACAAACAAACTGTGATTGCATTCACTACACTTTTGGCACGCAGACTTATTTTGCTACACTGGAAGAATCCTAACTCTCCTCTTTTAAGTCAGTGGGAAACCGATGTTTTATACTATTTGAAATTGGAAAAAAATCAAATACTCAGTTAGAGGATCTGTACAGATATTTTTCAAAACATGGCAGGATCTAATCAATAATATTTTAGAATAAGCTCTTAAAGCACAGAGGAAGCAATTATTTCTGTATTTCTTTTTCTTCTCCATTCATCTCTATTGGCTTATCAAACTCATCAGTTTAGGTATGTTTACAAGCCTTAAGTTTTACTCTGTTGGCCTTGCTGTCTCTCTCAGGGGTGGGGGTCGACTTGTTCTCAATCCTATGTTTTGTAAAAATTGATTGATTTGTATGGAATGATTGCAATTACAATTAATAAAATTTCAAAAAAAAATAAAAAATAAAAAAATAAAGTAACATGTCAATCCACTGTATTAATTCCCTTCATAATATTAAACATTTCAATGATGTCACTGCCTTATCTCCTTTTGGCTGAATTTTGCTTATAGATGTACTTAATTATATTAATTATCAAACATATTCATTGATTATATTTTTAACATGATCTTGTTTCAGTACACAAAGCATGACAACATATAATTTAAGATGCATATTTAAAATAAGATATTATATTATCTTACAGACTCACAAGTGAATGATAATCATGTGGCTCAATCAGGTTTAATGATTCAGTTCAGAAATCAAATGAACATGAAACATCCAACTGATTCATGGGTAATGATCTGGTTTGAAATCAAAAGAATTATATAATGGTACATGTGCAGTGCAGTGATGTCATCTGCATTGTTATGATTTTTTTTTGGGGGGGGGGGGTTTGTACCTTTTCTGAGATGTTTAATAAAATATTTACATTTAGTTACTTTATTTTTTAACCCAAGGATCTGGTCTTAATTAAGTTGCTCCTGTGTTATTGAAAGTGTTATTGTAAAGCTGATTATTTTTTACCATTTTTTCCATGAGTCAATTTTGTGCAGTGGTTGTTAATGCTTTCCTAGGAAAATAACCCGCTAGTTAGGGTCTGTGACATCAGAAAGTTGAGTTTGTGGAAAGATATCAAAAGGATAGCATGAGTTTATTTAATTAGTGTTCCAATGACTTCTGATCTACGTACATATTTGTAACTACAGTTTAGCTTTTTTTTTATTTTGGGCATGACAATAGTGTAGAGTTGACATCCCAGTTGTGAACTTTTACTTGTTTTTCTGGCTCACATCTCTTTACCTGTTCCTTTATTTTCAAATTCTCTGTCACTTTTTCACTGACAGAATAGGCACAATTCCTTAAATACTGCCATGACGGATCATTCACTATCCATGACTGGGATAAAAACAAAGAACTCTGAGCATTTATTTTTGAAATCTTTTTTGTTTTCTCCTTTGGCTTTGATTCTTGGTTATTGTTTGTCTTTGGTATTAGACTTAATGTCCTCTTGGTTTGACGTGTTCCTTGATTTGACTCCATTTCATCTCCTGGTTCTTAAACTGTTATTTTGTTTATTCTCTCAGTCTTCAGGCAAGACAACATTTCTGCAATTCCAGTCTCAGTTCTTGTATTATGCCCAGAGGTAGACATTGTATGCCCTGCTTTGTTTACTGATGGTGATCTATTCTACCAGTTTACCAGTTTATAATTAGACTAGTGCTTTTTCCTGATGCAGTCTCCTAGTTCTGCTACAGTGTCAAAGTTTTACTAATTTCAGTTGTTATGACATAATGAGTTAATCAACAAAGAAAAGAAGAAGTAAATAATGGCAAAACTAATTCAGTTTAATTGGTTTATTCTTCGTTATCACACTTTTACTGCTATACATTATTTAGAAACATAATATGAAAAATAGAAAATGCAACATATACACAAAACATCATGTAGAGAAACATCAGGCAATATATAGTACAATATATTATACTAGACATGCTAGTGCCTCTCATATTACATGAAAAAGACAACTCAAGACAAAGCAGGGTCAAGGGACTGATAGATAGATAGATAGATAGATAGATAGATAGATAGATAGATAGAT
>JANRMT010028174.1:111936605-111959058 GCA_026402145.1 Polypterus bichir lapradei | reverse complement strand
TGTAATACCCAGAAAGCTGCAGGTTAGTTTAATTAGGTAAAGCCAATTCTGCCTTTCCATTATTGAGTATATTAGTGGGTCCGCCTCTGAAGCAGTTGCAGCCTTTTATCGTTTAGTATTATTCACCAAGGTGTCTGCTTTGCTTGTTTTTGATTGTCACTATTAGGATGCAATGAAGGGAGCAGACTACACAGAATTAAGAGAAGACCAATAGAAAAACAACAAAAAAGAGTTAAGTATTTAAAGCTATAGCAAAAAATATAAATATTTCTATATGTATAATAATAAAAATCAGTACTGTTGTGCTTTAATAAATACAGAATAAGAGAAGAGAAAAAAGACCAATTAATTAAATGAGATCACTTATTATCAATTATTATCACTTACTGTGAATCTGGTTGGAACACAAACCTGCAGCCACAGGGGGTCCCCAGGACTGAGTTTGGGAACAATTAATTAATTACTTAATTAATTTTATAGCCTTTACTTTTGTAAGGTTTTCTTCACTTTTCAAGAAACTTTCTGAGCAACTTTAGCCTTAGGGCCACTGTTTTAGGGGTCCTTGGTGTAGTGCAGTTTAAAAAAAATAAATAATCTCAACCCAAAGTGTATAGGTGCCAACTGGGTGTGGATGTGTGCACGCACACTACGGCTTTGTTTGGGGTGCTTGTCTATTCACACACTCACATGTAAATGCAAGCAGATGAGTCAGGTGCCTCATTCACACAATGGAGGAAGCAGAGAGTATCACACCTTCACACAATCAGGTCATATAAAGGGGGCCTGCACGGCAGAGAAGGAATGACCAACATAGCAAAAACAAAGGAAGAAATGTAAAGGCTAGACAGGGGTTAAAGGAAGGATGGAAAAAGAGCAGGAACAGGACAGGAGCCAGTGTAATTGTGAGAGGATGCAGGCAGATTGGAAAGTGGGAGGGAACTGGAAAGTGAGAGGGAACATTCCTGCTGAGCATTAATGGAGCAGGAAGTGACCAAGTGCTCTGGGAGGCCCCCCAAAATCCTGATGGACTGTGGCGTGGGGAGAGCAAGGAGCAAATATCAGTGCAGTACCATGTGAATGCAAATGGACTGGCAACAGGGGCCTGAGCTGGATTAAGGGTTGTCTGCGCCTGCTAGAGAATGTCTCCTCGTGTTGAGCAATCCAAAAAAGGGTAAACCAGAGAGCTACTACTGGATTTTAGAAGGAAGCAACATGCCACAGATTGCATTTTAGGGACATGATTTTACTATTTTTAAATTCATGATTAGATACGGTGGTCTTCCCAGACTGTCTGATGACTGCTGTTGTTAAACCCCTGCTCAAGAGTAGGGGGAGTAAATGCTAACTTTTTTCATTTTTATTACTATTTAATTTAATATTGTTTCTTTGTATCAGTATACTGCTGCTGGATTATGTGAATTTCCCCTTGGGATTAATAAAGTATCTATCTATCTATCTATCTATCTATAAGAAAAAAAATATTGATTCCTCCGTTTTTGAAACTTTTAGACCTGTTTCTAACCTGCCTTTCTTAAGTAAAAGGCAGTAAATATGCAGCTAAATGATCACCTGAATAAACATTCTCTTCTTGACAAGTTTCAGTCAGGTTTTAGAACAAATCACAGTACAAAAACTGCACTAGTTAAAGTAGTAAATTACTTGCGAGTAAATGCGGACAGAGGCCGTTTATCTGTTCTCATCCTCTTAGATCTGAGTGCTGCATTTGATACCATTGATCACACTATTGTTAGAAATCGCCTTAGTCAATGGGTGGGCCTGTCTGGCAGTGTCTGAAATTGGTTTGAATCTTAATTGGCAGGTAGAAAACTCTTTGTTAGTTGTAATTATACTTCAAAGACACATGACATTCTATATGGTGTTCCACAAGGATCTATCCTGGGTCCGCTGCTCTTTTTGATTTACATGCTTGATCCATTAGGCTTAAAAGTCAAGTCAGAGGTAAATAGTTTAGGGGTAATTATTGTCTCTGACCTAAATTTTAAATCACGTATTAATCAGATTACTAGGACAGCATTTTTTCACTTAAGGAATATAGCAAAAGTTAGATCCCATGTAACTTTTCAAGATGCTGAAAAATCAGTTTGCGCTTTTGTTTTCAGATTACTGTAATGCACTCCTCTCAGGACTACCCAAAAAAGACATCAATCAACTGCAATTAGTGCAGAATGCAGCTGCTAGAATCTTAATTAGGAAAAGAAAATCTGAGCACATTTCTCCAGTTTTGATGTCACTACATTGGTTACCTGTGTCATTTAGAATTGATTTTAAAATACTGCTTATGGTTTACAAAGCCTTAAATAATCTCACTCCATCCAATATTTCAGAATGTCTTTCACCTTACACTCCTAATTGTAACCTTAGATCTTCAAGTGAGTGTCTGCTTAGAATTCCAAGAACTAAACTTAAAAGAAGTGGTGCGGCAGCCTTGTGCTGTTATGGACCTAAAATCTGGAATAACTTACCAATAGAAATTTCTCTGCTATTCTTTTTCCGGTTTTCTGTGGAGGCGATCTGCACCACCTCCACCTGATCAAAGCACTGTGATGTCCCTACATTGATGGATTGAAGGCCAGAAGTCCACATGACCCTCATCGTCTAATTCTTCCATGTGGAGCCTGAAAACCATGAGGACTGATTGAGGTCATTTATGTTAGGTAGAATGCCAAGTGGGGGCTGGGCAGTCTCGTGGCCTGGAACCCCTGCAGATTTTTTTTTTCTCCAGCTGTCTGGAGTTTTTTTTTTTTTTGTTTGTTTGTTTTTTCTGTCCTCACTTGCCATTGGACCTACTTTTTTTCTATGTGAATTAGTATTGCCTAATTTTATTTTTATATTTTTTCTTTTTTTTTTCTTTCTTTTTTCATCCTGTAAAGCACTTTGAGCTACATCATTTGTATGAAAGCGTGATATATAAATAAATGTTGTTGTTGTACCCAGGATTTTTAACCTCATTTTAATGGATTATTTATTATTGTATTTTTTAACCTCCACATTCACTTGATTTTATTGGATTATTTACTTACAGTATTTTATAAAGACTTTGCACTGCACTATAGAACACTATTTGGTTTTAATAAAAGCACTGATCTACTTATGCATCAAACACTTGAGAATGTATGTGTCCTTATTTGCCCAGCTCATCTCAGTCTATGACTATTGATGGATATCGGGGAAGCAACAAGTGGACGTGGAGCTAACCCGGACCATCACCGCTACACAATTGTTTGTCTGCAATAGTGTCATTAAACTGTTTGTGTAAGCTAAAATTCTCTGTTATTATTATGCCTGAAAAATATGTGCCTGGAATACAATATCTATTTACAATATCTCATTAGCTTTTCTTTCTAGTTTATCAGTCTGCAAAAAGCTACACAGCACATTAAACATTTTTGTGTTTGTTATGTTTGAGTATGTAGGTACCTGCCATTTATTCTTTAGGCCATTTGGATCTACAAAATGCAGAAATCATTCATTTTAAAGCTTTAATTCTTCATTATTTCATTGGTGAATTACACAAATAATTCTAATATGATAGATATTTTGTTTTTCAATTATACACAGCATCTTTGTCAAATGGACGCTAACATATTTAGTGTTCTTTCCCTTGAAACAAATTCCATGAATATCACACTGCTTTCAAAGTATTCTTTAGCTTTGTAGGAAGTAAAGCAGGGATCTCAGTTTTGAACCCACACAGGCACATCAAATAAAAGTAGGATATTGTTTATGGATGTAAGAAGATGTGAGAAAAATAACTGATTGATAGATGTTGCTCGATCAGTTAATTAATTGTCTGTTATTTCAATAATTTGATAAGGCTCCCACTTTATTTTCCTTACCTTTCTCTGTAGTGGGGGTCTCAGACCATTAGACTTTTATCAAGCTATCTGAAGTTCATTCATTTCAAGAAACGGAATAATACAATTTACTGATAAAGGATTACAGAAATATGATAACTGCATATATATCAACGCAGAAGGTGGATCACAAGACTGACAAGACAGACAAACATAACAGAGAAGAGGCTGGCTGTTTACTATCTTGGCACAGATAAGCAGTTTTAGGAAACCAAGGCTTTAAGAATTATGTTTGATGCTGTCTCAGATGAGTGTTTTTGCTCCAGGTTCAAGTGGAGGACTCTGCCTGCATTGAAATGTACTCTTTGTCTTTGCAATTTGGTCGTTGCCCATGGTATCCTGTGATGCTGCTTTTCTCAGCTTGCTGATAGGCTGATTGCTGTGCCCTTTGCAACTTCATAGGGAAAAGAATTACTCTTTCTGGAACAACGCTGTAGGTGCTGAAGTATCCTTGAAATAATTCTGCTTCTCAGTTTTCTCAGACTGGGTCCAATCACTGGCACAGAGCTTGGCTTGGCAGAGTGGTCTTAGAGCCACGTCAGGGCATCCAGCTTCAAGGCTCTCTAGAGGGTAGCTTCCAGACCAAAGAATTATTTGTGATCTATTTGCTTTGCAGACAGTGGATAGCGTCTCTCCCCAAAGACTGTCACTTGTCAGCTTTCAGTTTGCAAAGAGTACAGTTTATTGGAATTCAGCTCCCCTAAAAAGAACAAATCCTCAGCATTTGGTTAACCCAAAGACAGAGTGACTCATCAGCATTCAGAGAGAGTGGAAGAGAAAGAGGCAGTGAATTTTGAAGGAAGGTGTAACCTTTGGTGAATGGATCAAGATCCCTTCCTGTTACAGTTCCAGTGGCAGCTTACCAGGAAGGGTTCAGTTCACAGTCACAAGATTAAAATGAATGCCCTTTTGGGTGTCTTCATGTCTGAAGGAGTCATTGCAGATGTGTTGGCCCAACTCAGATTTACACCCTTATTATCAGGTGAAGTACAGGGCTGACAAAAGTCTTGGTTCAAGCTGCAGTTTATCCACTAGTGCAAATGGATTTCTGCATCCCTGTTATATCTGTTGTCTTAACACTAAAATTACTAGAGCCTACGAAAAGACTTGTATATCTGTCCCACCTTAAATTGCTTCTTAAATCCGTTCACACCTCTCCGCCAGCATCGTCACCTAAATGTGCTGATAAAGACAAGCTGCAAGCAGCCGGCTATTCCATCCGTCCACCGACTTAGAACGTGCACGAACTTCTCCCAGCTCATGCCTTGATTGATTATCTGGGAGTGAAGTGGAGTTTGAGTGGAAATAATAGATCGTTATTTGGAACACACGCATTTCATGTGTGTTCCGTTTCTACAGTAATCTATGTAAACACATTTTTAAAACAGAAACGTTTTTCATGGTCTAGTAGTAAATGACAAAATGTAAGCATAAACTATATAATGTATGAAGCCTGAAGTCCAAATATCAAACTTGTTCATAACAGAACAAGTGCGCTTTCATTCAAAAATATAACTGCAGAAAAAAAGCCACCTTAGCATGCCACATTGACACACAGTCACTACAACTGCCTTGGTGGTGTAATGGTATCAGCTGCTGACTGGTAATCAGAAGGTCCCGAGTTTGATCCTGCACGACTCTGTTTTGAGAAGTAAACTATTACTATTCTTACTATTTTAGAATAAAAACATACATTTGATTTCAGTCTGTAACAGCCGGTGTAATTTATGATACTTGTAAAGGTTAGCTTTGTTTTTTTTTATTCACTTTTCATTCTCCCAGTCGCATTCAGGATCCTTCCCTAGCTGCCACCAGCCCCATCTGACACTACTGTTTTCACATAAAGATGCGCTATAGCTCTGCAGTGTATCACGACACATTCTCGTACCAATGCTTGCGAACTGAAGTGTCTGCATGCACTTTTCGTGGCATTACATGTGTATTTTTTGAGCATGCCCATGTCGCTCAAACACAGGAACATATGTTGGTGTACAAGTATAACAAAACAAGTATAAATAACATTCGAGCTATAACGTCTCCAAATAAATAACATTCGAGCTATAGTGCGTTTTTAAGTGATCCAATTTTTTCCAAGTGGCAAAAGAAAAGCTTTCATAATTTTGAGTCTGAAATTGATTTACAAGAACCAAACAGAGTTGATATGGAACCTATTCTTCATTCTACTAATGGATGCATCAACATCGCTAATCACATAAGAGATGAAATGAGATAGTCTTACAAAACAGAATGTCATGTCTAGTGGCAAAATATTGTCATTTATTGACAAGTCAACGATGTTGAGCAACAAATCTACGCTCATTGTTTATGTTTGTGCCTATCTGGCGGACAGATGAATAAACTCGTCAATACATTTATTTTTGGCTTTAATTGAACTTGAAAACACAACATTAAAAGGGAGTTTTAATTTGAGTGCCTTAAATCTTACGGTTTAACAGAGAACTTTTTGAAATCTAACTTGGTTTGTGTTGCATGTGAATATGCAGCTGTTGTAGTAGGATGTAAAATCGGCATTAAGAAGCTAATGACAGACAAGTTTCCATCGGTTATCTTTTGGTACTGTGTAAATTACAGATTGTAACTCTCTGATGGTGATGTAATCAAAGAAGTTTCATTGATAAGCTGTACATGCTGTACCATTCCTCACCAAAAAACAGCAGAGAATTACAAATATGCACAAAAAAGCTGGACATCAGATGCTAAAATTTGGTCAAATTCTAAGCACACGATGGGTAGTGTTAAGTTACCATACCGCATCTGCAGTTTGGGAAAACTACAAAGTTGTGATTAAAAATTTTGAGAAAGCCAAGCAATGTCCATTGAACAGAGCAGTGTTTGTATGAGGGTTTGCAAGGAAAACTCACTTCAAAAGAGTTTGTGTGACACCCTTCAAGAACCATCAGAATTAAGTTTCAAACTGCAAGATTGCAGCATCAATTTGTACAAAGCAAATTAAAAGATACAAATACTAGTTCAACTTTTCAAAGAAAGGCTGACAAATCTGGTTCACTATTATGAGATGGCTGCAACGGCTGTGAAAAATCCCAAGTTCAGTGGCATGTTGCTTCACTGCAATGATTGTAGAAATGATCCTCCAATTGATACAGTTGTCAAGCAATGACCTGAGGATGTACATAATCATTTGACCTTTGGCAAAAAAGAAATTAGAGGTTATCTGTACAAAACTACAGTTATCCGAAAGAGACACGAGATGTGGATTCTGTCAGTACCTTATTAAAAAACAGTCCAAGAAACTGCACCCTCTATTACATGCTCTTAGATTTAAGTGAGTGGGAATATGGGTTTTCACAAATGAATCTAATTGTTACTCCAATGACAGCATGATACTGACAAGCACTGTCTCCACATTTCTTTTCATATGATTGGTTGGCCCAATATAATGCAGTAGAGTACACTTGATGATTTGTCATTTTCAAATTTTAAATATCATGTTTCACCAAATAAACAAAACTTGTAGTGCTAGGACTCCCTGCCTCTCTATGCCTTCACTGTACTTCAAAGTTGATTCAAACACAATATATGGTAATTTCCTACTATACCTACCCCAGCTTTGTCACAGATGTATGTTGTCAGACTGTGAAAGTGAATTAACAGGATATTCCATTGAGGCACTGACTCTACAACCAGAATGGCAGCACAGCATATACTGAGTTTATTTTTGCACTATTTTAAACATTTTTTTATTTTGTTTGTATTATGAATTTTGGGACTTGCAGAATTGCTCACTGTTTGCATTATTCATTTTTCTTACTTTTGAGATATTCTATTGTATTTATGGTTTTGTTTACATGCAGGAATTTGCAGCATTTCCTGACCCCTGGCATTATTGCCTTATGTGTGTATGGATAATAGCCAGTAGCTATTTTATAAAAGTTTTTTGGCATGCATTATCATTTTGCTAGTCCTCTGCTAGTCAAAAGCAGGAGATGAAGTTTCTTCTTAGAATAAAATTAATTAGACAGAAAAAGAAATACTGAAAATGAAGAAAAAAATCACTTATTGTTTTTTGCTTTGTTTCTTCATTTCAAAGACACCTTTCATTTATAGTGTAGCGAACTGTAGATGAGAATAAGGATAGGCTGAAAGAAATATTTATTTTGGATATCATTTGTATTTTTTTAATAATCTTACCTGTTCGAGTAGCCAGCTCTCTCTGCACAGCAGTAACATTGCTTCTTTGTGGCAAAGTCAACTGTTCATTGTTTCACTGCGCGGCATTTGCCACATGGTTGTATATTCCCTGACTTGGAGGTAATCCACAGTTTACTAGGCACGTATCATAGAGACCCTGTGATGTCATTATTTTTTTTTTCAACAAGCAACCCATTCTTAGATGGCCAAGTAGCTTTCCGGTAGTTCCATGGTTTTGTCAGTTCGCTCACTGGTGGAGCTCCTGGGTAACTGTGCATTAGCTAATCTAACAAAGAAAATGCTTGATTTTGTTTGGCTATACCACTATTCACTTTTCAGCCAATGGGTAGCTGCCTATTAACAGTCAGTCAGTAACACAGGGGTCTGCTGGAGCCAATCCCAGCACGCAAGGCAGGAACAAATCCCGGGCAGGACGCCAGCCCACCACAGGGCACACACCAATCACAATTTAGGCTCGCCAATGCACCTAAACTGTATGGCTTTGGACTGTGGGAGGAAACCCACGCCAACACGGGGAGAACATGCAAACTCCACGCAGGGAGGACCTGGGAAGCGAACCCGGGTCTCCTAACTTCGAGGCAGCAGCGCTACCCACTGTGCCACCGTGCTGCCCCATGTCATATCATCCGCCTTTAAAAGGAAGCCCCTAGCAAGGGACTGGGTGCCCAATAATCACTTGTTTTGTATGTTTTGGCAGTCACCAGCCATGTCTTCCACACACTTCGCTATCATCACTAAATGGGGTGTCCTCTTGAAGTCCCAACCATTTTTCTGTCTCTATTTCCTTTCATTATTTTATCATTTATTATTTTAGTTTCTTGCTTCTGTAATACAAGCTTACTAATATTAATGTTTAGCAGGTAATTGTCTGTACAGTTTGCAGTCGAGTAAGAAATTAAAGAATTGTTGAATGTTGATTATTACTGATTTCTGGCACCCTTATATTTATTTGGTTTAAATAGCTTTGATTTAAATACTTGACCCTGTATTCTGGTTGCTTCACTGAGCAGAAAACTAAAGTTGCTGAAAAATTCATTTACCACAATTATGGTTTTTGATTACATAGGATGTTTTTATTTTGGTTTTGATAATTTCTGTAGGAATTTGGAGTTGTGGAACAAGTAGGAGTATTCCATTTCTGCCAGGCTAGTTGTATCACATTGAGTTTCAGCTCCCTTGTCCCCACTAAGTCAAGAGTATTACAATTGGCAGCAACTCTCTTTTTTCTGTTTGTTCCATATCCTGGAAAATGAAAGCTATCTTCAGCTTGTCCAGCCAGTCAACATGCAAGTGACTTTGTGTGATTTTTGTTGTATCAGTGCAGCCAGCCAACCATCAATTTATGTTGTTTTCTTTGTTCTTGTCTTGACTGTGCACAATGTACCTTGCAGCTGCTTTGCTTTCATATGATCTGCACAGCCAGCTGTCACACAAACTTAGCAGCAATTTCCTTGTTTTTTACTTGTGTGTGCAGCCGGTTGTTGTGGTATAATAACACAAAGTGGCCAGAGTGGTGGGAGGCCTCAAAAATGTTACTCTCAAGGGGCAGCTGGGTCTTACACCGGGTCTTTATGGGACTTTATCTTCTTATGTTAAAAATGTAGAAAAATAATCAGAAGGCCCCACAAAGGAAGAGGTACCTGTCAACCCTTGGTTTGTACAAAAATGGCAAGGAAGCAATCTTTATAAAAAAGAAATACTCACTTCCGAACTTTAAAGATAAGTAACAAAATACTTAAAAATTGTAAAAAAAAGCAAAATGATTTGTCTAAGAGGCCACCCAAAGCAGGAAAGTCCCAAATACACAAACCCAGTAATAAAAAAAAGAACAAAAACAAGAGCACAGTACTTTCATTTATTAACTGCCACTTTCACCAGAGTGCATTAAGACAAACCACAAGAGACTACATTTGCCATAATCTCTTAAAGGGCTGGGGATGGTCCCTAAACAGAGATGAACAGGTGGCCCCGCCTCTTGGGGAACCACTCACAAAAATACATAGGACATATAAGTACGTTAAGACCCACATAGATATTAAACAACAACCAAATAGAATAAAAATAACAAATAATTCATAACTAAACAAATAATAAACCTAACATACAGTATATATAAACAATGGAAAACAATTAATAGTATTGTAATTCAAGCGTGGAACCTGGCTTAATCAGAACACCAGTTAATGGTTGTTTTTGGTGTGCCTTATGGACGGTAGTGAGACCAGCTATGTTATATGATTTGAAGGTGGTGGCACTGACCAGAAATCAGGAGACAGAGCTGGAGGAGGCCAAGTTAAAGATGCTAAGATTTGCACTGGGTGTCATGAAGATGGATAGGATTAGGAACAAGTACATTAGAGGGTCAGCTCAAGTTGGGCAGATGGGAGACAAAGTCAGAGAGGTGAGATTGCATTGGTTTGGTCATGTGCAGAGAAGAGATGTTGAGTATATTGGGAAAAGGATGCTAAGGATAGAGCTGCCAGGGAAGAGGAAAAGAGGAAGGCCTAAGAGAAGGTTTATGGATACGGTGAGAGAGGACATGCAGGTGATGGGTGTAACAGAACAAGACGTAGAGGAC
This sequence comes from Polypterus bichir lapradei, assembly GCA_026402145.1. Lineage (NCBI taxonomy): Eukaryota > Metazoa > Chordata > Cladistia > Polypteriformes > Polypteridae > Polypterus > Polypterus bichir. The sequence continues at coordinate 111,948,414 of JANRMT010028174.1, read as the reverse complement.
AGAAAGATATGGAAGAAGATGATCCGCTGTGGCAACCCCTAATGGGAGCAGCCAAAAGAAAAAGAAGAAGTTGAGATGTTTTTTTAATGCAGAGGTTTACAAGTTTAGTCCTGGGGAATTCCCTTTTTTTTATCAATTTCACAAGCACTGTATCATTCTTACTCTGACAAATGAAATTAATAAATATTTGCAACCTTTGGCATTAGTTTCAAATGCTTACATTTTTGCCCTTTCTTTTTAATGTATAATTTTTTCTTTTGTGTTTGTTTCGATAATTGTTTCCAAATGTTGATGATTAGCACAGAACAAGTGCAAATGGCATTGAATGCCAAAAGGCAATTACTTCACTGCCATTTTCAATGTCTGTTTATTAAGACACATGTCTTACAATTGAGTAGATCAGTAGCTATGGCACAGATGTAATTGCTACTCTTCAACATTCAGTGTTGTCAGCAGTGGGATAACATCAAGGGAAAAAATGCAGAATTAAAAAGAAAATGGCTGAAGAAATATAAGCATTTAAAGTTTTGTCAGAAATATAAATATTTTATAACTCCTTAGACTAAGAGAATAAAAAAGACAAGATACAATACAATGAAGTAAACATGAGGCACTGATTGTGAATTTGGTTAAAATAAAAACCTGTAGCCTCTGGGCCTTGCTTGGGAACCATATTTTTGAAGACTAGGCAAAGAACAGTCAGAATTGTAGCTAAGGTCTTGACATGGGGGTTATTGCATTTCTTTCTCCAAATCCTAGAATCATTGTCTAACCAAACTAAAGGGTATTTCACATTAAGGTATTATATATTTTATAGTGAATCTTTCATTATACCTAAAGCTACATTCAAGACATGTGACCAGTAATGCCTAGTGTCTCAGGCTGTAAAATGGCGGTGCCCATGAAAACACCTTAAACAATGGCAGCATCCGTAGAAAGACAGGTCTAAAATCACAGTGTCACCATAATACAGATAAAAAAAATTAAAATGTAAATCATACTTAGTAATGGTAAAAGATACATTACTAATTCATTTCTGACAGAGGACACCATTCAATTCATAGTGGACAATAGCTTTTTTTGTTGCAGTCAGTAGTTCTATTCGGAAGGTTTGCCCTTAATATTTATGACATATTTGTTTCTGACTTTGGTTTGGCTCTGTCGCTCCCCCTGTATTCAGGATCAAGACAATCTGACTTTTGTGAAATTGCATGTTTCTGACCCAGGGACATGCCGTGATTTAGACTTTTGATTTTTCCCTTTGTGTTTTGAAGTCTGAATCTCTTTTGAAAACAAGTTCTTAATTTATTATTACCAGCACCTGTGTCCATGACCTTTACAACTCCAAAGTCAAAGTATCTAAAGCTTTGGGAAAAAGGAAAACAAATGTTTTTTTTATTTACTTCTCTAGGCGGATTGTGACATTCATGATGAGTTATTATTGTAGGTGTCCATACTGTCTTAAATAGAACTTTCATAAAAATTGGAAAACCACATATGGTACCTTCCCCAACTACTAGTCTAAGTGCAAGTGCCTATGTTAAGCAGTTACATCATATTTATGCTATTAGATTTTTATGAGGTATGAATCATAATAATAACACAATATTATCTTTTTCAGTGGGCAAGTTGAACCAGGTATGTGGGTGTTTACTGGCGTCAAGCCATTAGCCCCTGAAGAAGGATTAATTGTCAGATGTTTCAGCGCCATATGTTCACAGATTTTCATTCTGTTTCAAACAGAGCCTTTGAGCCAAATAAGGAAAATGTGGTAGATATCACTTACGCAAACTATATTTGGTCACATTTATAGATTTGACAGACACAAAAAGGTAATTTATTCAGAAATTCAACTACATGGGGTGAAATAAAAAGGGTGTCCATCAAAATATGTATTTCAGTCAAACATTTGTAATGGTGAATGGTTCTGCTTAATTTTAGTTCCCACCTCAGCACATCACCATTTTCTTTCCATTTTAGTCAAGCAGAACGAAAGAATGCAAACTAGAAGAGAAAAGTCTAAGGAAAGATGCTGATGGAGATACTTTCTCCTGAGCTTATCATTATTCCCTTTCTTAAAATTTTCAGTTATACAACAGATAATGTGTTGAATGTGTGCCTTGTCCAACCTTACAATCATAACTTATTATCTGTTCCAAATGGTATCATCTTTTGTATACAGTTGTCATAAATTGTGATAATTTCCTGCTTTTAGATATTTGCTTAGTTGTATTATGTTTTTCTTTTACTGCTAAATTATTCTTTGCCTGGAGTATTAATGTTAGTTACTGTAGTTTGATTGACAGGCAGTACGCTACCTAAATAGTGTTCTTTTTGATGGATGATTGTGCTTCTTATTTTTGTCACATGGTACCTTTAATAAAGGATCAAGGTAAAAATAATACTTATTAGCATGAAGTGGACGCCTTATCTTTTTGCAAAAGAAAATTTGTTTTGAGAGAGCACCTGAGCCTAGACTTCTACTGCACTCTTGTGGTTGCAAATATGCATTGCAATGTTTTCTTTTTTGCTAAAGAATGTTTATGGCAAGAATGATTAACCACTTCTAGTTCCAGTTCAAGGTCAATTTCAGTCTTATCTGTACAGTTAAATTCTTATGTGTCTGTCTGAACAAGTTTTGTTTCTCATGTTTGACATTTTTAAAGAGAAAGAATTCATTCAAATTTTAGAGATTAGGTGTGAGCATTTTAATGAACCTTCTCGACATGTATTAGATGATTGACATATGGTGGTCTATGCACATTCTATTTGATTAAAGTTATTTAAACAATTTTACACAGGTTCTGTATATGATGGGAAACATCTGTCAGTAAGGTTGTCTTGTATGTGTAGAAAAAGAAGCCACATGTGTTCCAGAAATGATTACATAATAAATCAGAGAAGAATTGAACTAATATCAACACAGGCAGTATGAAAGAATAGGTGTTTAAATGTAGATTCACCAAACTCGTCTTGAATGTCATAGGGTGATGTTGTAACAGCCACTTTTATGTTTCATTTTGATTACTCTATTAATTAATAATAGGGAAGAGTTGTAAGCAACCCTGTTTTGGGCTAACTTATTTAATTACCAAAAACACTACTCTACAACAACACCTTGAATTAAACATGACATAGAAGGAAGGAAAGCAATATATTTATTGTAACAGAGATAAACACATTTATTTTTATCTTATTACATTATAATAAATTTAAATACTCCTACGGATTTGATATTTAGTATCCTCCCACATAACAATATTCATTTGCAGACAATAAATACTAGAAAATTGAAATCTATATGGGAAAACAAGAACAAATTGGCTGTCAGGATTAGCAGTTTTTATCTTCTTATCTGCCATTTTAAGGTCCACACCAGGAGCCAGACAACTATGAGAGAAGGTTGCCTTTACCTTTGATGTGCCTTTTTTACTCAATGGACACGTTCATTATACTTGCAAGTCAAAATATCACCATACTCTGTACAAATGACAAACTTGAACTTGCTTGTCACGTAATCTTGGAGAATCTTGTAAATAACTATGAATTTTTGGTTGTACTACATGGTCTTGGTTGCATTAATGTGTGACTCTAAAGGTTACAGTTGACTAGGCTGTTGTTTAAATCTCTCTTAACTCCTCAGGCAACAATACTGCCTTGAAGCTGTGCATATTGCAGAGGCAGCCGTATAATATCTTTGTCCAACAAAGAATGAATTTTGCTTAAAAGTGGATGTGAAAAATGAGATTGCTCACCGAGTGTAACATTTCTAAACCAATGTAACTACTCATGAAAGCAGCGCTTAAAATAGGGATGATTATTTGGAACTGCAAAGAGCAAGCTTCTGTTTAAAATGAAGTGTCTACAGTCAAAGTCTCCAAAAAAACTTTATTAGGCATATAAATGTGTCACGTGTGCAGAGAGCATATTTCATGTTTTAAAAATAAACATAACTGTTGCAAAAAAAATGTTTCTGTAAAACTGGATTTTACCTTGGCATTCAAAGAATCAATGGAGTAGTGATAGAAGTGAATAATAGCTGTCACAGTTGCAGTGTGTGTTCTCCATTGTTCATAGTTACGATAATAATGTCAGATTCAATGTAAAGTGGAAAGAATTCAGAGCTACATTCGTAAAAATGAGAACTGAAAAATATGCATTCAAAATAAATGGGGTGTTACACTGCATCAAAAGGAGGTGAAAAGGACAGTTGTTAAGAGAGCTGATAATGAAGAGCCACAGGACATGCAGATTTTGGTATTCAAAATACAACACTGACACCACTTCAGCAGAACCAAACCATGGACCAGGCTTTACAGCATCCACTTTCTGATGGCATGTCTAAACGAATAACTAAAGAAAGTTAACATTACTGTCTAATTTAAAATTTAAAAATGCCATGCCAGAATATAGCCACAGCATTTTAACATATAGTAGATGCAGGACATAGACCACAATGCTTCTCTAAACTGTATTGTGATGATGTGGGTTTGTTGCATGCTCCCATCTTCTGTCTGGGAGCCCTTGAAGCCGTCACCGTCGGTAATGTCACCGATGAGCTTAGCAGTGAGGCAACAACAAAGCAAGGGGATGGTGCAAAAGTGTCAAGTGCTTTTATTTAAAAACAAATAACAATCAAAACAAAAACAAAGTGTCCAATTAAAGTGCAGTGCTTCAAAAATAGTCAATAAATAAATAATCCAATAAAACCCAGAAGTGAAAATGTGGAGGTTAAAAAAGAATAGAAAAAAGTCTTCTTAAAAACAACGAGGTTAAAATAGCACAGGAAGCATTCTTTTAAAAACAACAACAAGCCCGGTGCCTTTTTACCAGCGACTCCCCTGCTTCCTCCGTCTGAGCTTCTCAATAGGGGAGTCGATCTACCTGCAGCTGGCCTTCTCTCTGCTCCTAAGTGGTCAGTCGCTTTTCCAATCCCTGGCTCTGGTAGGCACCACCGAACAGTGACTTGGGATTCCCCAACAACCAAGGCTGTCACACTGGGGACACCACGTCCCAAGTCCCGACTCCTGCTGCCTTCCACGGCCTTACGTGGAGAGTCATCCGCCTTCCGGTCACTCCCGTCCTTCATAAAAACCAACTCTGCGGGAGCGACCACAACTACCACTCCCCGGATGTCGGCCAAACACCCAGTCTTCCTGCACAGCTGCATGCGAGCCTTCACTCACTCGCTCTCCCGCACCGGCTTTCTCTCTCTCCTCACTGCTTCCTGCTTTCTCCTGCAACCTCCCGTTCATTCTTTCTTTTCTTTCTTTTTCATCCCCTTAGCCGACTCGCGCTTTTATTTATCAAGAGGGCATGGCAGCTGTGGCAAATCAACAGCCCCAAAAACAATCACGGATATGGACAGTCCCTCACCTGTGCATTTAGGTGAGAAACGCCCACATCGCGAATCGCCCTGAGAACCGCTTCAGCCACACAACCACCACTCCCCCTCACCAAGCCGGGAGCGCAGATATTATTTATTTTAAAACTGGCCTTTGACAGGAGCTGTGGACCCGCTATACCACATGTATTTGCTGTTGTTATGTCATATAGTGATAGAATAGTCATAATGACAGAAAAATATTGTAGCACATAGAAGTGCTTCTCAAACACATGGGTCCATGTACCTGCAGTGGTCTGTATGTGTGTCTGTCTGTCTGTCTCTCACTTTCTTCTCTCACACGTTTATTACAATATACAAATTATTCATTAAGCTTCAGTTACCTTATGGTACTGAGCTCCTGAATTGATTACAGGACAGTTCCACAACATTTCTTTTCAGAGTCAAATTGGTTGTTTAGTTTCATTTTTTCTCTCACAGTCTTTCTTTAGTTATGTTATATGTTTTTCTAATACATGAATAGAAATGGTACACAATTCCAAATGCTAAAAGTGCATGGAATGAAGGAAACTGAGGGTGGGTTTTTGGGGAAAAATCCTGTGGGCGGAGCCTTTTCAGCAGTGGATTTCACGTCTGTTTACTACTATCTGTTTTAGAGAGTTGTCCCCAGATGTGTGAATCTCTTTTGTGAATCACATCTGGCCCTGTGAGACTATGAAGGGGTACACTCCTTGTCACATGAATCACCAATGGAGATGTAACTATGTAGTCAACAGTATGAGTGGCAGTAATAATGAAGCTAAGCAATGGCATTGCAATGTTAAAATGTATTTTTTATAAACTTAGAATTGTAATATAATAGTATCTTCCCTTAACAGTGAAAAAGAACTCCTACTGGCAGATTTCGATAAACATCAACAATACAGCCAAGGACATCTTTTCACTTCAAGACAGCCTTGAAATACAATTCAATTCTCACAAAACTGTAAGTTCCAAACAGCACCAATAAATTGTGTTCCTGTGTATGCCATTCTGTATGTTAACCAGTTTTCTAGGAATACAGCTATTTCTTTCCAGTCTGAAGTGACTGAGGGATTTTGTAGTGTCATTTATCGATAAAGAAAGATCAGAAATGTGGTCTTTTTTCACAAAATTATTTTCAGCTGGTAAAAATAACATACATCAATGAGTGTGAAAATCACAGACAAGATTCAGCAGGGATGATTTTAATTAGTTGGAGGATGCAGATACAGTGGATAATCTATACCCAAAAGAAGCTCAGCTCTAATATGAGAGCAGATGAAGGAAAATAAATTCAGTAATATTGATACGCGATAATGCGGATATGTGTCTTTAAAATAGTTAATCTATATATAATAAAAGCCAAATACCACTGACACACTCATCACGAAATGTCCCGAGCCATGAGGACTTGGGACTTGAAATTTGGAATGTAGGTTACCCTTGGCCCATAGGTGCTCGCTAAGAAACATTTTTAAAAATTTTGTGGTCCAAACGCAAAATTTCTTATAGTTTTTTAGACCCGTTTGTACGTCTGTCTGCTTTTCACAACTACTTAATGGATTTAGATCAGGTTTTTTTCTATAATTTTCTTGAACATTCCATTGATTTTGTGACTTTCTCATCGTGCTAAGTATCATAGTTCGCTTGCAGTACTAATTTATTAGCACAAATCCGAGAGAGACTCATCGGGCTATGGGGAGTGGGGTGGGGCCCTCCTTATTCACTCGTCTGCCTCGGGCGTAAACTTAACTCCGCTTAGTTAGTGAACGAAAGAAGTACTTAACAGATTTAGATCTTTTTTTTCTGTAATTTGCTTGAACATTCCAGTTGATTTTGCAACTTCTCTCATTGCGGTAAGAATCATTGTTCGCTTGCAGGAGCAATATATTCGTGCTAATCTGAGACATAGACTGTGGGCTGAGGGAAGGTGGAAAGAGTGACGTCAGGAGTAGAGAGCTGGGTCGGGCCCTCCTCACTGTCCTGTTTCATTAATACGCGGGCAAAGCCACGGGGGATGGCTAGTAAAATTATAATCCAAACCTTCACAGATTAAAAATTATCAATCAAAGCAAAATAGTTTATGTGAAATAAACTAATATTATTAGTTAGGACTAGGAGAACTCTTGTTTAAAAGCAAACATATTATAATGATGTAACTATACATTAACACTACATTTCAATAGAAGACTACACAATAAAATTTGTTCATACTGTAAATGTGATTCAATAAATTATATAATCACTTGCAATTCACACCTGAGCAACTGTTGTTTTCATATGGTTATTTAGGAATTTATGCAACATTTTATGATTATTACAAGGGCAAAACAAGGGAATGCTTTGGCAGGTTGAGAGAAACTCCTTTCGGCAGCTGCAGGATGGGACGGGGTCAGATTCTTATCTTCTTTGCTCCAACTCACTCACATCTAAACTATGCAAAACAGAATGATGTCCGACCCTGCCCACATCTGTTCCCACTCCATCCCATATCCCACAGCAAGCACTTCTTCTCTCAGAAGGCAAATCATTTAGTTTTTTTCTCATTAAGTACCCATTGCCTTTTCAATTACATCCTGCCTCATAATGTTCTATCTTGATTGCTACAATATATCATCAAAGGTTTACCATAATAAGTGAATTCTTCAGCAGGCCAAGTTCTGCTTGAACAGTCTGAAGATCTTTCATAATTTGCTAGCGTTGTAATGTTGCATCAAACAGCGCATGGTCTATATGACTTTTAACGATGACTGCATTTAGATAGCTTGTCACAGCAACGTTAGAATTGTGATCAAAATAATTAAGTCGTGGCCAGTCCAACTGTCTTACAGTTATGGTTACATTTGCTTCATAATTTGTTGTAACACAGTCTATGTCTTTTTCTTCAGTTTTCCATTCATTGAGTGTAGTGCACAATCAATTAGCCAGCTTCTCAGCCATGTGCCGTTTGGGTAAAAACCTTATTTAGAGACACTGAGTGTAGTTTCCAATTAGGGCATATGAAGTGATTAGTGATCAACATTTGTATCTTCATAGTCACACTGGACGGCATGTATGTTGTTAGGGACACAAAATATGCCATCCTGATAGCTGGTTCCTCCTCTGATCATATTTTATTGTAATAACTCGGGATGACAGTTTTGTGAAGTATTTGCAGCCTGGGATATCATACTGACCATAAAATGTGTTAAGCATATCCTTGCAAGAGGCTTTCAACCATACAGCACAAACAAATAATTTCCTTTGAAATGCATCTCGTGTTTGCAGTTGTGCATTCTTTCCACCTTAAACTCTCGTGTTTATATTTGTTGATTTTCGCAAATGCTTCGATAAAAGTTGGTTATACCTGTGTCTGAGCTGTGGGCTGCTCATATGAAACGTTTGAAAAAGATCATCAAAATTTGCCAGCTCCTCTTTTTTGACTGGCTTAAAGGAACAATTTGGTGTTTTTTAAGTCAAAGTTATTTCTTCACAATCATGATATAAGTTAAATTGCCCCATGACATTTTATTTTAAAGTGAAGCATTTTTTATAAGCTTAAAAAATACATAGCCTGCTCTTCCTTTTTAAACTGCAGGTAAACAGTACCTAGGTTCCAATGTGCAAAAAAACTAAGCAAAATAAGTACATTTTTCAAGCCAAAAGTATTATTGGTTATCAATTTGCACTTTGAGATTATACACATTTTGCAATACAGTGTATCCATGTTTTTTAGGAAGGAAAAATGCAAAAAACAAAATATTTCTGTGAGATTCCACCATTTCTTTTAAGAAGACCAGCCATGCATTTCACCTCACTGCCCGTCCTCCTTCACAGCACTCTACAGAGCTAGGAAGTGTGGTTTCACCTCAAAGAGATATCTCCAAGCGTTCTTCTTTGACATTAAAGATTGCTGAGACTTAGAAGTGAATTGCTGACTCTGTTTTGTAGACCAGTGGTTCCCGAAATTCAATACTCAGGGCACAGATGTAGATTTTTGTTTCAACCAGTTTCTCAAATCAGTCAGTCATTGTAACCTTTAATCTTAATTTACATTTATCTCATTTTATAATTAGTTGATCTGTTTTTTTTCTTTTATTTTGTCAGATTTACACTGTATGTTTTCTGTATTTTAAATGCTTACTTTTTTAAAGTTCACTTTTTTTGGGGTGTTGCTTTTTAAATTTTATCTAATGTTGAGTAAATTAGGCACCAGCACAAATGACTCTGAAAGTAGCAGCTGCATCAATGTTACCCACTGGTGTGCTTATTAGTGAATAGTTGTCTAAATAACCATAACATTAAAAAGTTAATAAAATATATTTAAAAGGTAGATAAATTCATTCTTACCCATCTTACACTTTCTACTTCAATCTGTAAAACTAGCATAACCAGTTTGAAATTCCTGGATGATTGTTAAAAGAAACATAGAAAGTGGAAAATAATGGCTTGCTTAATTGAGGTAGGAATCCAATTAATAGAAGAAGTGGGTTGGGATAACAATCTGCAGCCAAAGTGGGCCCTGAGGACTGAACTTTGAGAACCACTGTTCTAGACAACTAGACAATAATCACAGAAAGAGGTCACATGATCACTCACAGTTTTTTACTATACAGAAGAAAAATTATTTTGTTATTGCAAAAGATTTTGCCTTTTGTCACTGGTATCATAATGCAGGTTGAGCACACGCATAGTGTGCAATCAAGTGACATATAGGCGTACATTTAGTTTTAATTAGGTTAAATAGTAGTAAGTAAGTAGTAGTAGTACAGACATTTTAGTATAGGCAGAGTGGTAGCACACAACTGTCATTCCTGCCTTACAGCACTTGTGTCTATATGGAGTTTGCACATTGTGTTTATGCATTGATTGGTATTAGTGATTGTCAGAAGGTTAACTTAACCAAAAACATTGTCTTCAGTTCTTTTATTATTTTATTATTATATCTTCAGCAAGATAGACAGGCATACACCATAGAATTCAATAATTGGTTGGTGGAACTTCAATCTATTTCATTGTGATTTGGCACTATTGTGCACTCATTTTAATTTCTTCAGTAATTATTTATCGTGTGTGTGCATGACGCACCTCAGAAAGTGCATAAGGCTGACTGTTGATTGGTCCTGAGTGTTGACTCTGACATGGGGTTTGGCTCGGTTTTTTCAAATATCCAAGGCATTTATAAAAAAACTAGCTGTGCTGTCCTTCTAAGATGGGTTGAAATCTAAATAATCCACGTTGACCTCTGCATTAATGTTTGCAGCATATCATTTGCCATTTGGTGTGGAATTTGTAAAAGCAGTGTTAATGTTTGTGTTGCTATCTTTTGGAATCACAGAGACATAGCAACTGGACAGACACACAAACAAACACAGAAACTTTGCTTTAATTGAAGTGGAAATGTAATGTAATCAGTTCAATTTAGATTTATTGTTATGTGTGAAAAGTACAAAGAAACTGTTATGTTTCCTGTTCACCATGATGCTGCCATTCTATGTGAATCTGGCCGGGGGGGTCCATCTCCAGTCCTGGTGGGCTACAGTGGCTGCAGGTTTCCATTCTAACCGTATTCCTAATCAGTGAACAGTTTTCACTGCTAATTAACTCATTTTCCTTTCATTTTAATTGCCCTGTTTTTAAGGATTCAGTCTTCTTAATTGATTCGTTTCTTCATTAAATGGCAGCCAAACAGAAATGAGATGTGAAATGAGCCAACAGGTGACCAACTAAATTGAAATGTCAAACTCCAGCCAATTTCACTCTAACCAGTTTCTTAATGAGAAGTCAATTCTTGCTGATAATTAAAGCCATTTTGAATATCGTGACTTGTTTCTGCTCTCATTCTGCCATAGCAGACTGCTGATTTTCAATTTTTTCTACGACCACCGTCATGATCTTTTGGTGACCTGAGCAGACCAACATGACCGAGACCTTCACCTTTCTTTATTTTCAGGTTAGCTGGTCATGTGGCAGCTTGTTTTGTATCTCAATAGCTGCCCCCCGCTGCTCCACCCACGGAGAAGTGAAACAGGACAGCGAGGATGGCCCTGCCTGGCTCCCTACTCCTGACGTCACACTTCCCCCTTCCCCTCGGCCCACAGCCTCTGTCTCAGATTAGCACGAATATATCACTCCTGCAAGCGAACTATGATTCTTAGTGAGATGAGAGAACTCACAAAATCAATCGGAATGTTCAAGCAAATTCTAGAAAAAAGCCTGATCTAAATCCATTAAGTAGTTCTCTTATTTGCTAGCGCCCCTCCCCTTGGCCTGCTGCATCTCTCTCGGATTTGCGCAAATAAATTGATACCGCAAGTGAACTATGATACTTAACGTGATGAGAGAGGTCGCAAAATCAACCAGAATGTTCAAGCAAATTATAGAAAAGTCTGTTAAATAGTTCTCTTGTGAAAAGTGGACAGACAGACAGATGTTGGATTCTATATATATAGAGATTATTTTCTG
>JANRMT010028174.1:111916372-111931605 GCA_026402145.1 Polypterus bichir lapradei | reverse complement strand
TATATATATATATATTTAGCAAACTTAGTTTTCTAATTAATATATTGTTCCTTAAACACAGAACTTGGGAAATATCAGTTCACTTAATTAGCCCAGGAGTTCAATTAAAAACAGAAGCTGGTTGGAACAAAAACGTGCAGCGACAGGGGGTCCCCAGGACCGACGTTGAGAACCCCTGTTTTAAAATAACCTCCTATATGCATAACACTTCTGAAGTCAGAGTGAGCACCTGCCTGAACTAACTATTTTCTAATGTTACACATTACAATGGTGCTGTAACAAATAAGAATTAATAAGTATAATAATTAAAAAAACACTACCAAATGCAGAAATAGTGCTTTCAGAAATGTATTAAAATCCTTTGGCAAGACAGAGTTTGGAAAATCTTAAAAAAGAAATCAAAAGACATCATTGCTGATGATCTGTCACAGACATATTCCTTTTGCGTAACATGTTGCAATACAGATAGTCATGCAAAAGAAGTATAGTGTGATTTATTGAGCCAAAAATTATTTTGGGCATCGATTGAGTTTTTTTTCCTGAGGAGAATGGAAGTTGAAGAGTGTATAAATGAACACTGTCTCAGTGCCCTCACCAGACCCCCTCCATAATTGATGAGTGATGAGTCTTTGGATATGGTAGTGAAATTAGCATCCTGTTAAAGAGCTAGACAATAGAAGTGAGTGAACCCTACTGAATTTGATTTGCCTTGAGTTAATTGAAAACGCAGAAATGTTTGGAAATTTTGCCAAACTCTGCGAAATGCTTTGAAGTCAATGGGGAAGGGAAAACTAAATATTTTTATAGCCGAAAATATGACCTGGGCTATAGGATAACAGTGTTCACCATTGTACCAATGTGCGCCTTCCTTAGATAAAAATTACACCCCAAGTCCCCAATACTCTGAGTCCTTTATCTCTCTCTGTATTTAATGGGTTCCATTCACTGTGACTAACTAATATCCGCAGAGCCTGTGATGCAAGCGATCTGCTCTATACAGTATTCTTCTTCTTTAAGCTGCTCCCATTAGGAGTTGCCACAGCGAATCATCTTGTTCCATATCTTTCTGTCATCTACATCTTGCTCTGTGACACCCAGCACCTGCATGTCCTCTCTCACCACATCTATAAACCTTCTCTTAAGCCTTCCTCTTTTCCTCATCCCTGGCAGCTCTATCCTTAACATCCTTCTCCCAATATACTCAGCATCTCTCCTCTGCACATGTCCAAACCAATGCAATCTCGCCTCTCTGACTTTGTCTCCCAACCGTCCAACTTGAGTTGACCTTCTAATGTATTCATTTCTAATCCTATCCATCCTCGTCACACCCAGTGCAAATCTTAGCATTTTTAACTCTGCCACCTCCAGCTCTGTCTCCTGTTTTCTGGTCAGTGCCACCGTCTCCAACCCATATATCATAGCAGGTCTCACTACCTTCCTGTAGACCTTCCCTTTCACTCTTGCTGAAAACTGTCTATCACAAACTACTCCTGAAACTCTTATGCACCCATTCCACCCTGCCTGCACTCTCTTTTTCACCTCTCTTTCACAATCCCCATTACTCTGTACTGTTGATTTAAACTCATCCAAACTTTTATTTAAACTCATCCAACTTCACCAACTCTACTCCTTGCATCCTCACCATTCCACTGACCTCCCTCTCATTTACACACATGTATTCTCTCTTGTTCCAACTGACCTTCATTCCTCTCCTCTCCAGAGCATATCTCCACCTCTCCAGGATCTCCTCAACCTGCTCTCTACTATCGCTACAGATCACAATGTCATCAGCAAACATCATAGTCCACGGGGACTCCTGTCTAATCTCGTCTCTCAACCTGTCCATCACCATTTCAAATAAGAAATGGCTCAGGGCCAATCCCTGATGTAATTCCACCTCCACCTTGAATGCATCAATCACTCCTGCTGCAGACCTCACCATTGTTACACTTCCCTTGTACATATCCTTTACAACTCTTATGTACTTCTCTCCCACTCCTGACTTCCTCATACAATACCATAGTTCCTCTCGAGGCACCCTGTCATATGCTTTCTCCAGGTCCACAAAGACGCAATGTGACTCCTTCTGGCCTTTTCTATACTTCTCCATCAACATCCTCAGAGCAAACATCGCATCTGTGGTGCTCTTTCTTGGCATGAAATCATACTGCTGCTCACTAATCTTCACCTCATTTCTCCTAGATTCCACTACTCTTTCCCATAACTTCATGCTGTGGCTCATCAATTTTATCCCCCTGTAGTTACTACATTTCTGCACACCTCCCTTATTCTTAAATATCGGCACCAGTACACTTCTTCTCCACTCCTTGGGCATCCTCTCACTTTCCAAGATTCCTTTAAACACTCTGGTTAAATACTCCACTGCCATTTCTCCTAAACACCTCCATGCTTCCACAGGTATGTCATCTAGACCAACAGCCTTTCCATTTTTCATCCTCTTCATAGCTGTCCTTATTTCCTCCTTGTTAATCCAATGCACTTCCTGATTCACTATTTCCACATCATCCAACATTCTCTCTGTCTCATTCTCTTCATTCATCAGCCTCTCAAAGTACTCAAAGTACTCTTTCCATCTGCTCAATACACTCTCCTCGCTTGTGAGTACATTTGTGAGTACATTTCCATCTTTATCCTTTGTCACCCTAACCTGCTGCACATCTTTCCCAGCTCGATCCTTCTGTCTAGCCAATTGGTCCTTTTCTCCCTCCTTAGTATGCATATGCACTAGCAACATTCATTATCACACCTCCAATTTCCAGCCTCTTAATCATTACTCTGTCTGACAATCTTTTCACCTCCAAAATACTCTTGACATACTGTTCCTTCAGAATAACCCCTACCCCATTTCTCCTCCAATCCACACCCTGATACAATAGTTTAAATCTACCTTCCATCCACCTGGCCTTACTCCCTTTCCATTTAGTCTCTTGCACACACAAAATACCAACTTTCCTTCTCTCCATCATATCTGCTAACTCTCTCCCCTTACCAGTCATACTGCCAACTTTCAAAGTTCCTACCTTCAGTTCCACTCTCTTTATTTTCCTCCTCTCCTCCTGCCACATCTTCCCCTCTTCTTCTCCTTCTTCTGCCAACAGTAGACCAATTTCTGCAAGCACCCTGTTGGCTAACAGTACTGGTGTTGGTCGTTGTTAACCCAGGGCTTGACCAATCCGGTATGGAAATTTCTATTGTTGATTTGGCAATATTTTACACCGAATGCCCTTCCTGACGTAACTCTCCCCATTTATCCAGGCTTGGGACTGGCACAAAGAAACACACTGGTTTATGCATTCCCTGTGGCTGGGTTGATCTGCTCTATACAGTGAGGAGCATGAAATGCTTAATATAGCAGTGAAGATACAATTTACAATGAATGTATGCTGAACAACAAAGAATTTTCATATTATTCTCATTATGGTCAGCTAAAGTATTCCTCAAAGATAAAAATGCTACTTTTTTTACACATGTGGGGTTTCTGTTGGTGCAGAATCACACACAAGGTTGTCATTCTAGGACAGACATTCACTGGCTCCTACCTTATCTCATGTTATCTGAAACTCTGATTGCAATTTTCTTCAATTTATTTCATGGTTACACATCTCAGATGTGGAACACCTTTATTTGAGTCCATGTTTCAGTCATTGTATGGGATGCTAGCAGCTAGCTAGAGAGACAGACAAATACTGTAGACAGATAAACAGATAGATAGATATTGTATAATTTAAATAAATAGGATACCTCAAAATGATCCTGGTGAAAATGAGTGTGAAACAGGGTGTGTGAGTGTACCCTGCAGTGGACTGGCACTCTGTCTAATGTTGGGTAATGCTTGCTGTTCAGTGCGACCACTGCAGGCTCTATTTCTCAATGACCATAAGCTAGATAAGTAAGTTAGAAGATTGAAGCAAGGACGGATATATTTTGGTGTTTTTAATAATATATAACCTACTGTGGCCCTGAATTGGATTAACGGGGTTTAAGGATGTTATGTAAATCATATATATTTTGGTACACTAAAACCATAGGTCAGGTCAGGTCAGATCAGGTCAGGTTGGGAAGCATGCACTGGTACAGCATGTTGCCACACCCACCACACTGCAAAACAGCTTGGGATCCTTGATGGTAACCCCCCCAGGCAGAGATGCGGTCCAGTCCCCCCCTCCAGAAATGACCCTCTATTTGCTACAGCCAGGTGTTATGTGGGCTACCCAATTTTCCTGGTCCAGCTACTCGGTTCCTCAACAATGAGGATCCTATGAGCCAGATCACCCTTGGGGAATTGCAGCACATGGCCATAGTGCTGTAATTAATGCTTTCTCACAATGCAGGTAATGTGCCTCATTCGGGACCCCATGAGCAACCACCCAAGGATTCTCTGAAGAGAAACAGTACCAAAGGAGTCCAAACTTCATCTTAGGTCACTGGATACTATCCATGTCTCACAACCATATAGCAAGACAGGAAGCACTAGGACTCTAAAGACACTAAAACCATGGTGATACATACAGTATATGTAATGAGGAGTGATTCTTCCTAACTGCACTTGCTTCTAATTGTATTCTCTGTTGGCTTGCCTTCTGTGTGCTTCTTCTTTGCTTAAGATTTTAGCTTTCTGACTTCAAGTTTGTGAGCCTCAAGTTCAGCAAAAATACAGAAACGTTTTGGAAATTTATGCAAACTCCGTTTTCTCATTTCAAGCGAGTGTGGCTTGTCATTGTGTGTGTCCTGTGGTGTTATATCTATTTTTAATTCCTGCCTCAAGCATGTAGTTGTTATTGTCCATCTCCTCATAACTCACAGTTGGGTAAGTGGGTTAAAAAGTGCTGAAATTCTTTACATTTGGAACTGGACTTTTAAGATCCCTGAAATGAAATATGCTTAAATGCTAGAGGAGAGTCAACACTGTGTAATTAAGTACAAATATTTTCCTACAATAGTTCTCACCATTTTCAGTTGAATTCAAATTTTTAAATATTGGAAAATGCTGTTTTGAAAATAGTTGTATTTTCAAAAATAAACAAATATCATTCACAATGTTTCCAAGTAAATTTGTATTAATTTAACTGAATTTTTACCATATACTGTATGTATAATTTCTTTGTAAATTTCAGGTTCACATTTATATGCAATTTACACCTCTGAGTGCAGACCTCTAAACATATTTTGATCGAGAATTCCAATTTTCTCTGAGCTCTTTGTGTGTAACAAAATAGCTGCCCAGCAGGTGGTGCCAACCAATAAGACAACAGCCCACACACAACTTGTTTTCTTTTTTTTTTTTTTAATTTGTCAAGCAGTAAACTCAAGTAAACTGAAACGTGGATCAGAAGTCCAGATAGGCATTACATAGTGGATAACATCTTCTGGTCTAGTGAATATCTGGATTGCACATCTCTTTTCAGCCACCTAGAACTGCAGCTGCCTTAAACACCAAAAGCCACAAGTCTTCAGGCTAAGGTTTACATTTCAAAAGCAAATATCCAAATATAGGGTGTGATGTATAAGTGAAGTACAAGTATCTGGTCCAAGCTGAAAATGTGAAGAATGGATGTGGTTAGAATACAAACACAGTGATTTTTTTATAGGACTTTTCTCTCTTGGACCTGGTTACAATGAATGAAAATTCAAACTGAAATATTAACTAACTCAAAAGTAAAAAAAATATTCAAAAGTAAAAAAAAATGAATTTTAACATAATTATTATTCATTGGGGGGGTTACCTCCTTAAATACCAGAGGTAGAGTTGATGCATCTAATTTCAAAGAGAGATTTATTGTTAAAGATGAGCAGAACTGGAAAGTAAAAGAGAGAGAGAGAGAGAGATAACCGTATGGCTGGATAAGGAAAGCACCAAGATAGTTGTAGACACTTGCAGTCTCTGCTATTGGAAGGAAATATGTCAAATATAATAAAAACATAGAAAAAAGAAAGTATTGGAAAGGCACTATGTAAAAAATGTATAATTATGTATTTTTATTATAAAAGAAAATGCTGTAATATAACCTCTATTTGCCATCTATTCATGAAAAACTAACGAGAGGTATGATCAGCTGTAGAAATACAAATATATTAAAATAAACAGAAGACAAAACAGTGCCTGCTGCCCCACCAGGCCTGCATATTACATGCTGTAGCGTTTGTGCACCATGTGGAGTGTTTCTATTAACTACATAATTGTCAAACTGAAACGAATACAGTTCAAAAGCAACCACAAAGTCATTCTCCCTATCTATCTATCTATCTATCTATCTATCTATCTATCTATCTATCTATCTATCTATCTATCTATCTATCTATCTATCCCCAGTGCTAGATGAACCTTTTAAACCCAGGAAGGTGTTAGTTGTGAGACACTTCCCAATTCTACTTCTAGTGTGAGAGATAATCACTTTAGCAGGTACCAGCTCCAGGAATCCATGCAATCCAGTTCTCAGTTAAAATGCCAGGCACCCCTTCAACTTTGAAGCTCCCTGCCCTTCATAACAAACCCTTAAAGCTGGAAAATGTTGGTTTCAGTATACATTTCTCTTGGAGTCAGAAGGAATATTCCACCTAATATCACTGGAAGATTAATAAAGAAGAGCAAATGCCGGGGTGTTGCCATCACACTGCTGTCATTGTATGACTATAAAGATGTTTGTACTGTATTTATCAATAGCACCTGATGACCCCGACTCTCTTGGTTCACTGACCCAATGTATTACTTGTGTTTCTGAGTGCAGAAAGCTGCCAGAATCTTAACTAGGTAAAGAAAGCCCAATTACATCTCTCCAGTTTTGATGTCATTACAGATGAGTGTCTGCTAAAGCTCCAAGAGCTGAACTTAAAAGAAGAGGTGAGGCAGCCTTCTGCTGTTACACACCTAAAATCTGGAATAACTTACCAATAGAAATTTGCCATACTAATACAAGGGAGCATTTTAAAAAACTGCTAAAAACCCATTTTAACATGGCTTTCTCATACCTACATTTTAATGTAACCCTGATAAACTATAAATGCATTGAATTATCATTTTTATCATGGCTCCACAATCTACACTAATCTCAGCTTTTCTCTACTGTTCTTTTTCCGGTTTTCTGTTGTGGCGATCTGCACCAACAACACCTGATCAGGGGACCATGCAGTTCCTACATTAATGGATTGAAGGCCAGACGTCCGCATGATCTTAATCATCAAATTCTTTCACGTGAAGCCTGAAAACCATGAGGACTGATTAAGATCATTTATGTTAGGTAGAATACCCAGTGGGAGCTGGGTGGACTTGAGGCATTGGAACCCCTGCAGATTTTGTTTTTTTTTTCTCCAACCATCTGGAGTTTTTTTATTTTTGTTTGTTTTTTCTGTACTCCTGGCCATCGGACCTTACTTTATTCTTTGTTATTTAGTATTGCCTAATGTTATTTTTATTTTTTATAAACCTTTCTTTCTTCATCTTATAAAGCACTTTGAGGTACACCATTTGTATTAAAATGTGCTATATAAATGAATGTTGTTGTTGTAACCACTAACATCTTAAATTGCATCCTAAAGCCTGACCCTAATTCGCATGCTCATCAAGGCTTGCATCACAATGTAAAAAGGACCATTTAACTAGGACTGTAAGGGCACATTTGTCTGCAGTGCATGAGGAAAACCTTCCTATTTCTACCCACCAGTATGTATTGTGAGCTAAATATGGAGTCAAAACATCTCATTTTCAGTGGCTGTCTGGATACTAACTATGCTCTGCAGTCATCACAAAAGAGAGCAAGAATAAGTGATTGACATAGTTTAGCAGTTTTCATGCACTTTTAACTCCCTTTCATTTTCTTTGTTTGTATTTATAGAAGATTTTTTGATTAAATTAAATGCTGACTGGAAACATTTTTCAGAAACAATGCCAGAGTGCATTCAATAACAAGTTGTATGAAAGACAGATGACTGGCTGCTCAGATTAATTAGATTGTATTACACTTTGACACATTTTCATCTAGTTATTTGACATGTGAAATCCTTTATTCCTGCTGAAATCTACCTTCATAAAAAATACACAATGGTGTTGTAGGAGAAACAATACAAGAAAGCGTACACTGTGTAGTGTAGCTTCCATAATTTCACTGTTTAATGTTTAATGTTCATAATGCTCTTTTATATTCTTTTTTTAATATTTAATATTTGTTTCAATTCACTATTTCTGTTATATATTGTATGATGTTTCTCTGATTATGATTCAACATTATGTTTTGTAATTATGCTACATTTTGTGTATTCATAGTATATTTGTAATTATGGTATAGCACACTGAGTACTCAAGTACAGTATTTATTTATTAAAACCACGGAGAGGTGAAGTGTATAACTGATTATCTCCTTAAAATGGCACCTGTCAGAGGGTGGTATGTATTAGGTAGTAAGTGAACAGTCAGTTCTTTAAGGTGGAAGCAGGAAAAATCGGTAGGTGTAAGGATATGAACAACTTTCACAAGGCCCAAATTGTGATGTCTAGATGACTGAGTTAGAACAACTCCAAAATGGCAGGCTTGTTGGGTGTTCTGGGTATGCAGTAGTTAGTACCTAACAAAAGTAGTCCAAGGAAGGACATCTATGAAATGGGGACAGGATAATGGGCATCCAAAGCTCATTGATGAGCGTGGGGAGCGAAGGCTAGCATATCTGATCTCACTGAGGAGCTACTGTAGCAGAAATTTACTGAAAAAACTTAATGCTGATCATGAGAGAAAGGTGTAAGAACACACAGTGTGTTGCAAATTGCTGCATATGGAGCTGTGTAGTCACAGACCGGTCAAAGTGCCCATGCTAACTGCTGTCCACCACCGAAACCAACACAATGGGAACATGAGTGTCAGAAATGGAACATGGAGTAATAGAAAAAGGTAGCCTGATCTGATGAATCACATTCTCTTACAGATCATGTGGACAGCTATGTATGTCATTTACCTGAGGAAGAGGTAAGCAGGAGAGTACACTATGGGAAGAAGGAAAACCAGCAGAGGCAATGTTCTGCTGGGAAATGTTGGGTTGTGGCATTCATGTGGATTTTACTTTGACACATACCGCCTACCTAAAGATTGCTGCAGATCACAAATACCTCTTCGTGGCAATGGTGTACCCAGATGGCTGTGGTTTCTTTCAGCAGGATAATGCACTCTGCCACACCACAAAAATTGTTCAGGAATGGTTTCAGGAACATGAAAAACAGTGAAAGTGTTGACTTGGCCTCCAAATTCCCCAGATCTCAGTCATCTGTAGAATGTGCTGGGAAAACCAATCTGATCCATGGAGGCCTCACCTTGCAACTTAAAGGACTTAAAGGATCTGCTGCTAACATCTTGATGCCAAAAAGCATAAGACACCTTCAGAGATCTTGTGGAGTCCATGTCTCAATAGGTCAGAGCTTTCTTGGTTGCATGAGGGGAACCTACACAATATTAGATAAGACGTTTTAACGTTGTGGCTGATCACTATATATATAATGCCCTGCAATCGACTGGTGTAGTGTTCAGGCCTGCTTCCTGCTTTGTATCCATTGCAGTTAGAATAGACTGCAGCCCCCAGTAATCCTGAATTGATCAAGTTGTTTTCAGAATGTTATGTAAATAATATGTAGCATGCAATTTCACATACATCCCATTCAGCGGTGTTTCCTATTTTTTGCCTTTTGTTGCCTGCATTTTCTATAGCTCTGATAACAAAGACATGGCTGCAACATGTGAATCAATGAATGGATATTGTATCCTGTACAACTGCATATACCACAGTGTACTCTGTTTAGAGATTCTGCAATGTTTTTTTTTTCTTGAGCCTAAGGTTTTTAAATGTCCAGCTTACTGGTCTTTGAAGGTGTATGATAATGCTCCTTGGACAGAGTTCATCTTTGGATGTCCCTTTCTTTTCTATTCCCTTTATTAGTGATAATGACATGGCTTCCTATAAACAAGTCCTTTTGGTCATCAGCATGGTGTTCTAATAGGTGAGTGACTAGTGAGTGAAGCCTTTGCAAATTCCCAGTTATTTTGTCCAGAGGGGAGACAAAGATAATATTATTTGGAATCTGTAATTCACTACCCCTCATGCTGTGTCAGTCAGTCATTATCCAACCTGCTATATCCTAACACAGGGTCACGGGGGTCTGCTGGAGCCAATCCCAGCCAGCACAGGGCGCAAGGCAAGAACAAATCCCAGGCAGAGCGCCAGCACACTGCAGGACACACACACACACCCACACACCAAGCACACACTAGGGACAATTTATGATCGCCAATGCACCTAACTTGCATGTCTTTGGACTGTGGGAGGAAACCAGAGCACCCGGAGGAAACCCACGCAGACACGGAGAACATGCAAACTCCACGCAGGGAGGACCCTGGAAGCAAACCCAGGTCTCCTTACTGTGAGGCAGCAGCGCTACCACTGCACCACCATGGCGCCCCCATACTGTGTCATAATATCTATCCTCTTTAATAAAACCCCTGTGTGCGTCCAGGTGTCCGTGTGTGTGTGTCTTCTGGTGAAGTGCGCATGCGCGGGGCCACACAACACGTGTTCAGTCTTTTCCTGTGCATTCCCTGTGTGTGCAGAGAGAGAGACACACACAGGTGCGTGCGCGCGCGAGACAGACAGACACACACACACACAGGCGCGTACGAGACAGACACACACACACACACAGAGGCACGTGTGTGACAGACACACACACACACAGCCACGCGCGAGACAGACACACACAGGCGCGAGAAAGACACATACACACACACACACACAGAGGCGCGCGTGAGATAGACACACACAGGCGCGAGAGAGACACACACACACACAGACAGACACAGAGGCGCACGGTGAAGAGAGAAACACATACGACAGATATACACACACGCAGGCCCGCGAGAGAGACACACACACACACAAGTGCGCGCGTGCATTGTTGCAATGTTACTTTTCTTGGATGTTTATTAAATTACGGATTTTTCAAATGTTCTTTTTTTCCCTGTGCTTAAAACTCATTAAAAAATAGTGTTTTTAGCGAGCGGGTCGTAAGGCTATAGCGCGAACTCTTGCATTGTTAGTTTTTTCTGTTGTTCGAAATTTTCTTAGTGTTATTCAATGTTTTTACATTTAGTTTACTATTACGCTGTGTATTCAATGGTATAATTAACTATATTTGTGCTTAAAAACTTAAAAAAATATATATTTACATCCAGTTCATACAGTTTGGAACGGACTAATTGTATTTACATACAATCCTATGGGGGGAAATTACTTCGGTTCACAACCAAATTGGGTTACAACCAGAGTTTTGGAATGAATTATGGTCGTGAACCGAGGTTCCACTGTTATTACTGTCAGACAAAATTACAGGCATTTTACGGAAATACAAACTGGTATTACTGAGAGAGAAAATTAAAGGCACACAATACAGTGACACATATTACAGCCACATGCAAGGTCCCTTGCCATTTAATATAGACTGTTCATACTAATGTTTATGAACTACTGTTCTAGCGCCCGTTAATGTCTAGTGTAATAATAATTGTTTTAATGATGACTGTTTCATGTATACCTATTAAGCATAAATATTTATGCTATAAATCAAAGTTAAAAGAGAAGTGCAGTAACAGGAGATAATGTTAACAGATAAATATACTGAAGTATCATAAGTGACAGATTAAAAGGACATTAATCTTCTAGAATGCCAAGGAGCCTCTGAGACCAGTCACCATTCAGGGGGAAGACGAGGAAGTGGTGCAGAGCTACAAGTACCTGGGGGTTCACATCTCTATATATATATATGAAATCCAACGTCTGTCTGTCTGCCTGTCTGTATGTATATCTGGTTTTCATGAGAGAACTACTTAACGGATTTAGATCGGTTTTTTGGATAAGGATTTTGGAAGATAAAGAATTGAAGATGAATAGAAAAAAGACATAATATCTGAGGTTTAATGATGATCAGGATTTAGAATTTAGGATGCAGGGAGAGTTATTGAATGGAGTACATACATTTATAAATCTAGGATCAGAGGTAGGCCAAGGTGGAAAATTCGGTGTAGAGATAACCCATGGAGTGCAGTGTGGATGGAACGAGTGAAAGAAGGTACCAGAAGTGTTGAGTGTTTAAAGAATTAAGGTGAAGGTTAAAGGTAAAGTTTTTAAGAAAGTAGTAAAACCAACAATGAAGAATGGAGCTGAGACATGGGCAGTAAAGGGAGAGTAGGAGAATAAGTTAGATGTGGCAGAAATGAGAAAGTTGAGTTGGATGTATAGAGTTATCAAAAAGGACAGAATAAGTAATGAGACAATCAGAGGTACAACAAAAGTGGGAGAGATATCTATGAAAGTACAGAAAAGCAGGCTGAAGTGTTTTTGACATGTGATGAGGAGAGACAATGAATATGCAGGCAAACAAATGATGGTAATGGAAGCACAGAGTAAGAGGAAGCGAGGGAGGCCAAAGTGGTAGTGGATGAATAAAGTAAAAAAAAGATCTGAAGGAAAAGGGTTTGACTAAGGAGTAGGTGCAGGACTGAGCTAAATGGATCAATCACATCAACCCCACAAAGAAGTAGGAAAAGATGAAGAGGAAGAAGAAGAAGGAAAAATGTCTTAAATTTTAAATATAAACTAACAATATACAATGTACAATATGCAACACACACAATGTAAAATACAGTGGTAAAATGACATGATGACAATTATCATAAAATAATATACAGAAAACTAATTGAAGAATATATCTGTATAAATAAAAAATAATATGTATTGCATTTTTCATTTTATATGTATTGTCCCAAAGACATATAATTAGTGGATCTAAATTGGCCACATGAGCATAAGAAAGAGGATGTGGTTGAGTGTTCTTTGTGACATACACTGCAATAATCCATGTTATTTCCTACTATTTTGAGAGAATAGATTGGTAGATGAATTTTATATGTACAATACATTATTTTTCAGTTATTTATTCACTTGCTTTAATTGAAATTAATTGACTGAGTGCCACACAGTGAGGCAGTTTTGGGGTTTTCATCTTACAGGATGTTCTTCTTCAGTACTTATACATAGTTCATAACACGAAATTGACCAAAATATTCATTCTGTGATTTTTTGGAACATATTTTTGCATAAGGTCATAGGAAACAAACCAACAACAAACACATTTATTTCCAAAAAATATTTTCATACACAAAATGTAGCTCAAAGTGCTTTAAAAGATGTCAAAGAAATTGTCACAAGAAAAGGAAATACATAACGGATATGCAATTAGAAGAAAAGTATAGTCCTTATATATAATATTCCATTGTAAGTTTTCAGAAGTTGAGTTTGATGATAAGTTCAGATGGCTGGGAGGACAGAAAAAAAAACTCCAGATAAGCTGGAGAAAAAAAACAAAATCTACAGGGGTACCAAGACCATAATATCACCCAGCCCCAGTGGGGATTCTACTGAACATAAAAGATCTTAAGTCATTCCTCATTGTTTCCAGAGGATTTGACGCACCCACCTTCATTTGAGCATCGCAGCTAATATTGCCAGCATATCAAAGTGCAAACTCACTCATTCCTAATTAGTTTACACCAGTTTACCCAGCATAAAAATATCTGAGAACTGGGTGAAACTGAAACATATGGGTAAGAACTGAACCCTGATCTCATAAGCTGAGTGACAGCAATGTTAACCTCTGTGTCAGCATGTTACCCCATACAAATAATTATGTTCTGGAATTTTTATGATATATAATACCCTGTCATTTGGCAAATGTCCCAGATAATTAGGAAGTGGGGAATTTAAGTCACACAGCCTCTTTTTTGTATTGTCTTTCATAATTACATAAAGTTATAATTTACTGGGGCATCACTTTACAATTACTGTACATGCCAATTCATATTGTGTTCAGGTGTATCCTGAAATGCGTTGTCTGTTTCATAGAGTAAGTTCTGATTAATATTATTGGTTACCATGCTAAAATAATAACACTTTCTCATCCTAGATCTGCTCTGATAATTTTAGAGACGACCAGTCTTTCATCCTCTTCTCATATGTAAACAGAGGGGATTAACGGTGCTGGTGCCCCTTTTGTTTCTTAGCAGGTGCAGCATCAGTCATGTGGAGCAGGCATGGGGGGGTTGGGGGGAGAGCTAAGCAGGCTGAAAAACAGAAAAATAAATCAGCCCATTCCAGCAAATACACTGTCCTCTGCCCATCTGAGGTGGGAATCAAATTTGAGCCTTGCAGAAACATAGAGGAGAAACTGAATGAGTGAAAAAAACACATTTTGGGATAAGCTATTTTCTATTGTTTACTATATGTTTTATTTTTTAATGCAAAAGAAGTTAAGAGGCACAATTCTGCACTGCTTGCTTTCTTTGCAAATTCAGTAAAATAATAATTTACTATAGTTTAGAAATCTTACTTATCAGAGGTATTTTAACTGTAAGTGAAAAAGTTCTTAACTTTTCTATAATTTAATTTTATTGTTTAACCAAAGAAATTAATTCAAAGACATTTACAAAAATCATTTTACATCCAAAGTTGCCTAATTATGAAAATCCTCAATACTAAAATGAAAAATAAAAATAAAATTGCAATGTATTCAACCTATTGTGCTGCTTCCAAAAAATAAAAATAAATAAAAGAGATGTAAAATTTCAGTGTTTTATCTGAAGAGTAGGAGAGTGTGCAAACTTTCACTCCCCCAGCACCAACAAGTTGCAAGAAGATTACAAACCATATCTGTACGGTGATGTCACGGGGAACCAGAGGCTGTCACAACAGTATTGGACACATAGCAAGAACCAGCCCTGGATAGAATAGCAGATCATTGATGGGTATACACCCATACCCACACAGGGGCCAATGTCGAGTCACCAGTTCACATACCCTTTGGTAATGTGTGTGGAAAATGCTCAGATGCACATGGAGAATGAATAGACCTAGTACACAAACCCAGGATACTGGATCCATGAAGACAGTGTGGGTGGGTGCCTTAGTGTTTCAAGGTTGATCCCCAACTTGCAGAAAATGCTGCCAGAAGAGGAGCCTTCTGCATTTAATCCTGTACTAGAAAATATAGGTGCAAGAAATGAATGGATGAAAAATCAGATACCATATAATTCATATCATACATTACGTTTACCCTACTGGATATACTATTTGCGTAGGATATTAGATCTATCTATCTATCTATCTATCTATCTATCTATCTATCTATCTATC
>JANRMT010028174.1:111899753-111910844 GCA_026402145.1 Polypterus bichir lapradei | reverse complement strand
GATAGATAGATAGATAGATAGATAGATAGATAGATAGATAGATAGATAGATAGATAGATAGATAGATTTTTACAAAAGCTCAAGAAATACAGACATATCATATATTGTATATACACACCCCTGTATGAAAAGAATATATTTGTATGCCTGAATGAAAGCAACAGAGTGGCCTACTGGTTAGCATTAATACCTTACAGCTCCAGATTTTTGGACTTGAACCCTGGCCTATTACCTATCTAATCAGAATTTCCACCTTCTCCATATCTGCATGACTTTTTCTAGGATTACTGCAGCTTTCCACCCACAGTGAATAAAACTGTCATATAAATTGGTTACCTTCATTTTACCCTGTGTAGATCAGTGTGGCATGTGTCAAATAGCAGACTAATGTACTCTACAAGGTGGATTGATAAAATAAAATTGTCCCCCTAAGTCGCTAAAATTGCATTGCTGAGCATCAATATCAGCAACTTGATGAATAGGAATTATACAGTATGTATATATATAATGCACACACACATGCACATATATATATATAAATATATATATATCCTTTCATACATTTACTGAAATGTATTATTCTGTATATAGTATATGATATATATACTGTATAGCATATACGGTGCATATATATTTTAGTGGCATGAATGATAAGGTAGAACAAAAGTCAAATGCTTGGGGTATCAACCAGGCAAAATCCCATTCAATTCCAACAATAATCAAGAAAAATTATGAAAATTATGCACTTCCAGATGCTCCTATTAGGGACAATTCCATTTAATTAGCACTCTTTTCAGTCACACTTTCTTTGTTTTTCTGCATTATTGCTATTGTGGTCATGTCTGAAATGAGACACCACCTTCTGGGAGTGTCTTACTTTTATAATGGGTGGACTGGAATGGGCGGTGCTCCCTTGGCTTTGTTGCCATCAATGAGTGGTGTTTCGAGGCTCTCGGGGAAAAATGAGACAAGATTGTTAGTGTCAGTGGCCCCCCCTTGTCCCGGGGTGGTACCATATAGCTTAGATGAATCTGAAAGGTGACCCTCTGGAGTGCATGTGTGACAACATAATGTATATAAAGGAATTGCTACAGAATTGCATTGCACCTGGTCAAGAGCGACAGCTTAAATACTGCTGTTTATTTATAAGAGAGGACTTAACTTTTTTAATATATATATATATCCATCCATCCATCCATTATCCAACCCACTATATCCTAACTACAGGGTCATGGGGGTCTGCTGGAGTCAATCCTAGCCAACACAGGGTGCAAGGCAGGAAACAAATCCCACAGTGTGTATATATATACATATATATATATATATATATATAGTTACAAAAAGACACTCTCAATTTATCAAGAAAACATATTTTTTAATATTGGCCATGTAATACAATCACTACAAATGGCAATATCAAATTACACCCATTCCCAGTCCAGATCCCAGGACTCATACACCAGGCAGCATTAGTCTCAAAACCCTCCTTTAAACTTGAATGAAACACTCCCATTATCAAAAGCTATACATCAACATTAAACACAACTGTTTGAAACTCAATATGAAAGAAATTAAAATTAACAGTCTATTTTAGGTGCAGCACCACAGAGCCTCCTGGGACGTCTATGCCGTTCAATACATAAATATATATATACATTGTCACTGAAGGTAAACAAGTAAAAATACTCTTTTTTTTTCCAAGTAAACAAAGTAAAAAATCACCTAATCCAGCTATTGTAGAAACATATTTTTTACTTGATTTCAATCCTTTCATTTCCTTCAAACAAGCTCATTCCCTTACACAGCAGTGGCAAACACTGGGTACAAGGAAAGAACCAATAATGAATCAACCCCAATTCAGCATAGAGCATGCTCATGTACACTATTCATTCAGTTTGTCCAGGCCATTCTAATATGCATGTGTTTGAGAAGGAAACTGCAGTATCCAGAGCCCTGGAGAGCAGGCAAGCAGCACTCTTCTTACTGACTAAGACAAAAATTTAAAGCAGAACCCAGGAGCAATGTGGCACCTGTGCTGCCTTAGACACAATATGTGGTTAAGTTGAAAAAACATAGTGATATCTCCGCTATTTTAAAATCTTTACATTGAATGGTAATAAAAAGTTTCATGGGTAGCAGTAGTCAAAATTTTATATTATATTGAGTGATCCAGCAGTTAAAGTCAAGTAAATTGTTGTAACTTGTTAAGGATGAAAAAAAAATGTGCAGTATTATAAAGTAATTCCCAACTGTTGCAACACAGCCAAAAATATAAATTAGCCCCTGAGTGTGAGAATTGATCATTTGAAATACTCTGATCCCTTTGCATCAGGCAGCTCAGCAATATATCAAAGCTGAGATCTCCTCCCCTTCATCCACCCCTGTTCAAGCTGAATAGGGCTTTAATGACTGCAGATCACATTGGACTTGGAGTAAATGAATATCCGGTGAATTTAAGCAAGGGACTAAAAGGCCCGATCCTATTATGCTGACCTGAATTCATTCTATTAAATGGCTTAAGAAGCTCAGACACGGATTGGTGGAGCACTTTATCACATCCTAAAACTCTTAGCTTTTGTGCAATAAGAAAGTTTGCATGATGTTTGTGATGTGACATTTGCAAATAAGTAGTAGTGTTATCTCTTTAGAGCTAGTAATTATTGTTTTTTTCCATTTAATTCAAAATACAATGACCTGAAAAAAAAAAATAATGGATGTGTTACAATATTAACTTAGCTCACCAGAAAACAAGCAGATTATTAGGCATATATTTTATCTGTAGCACTTGCACCCCAAATGAAATGTTATATATATATATATATATATATATATATATGCATATTGGTGTTAGAAATTACTGACAATATGTTATTTTATATTACAGTACGAGTTGGGATGTGGAGCTCAAGAGTGACCACCCAGCCATGTTGATGTTAGCAGTGAGGAGGCGAAGCATTCGAAAAGAGCAACTGAGGCAGCCAGAATTCACTTTGTTAAGCAAAATGAGTGAATTTTTATAATTTGAAGAGTAATAAGCACTGTTTTGATGTTCACATAAATTATTACTGGAAATGCACATAAGTGAGCATAATAAGCTAACAGCAGATAGGCAGACATAATAATAAAAGATGAAGGTGACATTTTAGTTACATTATTTTGTAACAGTATTTTCTTCAGGGCTCTGTAAATAAAATTCTAGACTGTATGTATCTGAAATATTCCCTTTCGATCTGAATAAGCAGTGCAAAGGGATAGAGAGAATGAACTTACATTATTGTCCTTTTTCTCCATTTTTCTTCGATCAGTATGTTTATGTAAATAGAACCAGTTTGTAAAATCATGTGAGGCGACCAGTTTCTATGGGAAAATCTGCCTGTTGCAACAGGTGCTACTGTTCTGCGGCTTCATCCCATTTCCTGATTGTGTCTTAATCTGCTTGTTGTAAAGTTGATTTTTTTTTTTTGCACATTCCCATATCAGTGGGAATTTCTGCCCCAGCCTGACAAGTATTATGGTACGCCTTTGACGTACAACCCTACAGAGTCTAAACAGCGTCTATTCTTCCCCGGCAGTGAAAGGGAGCTTTGTGCCAGGGATTCATTAAACTGCGCCTCACAGCCCTTCATAAAATGAGGCTCAATAATGAACAGTCGATTTAACTGAAAAAGCTGCCGGAGCTGTGAAATTAAAGGGAAATAAAGTGCAGTTCAAGCCCAGTGTTCCAGAAGAAACGTTGACCTTAAAAAATCTCAAGTATGAGTGAAGCAAAGCTGTAAACAAAGCAGCATTTACAGGAAGTTTATCCGTAAGCACATAAATAGCAGACGGCAGGAAGAAAAAAAGGCAGGCATACATTAGTGAAAGTTACATTAAAAGAAGTTCCCTTAAATCCTGCTTGATCTCAAATGTCTGAATTAAGGGAAACTAACATAGACAGCGGCCAAGACAAATCCCTGAAAAAGGTGTCACGTTTTGTGCACACAATGCTATGATATAAGGCAGGAATACAACTTTGAGGCAACAAAATGAAGCGGGAGAACAAGAATTGTCCAGCAAGACTGACTTGCTTTTTAACAGTCAGCTACAGTGCATCTTTGTGACATTATACTAAGTAATTTAACTTTCTAACAGACTCCCTCTGAAACTGCTTCTAGGCCAGAACATTAAGATGCAAAACAAGTTTAAAAAATGGCTGCTACAGAAAGTCCTGTTGTTACCTTCACTTGGTGTGAACAAGACAACTGCATCACTCTGCAAACTCTCAGCTCATTTAACCATGTCAGTGTATTCCAAGCAGGAGCAAACTACTTCATATGGATTCTGCTGTGGTAAATCTTTTACAACATCAAAGGGGTCAGAGTAAGTGAAAGCTGTCCAAAATGTTAGAAGAACTCAATTCTGCTGAAACTGCTGAAATTTTTACCTCAATAGTAAACTGAACAGGAAAGAGAAAACAAGCGAGCAAAGTGCAATTAAATGAGTATGAGGGTCCTGATGTAAAAGGTATCCTTGTGCGCATCACAAAGCTCTTCAGCATGTAAACACTTGGGTGTAGAATCTGAGTATTTTGAAAAAATTAAAGCATTTAAATTTTTTCAGCTTTATTTAGTTTTATTTACCTTAATCCTAGTAAGACACGGCTAATTCAAAAATACAATTAATACAAAACTAGGCTCACCCGCCTTTTAAGGCGAACGACTTTTAAGTTGACCACTTCTTAAGGCATTTCAATATGTAGATCAATTTGATATTTTATACAAACTCATTAATTTGGTTATATTGCATATGAGCAGTATTACTTTAATACTCGTAGTTTCTTTTATTTTTGTGATGAAATTTAAACTTTTTTTCTATATTGAGTTGCCCTTTTAAACTCCCCTGATTTTTACTACGCAGTGAGGCATTTGTACTCCATCAACATTAATTATTTCCAGAGACATAATTTTGTCTATTTTCCCAGCGCATCGCGCACAAAAGCAAGGGAACGATGGGAGCACCAGAACTCTGCTCACATCATGTCGCTTCGTACCGCAAGCTGCAAGTAGTAAGTCTGTGATAAGCGGAATACCGCTATGCTTTCCACTCACGGGACGGAAGGACAATCCTGACCGCTTTTATATAGTAAGAAAGAAGAAGAAGATATCGCACAGTCTGGAGTAGAAAATCATCTTTTACCTGGAAAAACGAAACTACAAATCCCATCGTGCATTGCAAAATGGACGGGGTGTGTGTGAAACTCTGCGCCTGCGTAGCACTCACGGGACGGAAGGACAATCCCGACCGCTTTTATATAGAAGGATGTTTAGTTTAAAATTAAATCAATAGCTCACACTGAACACACAACACACCTTCCAAACCAAGAGTGAAGAGAAAACTGAATCTTGAGGTAGTTTCTTCTCTGTATCGTAACATCAGAAAGGTTATGGGGAGACTATGTCTTTTAATTTAGAATAACATTAATAAATTCTTGATAAACTCTGAAAATGTATTGAGCCATCATTTGTAGATAATTTAGTTTTCTAATTTTGAATAATACAAGAAATATCTTTCCGGTAAAGTGGTGTAAAAAGAATAGACTTAACACACTTGAAAAGGTTTGGGGCAGCCACCCATATATTATTATTATATTAAGATGGCGGCTTTAAGGAAACAGACAGGAAGTGACATAAGGGAACTGGAAGTGATGTTCTTCAGATGTCAGATTGGGTGCTGGAAGTGATATTCTTCTGGGTGCCAGAACTGGAAGTGATGTCATCTGCTCTGAATCAGACAGGTTTTCCCATGGCTGCTCTGTAGAGATAACAGGTTTAGTGGTTTAGTGCACCCTGCCACCCCCTAGCCTGGCGTGGAATTACCTTTGCTTGATCCATACAACGTCCTCCTAGTCGCACGTGTGTGACAGTGGGTAAGGACTCTTTCAGTTGAGTAAAAATAAGTCAATTCTCAAGCAATGTAGTGTGGGATACTTTTCTTGTTGCATAGTGTATACCTTATGGTGTTACTCCAAATAATATTATTAAAGGACTGGGAGTTATACATCCAGAAATATCTGATGGAAAAAGAAATATTTTTCCACAAATGACCTGAGTGTGAGGTATTCCATAAAACATAAGGCCTAGCAAGGCAGGAACTTGATGATGATGCTTGAATCTTATTTCCGATCATTTTATACAAGGTACTCTAGCAGTGTGTAACATAGCATTTGTAGCTGCTTAGATTGAAAAAGAATGCATCTTGTGAATGGCACACAATTAAGTTGATAGAGTCTGGAGATACTACTAATATCTTCGTCAATTTAAACTGGTATGGTTTCTGGGATCTATACAGTGGATTCAGAAAGTATTCAGACCGCTTCACTTTTTTCATAAAACAGCCTTGTGTTAAAATAATTTAAATTCATTTCCCCACCTCAAACAAAACTTTGTACCCCAGAATGAAAACAGGATTTAAGGTTTTTGTTTTTGCAAACTTATTAAAAAAAAAAAAAACTAAAATATCACTTGGACACAATTATGCAGACCGTTTACTCAGTACTTCATTGTAGAACCTTTGGAGGCGATTACAGCCTGGAGTCTTCTTGGGTATGATGTGACAAGCTTCACAATCCTGGATTTGGCCATTTTCTGCAATTCTTCTCTGCAGATCCTGTCAAGCTCTGTCAGGTTGGATGGTGTGGACAGCTACTATTCATGTCTTCCCAGAAACGTTTCATTGATTTTAGCAGAAGTCTGCGATATAACAAAATGTGTAAAACGTGAAGGGGTCTGAATACGTTTTAAATCATCTGTATATAATGATGCAAGATTATGAAAGCTGAGGAAAGTCATAATGAAAATGATTATAGATAGAAAAAAATGGTATATTACTGGAAATAATATCTGAGGTTTTCTTGTTTAAAGGATACAAGAATATTATCTATATAGGGATCTCCATAGGCCCAGATATTTAATGACTTCTGCAAACTAAATACATGGTAAGGTTAAAGAAAACTAGAATATATGAGTATTTTCCATATACAATATCATCACATTAAAGTGTCTTATACAATGGTGTCATACTTTCAGACAATGATATACCACAGCAACAATTTATTTATATGTAGCTCAAAATTACACAAGTAACTCCTCAATGGGCTTTAATAGGCCCTGTTTTTTTTTTTTTGACAGATCCCCAGCCTTGACTCACTAAGAAGACCACCAGTTTAGTAGGAAATTGTAATACCTAAAGCTTAGTAATGAATGGAGAAAACAGCAAAACATACCGAACAGTTTTTGAACAAGATTTTTGTTTTCCATGTCCAATATCTCTTTAAATTTTAGGGTGTGCTTCTTAATGTCCAATGTTAATTTTATTCATCTCTAGGAGAACCTAGTGTATTTAGTCTGACTAAAATAACACACACACACAACTAGCTTGTAATTGCCAACAAATGTGTTAATAGAAGAAAAAAAAAACAATTTATATATGTACTGTATATTATACAGTTAGTACTTACACAAAGCTTTCATTAAATGTACATAAGAGTTCATAAAGCCAAAATTTTCAACAAATAGTATCTAACAAAAGTATTTTTTCTCTATCCAGTTATTTCAAAAACAAAGTGCAGGATAAAAATAAAAACTCACTTTTAGCATTATGTTTCTCTACCCTGCTTGGATTATTACAACACGTCTACTTATCTGAGGTAAAAATATCTTCCAAAGTTAGTCCCACTTGTCTTCAGTTCTTCTAGCAGTTTCTTCCTCTCAGCTCGGCACTCATAAATTTGTGGGAAAAAAAATGCCTGTATACATAGCAAGTAAAGATAACTTTTGAAATTACATTTTTAAAAAATTTCTGCTTGATTTTGTTTCAGCTATCAAACCATGAATAGGCCTTCCTTTTATACACTCTTTTTTTTTTAAATTGCCCTCTGCCTGTTTTATTTTTTTTACTTTATTTCAATTGCATGCATACATAGCCTCACTAACGTTACTCAGCGATGCAGCATTTATTAATTTAACTTCTGCTTTACATCTAAGTACTTAATTTTTTTTTTAATAATGTCACACTCACAAGATGTCAGCTTCTCTCTTCTGTTTTCTTAGCTTCTTTTAAATAAACTCTTATCACAGTTTTGGTCTTTTTAAATCCTGTTTACCCTTGAGTGTCTTTTTTGTGTCAATGTGCGCCTTTTTTCTCTCTTGGCATGTATATTCACACCTATGCAGCTTCTCTGCCTCTCACTCTAGAAACCTCCCTGAAGTACAATATCCTTTAATGGAAGGAACGCTAGCTTCTTGAAGTCATATGCATATATACAACTGATTTATATTTATTTACTTTAGTTGAGTTCCTGCTGCTTAAACATGGTTAACCAAAAGGGTATAGTTTTGTTACCTTCTGTTTCCCTCCAACATCACAAGATTTATATTTTTGTGACCTAGTAGTAAAATTGGAAATGAGTTAGAGCCCGACCATCTTTTAAATGCATGACCTTTTTGTGTCTCAAAAGAATGAAGTTACAACTTTTTCAAAAAATATTTGTAAATATATATAGGATTACTCTGAAAAAGATGCAAGAGATTTGAAAGGATATTCTTCTTAACAGTAACAATCCTCCCACCTGAACAGATTTACTTATTTTGCTGATGTCTTTATCAAAGGAGACTTACAACATTTATGATACAATTGGTTACATTTCTTTTTGGTTTTTCCAGTTGGAGCGCAGGCAGGTCAAATGACTTGCTCCATGGTCACACAATGTCAGTAGCAGGATTTGAACCCACAACCTTAGAACTTGAAGTCCAAAGCCTTAACCATTACTCCACACTACCTGCCTGCCTTTTCACAAAGAGATGATCATCTACTATATTATCATCCTGTTTGATGTTTTCAATAATTTTGCAGACATTTAAAGTAGATCTGAAGAGATTTGTCAATTTTTTTTATAACTATAACTTATATACAGTATAATTAAACTGTACTAAGACAATCAGTGGATAGTAATTTACTATGTTCTTGCATTAAGACTATTCATCAGGAAAAGTACTCAAAGATGCTATATAAATAAAATGTATTATTATTATTTTGAACACAGAGATCCAATGGATTTAATATGAGTTGCAATAATGTGTATGGATCCATGAGGTAGACAACCATGTTATCAACACAGAGAGATATTTTTTGTTCAAGTCCTTCTCTTATGTTCCCTTTTGTCTCTGCTTCCAGAGGTGGATGCTATAGCTGGTTGTTCAATAGTATCTGTAAAGAGAAATTGTAATAATGGACAACCACATTCTAGTTCTGCATTTTAGACTAAAGTATTCAGCCTCTGGGTTGGAATACATTCATTTGATTCAAACATATATACATTTCAAACATATGCAGATTTCCATAGCACAGTAAATAGATGTCCACATTCAACTTCCTCAAATTCGTAATGCCCATAAAAAGATGATTAAACACGCAAACATTAATGGTGGTTAATAACAACAATCTTTTTATAAAATTCCATTTGATAGTCCTCAGGATGTGTGGCTTTCCTGCTTTTTAGTGAAATTACACTATCTTGGACTTTGGAGAGCCTCAATGACATTCCCATCTATTTCAGAATTAAGTACCATTTACTCAAACCTAATGAGCTCTTGAAGGCTGTAGCATGCATTTGTTACCTCTAGTCATTTAGTCTGATAGCCACAAAGTCTCAGACAGGTTTGATTGAGCTCAGGAAAAAAGGGTTAAAGGTTATTTCCACACTTTAAAAGTAAAAAGGTTAAAAACATAATGTTTTGTATAACATTAATTGACGACACACAGACATTGATAATGATTCTTAAATATAGTTTTTAATAACTGTAAAATCGTGTCAGTTTCTCATTAGGTTCTCTCAGTAAAAGACCAAAATAACTTTTTTTAAGAACTTCCTTTTTCCTTCTAAAATCCCACCCACTAATATTCTACAGGAAATTACCAACAACAGGAGTATCAATCAGCATCAATATAAATTTAACTTGTTACTGATCATAAAAATACACAACATTTTGTCAGGTATGCAAAAGACAACAAAGTGCAGAAACTAAAAGGATGGAACACATTGATTAACTGTTGTGGTGGAAAGCAACATCTTAATTAAAGAAAAAACTTATCCTCTAACAAGATAATCTCTACTAAAACATTTTAATCAGTAATCAGGCAGGAGAGAAGTTTGTCCATCTGTATCATTTATTACTTTTCAGCTAATGTTTGAACAGGGAGCATTCTTTCACAGCATGATCAGAATGATAACATATTTTCTTCTTCTTTTAGCTTTGTAGGTCAATTTTATAAGCAACTGAATTTACATAAGTGTCAATCAATGCATACATTTACTCTGGTGGGTTCGCTGGTTTACATCTAAATGACTTATATAAAATAAAAGTCTATAATATTATACCTTCTTATACCTTTTGGGTTGAGCCACTATCCTCGAACTTTCTGTGTATATATAAACTTTCCTCTCTGATTGTTCACAGGACATCTGATGACTTCTTAGTCATCTTTCAGTACATTTTGTGTATTACGTCTTTGTCTTTGGCAGAAATGGTTAAACCAAAATATAAAAAATGCTCTTAAAACCATCACTATTATACATTTTCTATCTGCATTATACTCAGGTATAATTTACATGGAAGTACATTATGCACCATTCCATACTGATTTTCAGTTTTTCACCTTAGGTAAAAATGTCACAAGAAAACAACCTATTATTGTAAAATACAAAATATATACATGGCTTAATAAATAAAAAACAACTTAGGAATGATTATTCTAATTATTTTGATTAAGGAATAACAATTCTTTGACAAATACCACAAAGCCCAATGTCAGAAGATTAGTTACATACTGTAGGTCCAGTAATTCTATCTAAGACTTTGATCCCAAATAGCCAGCTCACCAGCCAAATTAAGCTCACTAGTGAGTCTAAGTTGGGCCAATGTGAGTAAGAATGAGTGTAGTGTATTGGGATCTTGTCTAGGGTTGACAGCTGTCATAGATAGATAGATAGATAGATAGATAGATAGATAGATAGATAGATAGATAGATAGATAGATAGATAGATAGATAGATAGA
>JANRMT010028174.1:111887689-111899743 GCA_026402145.1 Polypterus bichir lapradei | reverse complement strand
AGATAGATAGATAGATAGATAGATAGATAGATAGATAGATAGATAGACAGATTTTACTTAATTTGCCCCAAAGGGGATCAATATGTAATTATAATCATGGTCAGATAGAGTCATCTATGTATTCATCTAATTTATGATCTGCTGAGTTCATTATAGGACAGAGGAAACTGCACTCCATTGAAAGGTGACTGGTAAAGAACCAACCCTTAAGTACTGTGCTCAATTCATTCTGGTTTGATGATGACCTAAAGTATATACTGTATAATCAGGTAACTAAATGCTATATGTTACACCTAAACAAGTACAATTTGAATTCTTTCGGTTTCCAATAGAGAGAGTGACAATACATATAATTTCTTCAAAACACTTTCCCTCATACTTACCAAAAGAAATTGTCTAAAGCTAAACTTTTTTTGGTTGAGACCCAATGTTGCCCTTTTTAGTATCTTTGTGATACATTCCTTGTTGAATGTCTGGTTGATTGTCAGTTCATGGGGACCCCTTGGAGATTGTGGACTATCATCAAGGTGGGACAATAGTGAGAGCAATATCGATTCCCTAATTAACCAACTGCAACCCACTTTACAAACCATATGCAACCTATTACCATTAAATACTATAGTAACTAGAGACCCAAAGATGGCAACCTGCAACCATTTTTTGGGTCTTGAACTAAAGTGTACGAAACACTGCTGTAAAGTACATAGTTGGTTGTATAGAACAAAGGATATTTCACTAAGAAATCATTCATTGATGTTTTATTCGAATTATATAATTTTAATTAAAATAATGCAAGAGTGTAAAGGTTTACAATACATTATGAAGTGTAAACCAGAAAGCTGCAAATAACTATTATTTGTGGGCAATGCGTTCCTATGAAATGTGAACAATTTATTTCTGCTAGGAAGATTGAGAGTAAGACATTTTTGCTAATACTATCACATATTAAGTTAGTATTCAATTTTTTCAAGAAAGGCTAGTAGTGTCTTATTTCATATTATTTTCCACAGAGTAAATGCAAACTCCATCAGAGAGAAAAACAAAAAAATTATGTTATTGTTTCTACAGTATATGCTGGATTGAAGTGTATCTGAATTCCTTTGCATATACACTGTATGTGTGTGCCTGATGGTGTTGATTTATGAAGTGCAAATAGAGAAATAACATTAGACCTTCCAACTATTATTATAGGTAATTGCTATAATTAATGGAAAACGTTACACAAAAACAGCATATTTTATTTTCCTGTCAAATTTCAGATGTTAATGATCTTTCGTTTGAAAGAGGCATTGGTTTAAAAATACTGTAGGTAAATGGGTAAAATACTTTAAAGTCATGATCCTTTAATGACGCATTCTGCTTAAAATCCACAATTACTATCTGGTTCAGCTTCGTGCAAGCCACTGTATCACACTAATTTTCAGAAAGGGCAACACAAAAAGCACACAAATGCCATCTCCTGGACAATGCATGACCATCTTATGTTTAAGCTCCTATTGTTTCTCTAGGGTTGAGGATCTTCATGCATATTTAGGAAACAAGGATTTATTTTGTGCTAATTCATCCCTTGTTGTCTAGACAATCTCTGTCATTATATTGTTCTTCTCTTGTCCATTTCTTCAGTGTAAAATATTGCCTTCCATTGTAAAAGGACTTCCCAGGACAAGGGATTTTCACAGTGATTTACATTTTGTCAAACTTCCTCCACCATTAACTAAGCTCTGAATGTTAACTTTAAATGTATGTTAATCATAGGGCATATTAATCATATTGGCATTGCTTTTTAATTAAATGAAAATAATGTATACATGTGTAGAAAAATATCTATGTAAATATGTATTATCTTTTTGGTTTCCACATACATTTCAGATTTACTGTTGCAAACAGTTATATATTCTTCAATATAATTGATGTGTATTATTATTATTATTATTAGCTGCAAGAGCAATAGCCAGGAAAATATTTCAGGGGGATGAGATGTACATGAACTGTATTTCTGTCTATGATTAACAAGATAATAAAATATACAGTAAATAAATACAACCATCACCTGTGATTGGCTCTTCTGTTTTTTTTTTGTGTTTTTTATGATTCTAGAGGGACTAAAATAGAAGGGGAACCCCAAAAAACTCAACATCTTGCACAACTGGATTTCAAGATGAGTTGAACGGTATCATATGAAGGACTTTCTTATACCAGTGACAGTGATTTCAAAGCTTTCTTAAGTAATTTTTATGAAGACAATAAATAATCAACAAAAAACATATTTAATTGTAAATGCTTACATATGACCATGTTTTTAATTTATCTGGGTATTTAATTGTTTAATAACCCCAAACCCCACAATCCACCACCCCTCACCCCCAAACGACCCTGCTCAGGATAAGGTTTAAAAATGGATGAATGATTGGATGGATTTAATTTTGCCTAAAATATTCCTCCAGTCAGTCTGTCAGTCATTATCCAACCCACTATATCCTAACAAAGGTCACGGGGGTCTGCTGGAGCCAATCCCAGCCAACTCAGGGCGCAAGGCAGTAACAAACCCCTGGGTAGGGCGCCAGTCCACCGCAGGGCACGCATACACATGCACACACCAAGCACACAATAAGGACAATTTAGGATCGCCAATGCACCTAACCTGCATATCTTTGGACTGTTGGAGGAAACCGGAGCACCCGGAGGAAACCCATGCAGACATGGGGAGAACATGCAAACTCCAGACAGGGAGAACCCAAGAAGTGAACCCAGGTGTCCTTACAGGGAGGCACTGCACCACTACCACTGCACCACTGTGCCACCCATAAATATTCCTCCATAGATAACAAATTATTTAACTATATTAAGAGAGCAAGCTCCCACTCTCTTTCTTACAAAGTGATTAATAGTTTCATGTGACCCCAAAGTGGCTTATAAAGGGGCTCCTCATTTACCAGGGTAACTTTATTTCTTTCAGATGTCCCATAGCAAATCTTTCTCCTACCCTACCCTACCCTGCACATTACAACAACATAAAAGCCAAAACTTTTGTTACACAAGGAAAGCATTCCTGCATGCAGATTTGAATGGCAGATCACTAATGTGAGGAGCATTCACACAGTTTTTACTAAATTTAAATGGCTTTGTTGTCTTTTTTTGTTTAGATTCTCCCTAAGCCATGCCACTTGGTTTAATAACATGTCGCACACACACCCGAGATCCTTATAAGGAATACCATTTATGTATGTTATCTTTATTCACCTGTTCTTATTCATTTATTTCTTCTTGGTGCTATTTGGCTATGTCTGACATCTTATTCTTCTTACCTCAAAGCATTCTGTTTGTCAATTTGGATGTTGTTTAATTCCAAAAGTCTGTGTTGTACTAAATTCTGTCTGGTGTAAACCATTCTTTGCCTCTTAACTTAAATGCCTACTGTTAATGGATCTCCAAAAAAACTTAATTACAGCTGTCATTGGTCTACCAACCTAAAAATAATATTATCACTGACATGGTGAACTGATACAGATGGTATTTAGAAGTGTAGTTCATTTACATCTGGATCCATACCTTCTCACCTGTCTTCTCACTGTTGGGGAAGCAGCACCCCACCAGTTCCAGTAGGTTACTGTTTTCTACAACCTGTAAGGAGAGCAGTTGTATTGACCATTCACCAGTTGTTCATGGCTTTCACACTTTTGGTTAGTGAGTTAAGCAAACTTAGGAAGGGATTGTTCAAATGGTCCTGAACCTCTCCCTCTCTTTCTCTGCACATTTTTATTATAGTGTTCCCAGAGGATGTCCTTCTGGTGCACGATCTGCATTAACAAGGCCTACCAGATTCTACAAGTCTTTGTATGGAAGTTTAATCTTATCGTGATAGCTTTGACACTTTTCCTGTCCTGTGCCATTCTGCTATCTTCATTTTTACTGCCAATCCCTTGCTAGCTGGCCAAATTATTAATTGGATTTTGTTCATTGGAAGTGATGGACTGGCTTTCTGTCCAGGCCTGTTTCCTGTGCTGCCAAAATAGGCTCTGATCCCCAACAATTGTAAAATTTATTAAACTGGTTTGAGAATATGTTATTTCATATTATGTAGAAATGTGTTATATTGTGTAGTTCATATACAGTATTGTATATCGTGTTGTTTTTGTTGAATTGCAATAACATAAACTGGATTACAGCAGTAATATCAACGTTAATTATTTTGACAGCAAACGTTTAACTTCAATAAATGGCTTTTAATGTACGGAACATTACATTTGTATGTGTATTAATATATGTTTTTAAATGAGCCAGGAGACAGAACTGATTATCAGTATATGTATACCCAGTATCTGAAAAACCACCCATTTATTCATCTATTAATTTTTAAGCAACTTACCCAGTTCAGGGTGTCTTGGAAGCTCATTACCTATCCTGGTAGATATGGGCGAAAGCCATGAAGCAACCCTGGAA
Organism: Polypterus bichir lapradei; assembly: GCA_026402145.1. Taxonomy (NCBI): domain Eukaryota; kingdom Metazoa; phylum Chordata; class Cladistia; order Polypteriformes; family Polypteridae; genus Polypterus; species Polypterus bichir. The sequence goes on along the minus strand of JANRMT010028174.1, from coordinate 111,895,303 downwards.
GGGACAAATTCATTCATTCATTCATTTATCTAATTCAGTGTGATAAAGTGGTTATGGCATACTGTTACTAAAAGCTTACTTATAAAAATTTCATATTGTTAGCATACTATTTGGGGAGATGGAAAAAAGAGCATGTTTTATAAATTCCAGTCATCTGCTGTTTAAATGGAATCAGACACATTCATAAAGGAATTCCTAACAAGGACATTCTTTTAAGTTTTAACTAAAGGCTCAAGACCCCAAAAAATTGTTAAATAAAAAGGCTTTGATGTCAAAACAATAAGAATTATATATATATATATATATATATATATATATATACACACACTGTAAATTGTAATTAAGGCTATTTTTTTCTTCTAAACCTTCCTGTTACAAGTCCAAATAAGCCAAAGATACATTCTTCTTTAATTTGTGGATCACAAAGAACTAGACAAAATAACTTCTTTGCTTTTAGACCAAGCATGTTTCTCTTTTAATGCGATGGTTGCTAGCTACTTTCCCAAGGTCTTTTTTAAACCCCAGTGCATTTCAAGGTGATGCAGTGAATCATTGAGCGTTGGGAAAAAATGGAGGCGTTTTAAAGAGAGAGTCTGAACAGCACAAACTGTTATTATCATGTAAATCCCCTGAGAGAAAGGGGACAGTGAAACTGATAGCTCTGATCTAATTATCTGCCGCCCAATACAAGCCCGGGCCCTGAATAAGACTCACAGAAAGGCTGCCATTGGAACACAAAAAAAAAGCAAAGAAAACAATACGAAACTTAGCAACAGTGTAAAAACAAGCTTTTATCAGTCCACAAAGAACAGTTTTATGAGCATTTTTGTTTACAATAAAAAAAAGGTTAGCCGAACAGAGACTTAAAGCACTATTGACTGGTACCATTTATTCTTATCGGCTGTACATTCAATTAGTTTAACAAAAAGTAAAAAGAAAATTTCTAAACTACAGACAAAAAAGAAAAAATACCAACATAATTTAATTAAAAAGTTTAACAAACTGGACTTAACAAGGTAGTCTGTTAATTTTAAGCTTCATGCATGCTTATAAATTTGAAATATATTGAGTCTTCATTTCCGTTATACTGATATTAATGTATTTACATGGTGAGAAAATGTTAACTGATTTTCTGCAAATAATAATAGTAATAATAACCATCAAGGGCGGCACAGTGGTGCAGTGGGTAGCACTGTTGCCTTGCAGTTATGAGACCCGGGTTCGCTTACCGAATCCTCCCTGCATGGAGTTTGCATGTTCTCCCCGTGTCTGCATGGGTTTCCTCCAAGTGCTCCGGTTTCCTCCCTCAGTCCAAAGACATGCAGGTTAGGTGCATTGGAAATCCTAAATTATCCCTAGTTTGTGCTTGGTGTGTGTGTATGTGTGCCCTGCAGTGGACTGGCACCCTGCCCGGGATTTGTTTCCTGCCTTGCACCCTGTGTTGGCTGAGATTGCTTCCAGCAGACCCCTGTGACCCTGTAGCTAGGATATAGCGGGTTGGATAATGGGTGGATGGATAACCATCATCAACATAATACTCATAATCACCACAATAATATTCATAATTATAAATTTCTTTCTGTAGTTGTATTCAATACAGTGTAAACTGACGTCATCAATTTGTAATCAAATTTCACTATTTACAATGAACAGTAATTCCCAGATGACTTTTTTTCCAATTGTCAACCTTTGTGCTTTGGCAAGAATTTATCATTCGATAGTAAGAAAGGGAATCCAGCATAGTACCTACAAAATACAATATATATTTGCTGTTTCATAAGTTTACTGTTTTTTGTGTTTTCTAAACTAGTGAAGTTAACTGTCAATTGCATTATATTCAATATAAAAATAACTATCAGTAGTAATTGAATGAAAATATCTTAGTTGTATGGTGCTGAGGCTTTTTTTGCATATTTAAATCTATTTGTGCAGATAACAGAGTTATTTTTGTAATTACTTCTTTTTCCAAGGTTACTGAGCTTTCATGTAAAAACCAGGGGCCTCATGTATAAACGGTGCGTACACGCAGAAATGTTCAAATTGCGATGTATAAAACCTAAACTTGGTGTAAAGCCATGCACATTTACACGGTACCTCATACCCTGTGGTGCGCAAGTTCTCCGCTCGGTTTTGCAGACTGGCGGCACCCAGCGTCAAAGCAATGCTACTGTTCCTGTGTGGTTTATCTTTCTTTTTCAGATCCACATACCTGACACGGCTTTATAAATACACTGAAATTAACCTCATATTGTTTATTAGTTTAATGCATCTGATTGTAATTAACCTGTAACAATATAATGGTCCACAGAATGGTCAGACTATTCCAAATACCATAGCTGCTTTAGCGTTGTTACTCTCACTGCACCTTCTTTTTCTTCTTTCAGCTGCTTCCGTTAGGGGTTGCCACAGCGGATCATCTTTTTCCATATTACTCTCACTGCACCACTCGGTGCAGCTGATCGGAAAGAGAATTATCAGTATGCAGCATCAAGCACACGCTGCCTCAGCCATGCTTCCTATTTGAACTGCTTCTAACATGGCAAACGCTTCAAAACCTTTACTGTTTGGACCTCGCGGTTCGGAAACAGTTTCATCCCAAGAGCTCTAAATGCAATCAATCACTCCATAAACTGTTCCTTGTAGAAATGTTTGTACTTATAAGTACAATTACCTCATTGTAAACTTGCGATATAGTTATAATATTGCACAACCTGAGCCACTTTATAAAGCGCGTATTTATATATGATGACGATATCATTTTTAAGATGAAATGCAGCAAAATATGTTTATTATATTATACAGATAAAACTTTATTTAAATAATCTATATTGTTAATAATTAAAGAACACGTCGCTGTGATAGCAAGGATCTGGCGCTCCATTCATGGATTGTTCCTGCCTCGCGCTGTATGCGTCACTGGGACTGGCGTGAAGGATAGAATAATTAAACATGTACTACAAAGATATTTCAATGTTCGTGAAGTTTTGAAGAATCAGCGTTATAAGCTTACAGATGGCTTAACATATATTACAGAGCTGATTGTGTGGCGATTGGGTATTTGGAGAAAGAAAAGGAAAGACAGGAATTGGAAGTTAGTACGTTTGAAAGAGACAGTACTGCTGCAATAAATTATTTTATCAAACTTCGTGCACAATCACTGCACTACCGTGTTCCCATGTTTAATAATATGCTTTAACTCCTATCATCATGAAAATGATATCACATATACATCTCAGTATTTTAGTTATTCAGAGAGCTGTAATATCATAAATGTAATGGATTCTGTGTCCTGCCTGGATCATAAAGGTTTGGGGCACTGAAGTGATCCCCATATATTATGATGGAAAATAAAGTGGAAAAAGAGCAAATAAGTCTTCTTCAGTTAGTTGTTGTTGTACTGGCCCAAGGTGGTGGTTTAAGTTGGACACTCAAAGGAAAAGGCAGGTTCAGTAGACCAAATGAAGCAAGTGTTGTTGCCTGCAGCCAGTTCGTCAATCATTCTTTCTGCAGAGGGTGGTAGAAGAGAGCTATTAGATGATAGCACCAACCCCTAGTTTGGAGAGTAATTACTAATTACTAAATGAACCCTGAGGTTGTCTTCCAATCCCATGTGTGTAACAATGGTTGATTAAAAACATGGATTTAAAAAACTAATGCAACTAAATAAAATTTAAAAGAAAATGCACATCTGAAGGAAACAAGAGGGAGTAGAAGACAAAAAATGAAAATGCGACTAGAGATCACAAGAAAACTCTACAGTTTAGCAAAGAGAAAAGGCCAATGCTTAACCATCAATCCATTTTCTATACATGATTTACTTAGTTCAAGAACACAGAGAGCCAGTACCTACCCCAGCAGCCACAGGTGCAAGACAGTAACCTACCAACCTGCATTCAAAGCCGGTTACTTCAGAGCCGTCTGAGACACTAACCTGCACATTTGGTCTGCAGATTTAAGAGCTGAGAAAAAAAAGGAAGGAAAACTCCACACAGTCAATAAATGAGGAGGGATTTCAATCCCTTTTCAAGGAAGTGTCAAATAGCATGTGCAACACAGAAGAAACTAAAGTCCAGGCTTAAATGAGATGAGCATCAAGGAGAGTCCATCTTGAATGTAGAAGTCACAGTTGGCAGGGACTGTGGCCACTGCTGTGAACAGGTGCGTGATGTGAAACTGAGCAAGATGTTATTTATTGCTGAAGAATTTTGCTTATGTTTCTTTCATAATCAGTTGACCCCTCATTAAAATTACTTTTATGGATGTGTACTCAGCACTATGTGTTTTGCCTCAGGCACCATTATAGGCCATGTATAAATAACCCCAGTGTCAAGACTAACTTTATTTTTTACAGAGCTGCATGTAGACACTAAGTTAGGTAATGTGTCATCTGTTTTTGCTGGCTTATAAGTTTATACTGCCATTATTGTTACTTGTACAGAGGATAGTGAAATTCTTACTTGCATGTGCTAATTAACATGTAACACGTCACCATTCTGTGGTGTCATAATTAGTGATTATAACTACCTTACTTTGAAACTTCTGCCTTTCTCAACTGAAATGTTTCAGAACATACTAGTCAACACCAGAGGAACAGCCAGTAAATTCCAAGAATAGCCTCAATACAACAACAGCAACATTTATTTTTATAGCACTAGGGGGCTTCGCCCCCTGCTCGCTTCGCTTGCCAACCCCCGTGTTTGGTTTTCCGGATACACACTTTTAAGATTTTCTTTTCTTTGAATTGTTGCTATTTCATTAGTTTCACTTTTATTTCAGAACTTCTGTAAAAACAATATTTGGACTCTTTCGAGTCCCAATATGCTGAATCTTTTAAATGAGGTCAGTGAGATGTGTTTAATGACTTTGTACCATAATTCAGGATAGATTTCTCTGTTTGGAATTTCAGCACAGACAAAACAATCTACATCATCAGCAGTTAATAATTTTTTTTTACAAAGTAACCAATAAATGCATGTGAGTTAAATTCCGTTTTTGAAATTCTCACAATTCAAGATTCTTTATTTGTCACATGCATAATTATACAGGACAACACGCAGTGAAATGCATCCTGATCCACTTATCAAAATCTGTGTAAAGTTAGAAGAATATCAGTTAGATTAACAAAAAGTCATAGATTGATAGATAAAAGTATAGTAGAACATAATAAATATGTAAAATTATGTGAATAAAGTAGAATTAAGTGTTAAGGTGCAATACTGCAGTGATTATTGTGGCAAACCAAAGTTAGACAGGTGCATAGTTAAATGAGGCAGTTTGTTTGTTTAATTTTCTTGTCTTTAATTGTCTAATTTTCCTACTTTCATATCCTTTAACTTTCTCCACGTCTTTATGAAGTTCTACTTTGTCTTTTACTCTGTCCTTTAATTCTGAGCCGAATTGGACGTGCTTTTTTTTCAATTCCACTTGTTTCAGGCTGATAATTACTTTCCTTATTTTCTGAATTTGCACCTAGATTATTCTTTTTCACTCATTTTTCTCTCCAACGCTTCTGAGTCTCTTTTCTCCATGCTGCTTTCTTCTTTGCTTAGATGTCGACGTTTCATTTATAACGTACTGTCCTTATACGCTGCGGTGGGCTGGCGCCCTGCCGAGGGATTTGTTTCCTGCCTTGCGCCCTGTGTTGGCTGGGATTGGCTCCAGCAGACCCCCGTGACCCTGTAGTTAGGATATAGCGGGTTGGATAATGGATGGATGGATGGATGGATGTCCTTATACACCTTATATGCGCTGAGAGCCCAGGATCTGTGTGTGCTCAAATCCTTTAGACGAATGAATGTTTTGCTGCCTCTTGGCTTATTTGATATTGATTGTAAGTAGGGCTTGTCTTGCAAGAATCTCATGTTCCATGTCATTACGAGACGGTCCTGGGTCCGTCAAATCAAAATCAAAAATATTAGATAAAGATGTAACCTATTAAAAGCAAGGAATCAAAAAACTGAATTTTCTAATATTTCGGAGACCTCATTGCCAAGGACTGCCTTAACATATGTTAAAATGCAGAATAATCTAGCACCCCTGCTCATCATAAAGCCATGCATGAGTGTCTGTGTGTTTTTAATACTGTGTGGTTCTGTGATGGCACAGGGTTGCTCCTGCCTTTTGTTCAGTGCTATTGTGTAACAGCAAGAATGAACACACATTTATTATGGACACCCAAAAACATCACATCATTTATCTGTCATTGTCACACGTTATAAATGTGCTTCTGAGTGTGTTCTGCCATAGACTAGCACCCAACTGAGGGCTGAGTTCCACCAATGCTTCTGAGTTGACCATGAACTGGATAAGCAGGTTAGAAAATGGACACCTCGACCTATCACATTGAGCCTTACCACAAAACTACAGTATTTACTTAAGAAAAGGATAAAACATGCTTTGAGTGTCCAGAGATGAGGAGTAATTATAAGGAAAATATCAAAGCCACAAAGAAAACTTCATTAGCCTAAGCTTGAGATCTAGGTACACAGTGAGTAGCATGAAGTAACACAGAGCATAACAAATCAGAGTTGAACATTTTCAGTTTTTGAATGCTATTGAAATGCAATGTTGCCTTCAGTATGCTTCTGAATGTCAAGCCTTAAACAAACCTCAAAAACAGAACAGACAGACTGCACAGCCACTGTTGATTCAGTTAGTCATTCAAGAAAAAAAAACTTTTTATATCGCCACTTCCATTCTCGTCTGTGTACAGCGTGCAGCTTATCAATTCTTTGGCTAAAATAGCCTTCAGTCTTCCAGTCTTTAACAAAGAAAACAAAATGACATCATCAGACAAATATCTGACATTTACGCTGCTCTTCTTTCACAGCACACCATTGCTATTGTGCTGAATGTCTTTTAAAGACGTGATGGTGACGTGCAGATTCCGGAAACAGTCTCTACAGCCACATAAAAGATCAGAGTACAACACAAGTGGCTTAATAATACAGCATTGCGTCAGTAACTTTGACCAAGTTTTTAACTCTGTTTTCACTTGAAGGACGGTGAAGACTGTAGAAATGCTCCATTTCCATCACAATGGCCGAATTTTGACATCTAATGTGTCAAAACATTTTATCGTTTCTTTTCCTTTTTTCCCTTTTAGAACTCCTGCATACATAATAGATTGGGCCATTTCTTTCTTTTCCATCCACATTGATAAAAAGAAAAACCTGATTGAATCGAAAGGCTTCTCATGCTTGCTGTTCCCAGAATGTAGGATTCACCTCTCAGCCACACCACTGTGCGCTGTGTATGTCTAGCAAAAGGAAACTGGCTTTGTAATTTTCACAGCAGAAAAAAAAGTCCTCAAAGTGAAGAGCATTGACTGATGTAGGAAGGGAAGAGTGTTCATGACAGAATGAGTGAGTAACTATGTTTATCAAAACAAAAAAAGTAGGAAGAGGAGAGAACAAAGACGGAACTGATGACCATTATGAACAATACTGTTCATCTTGTCTCAATCATACCAACACTGAGTACTTTTAGCCAATAGAAATGTGTCAAGAAACACTACTGGAGCTCCTTCAAAGTTATATCTCTATAATTTCTCACTATGATTGTTCAGTCAGAAGGTTTTTTTAGACAAATAAAGTACTATCTATCTATCTATCT
>JANRMT010028174.1:111800840-111887679 GCA_026402145.1 Polypterus bichir lapradei | reverse complement strand
CTATCTATCTATCTATCTATCTATCTATCTATCTATCTATCTATCTATCTATCTATCTGTCTTTCTGTCTGTCTGGCTGTCTGTCATGTTGAGTACAGCAAGAAGCAATTCCAAAAGAATTGGTGGGGCACCAGCCTGGTCATTTTGAATGCTAAAACAAAACTTCCAAAACATGTTCTCCCTTTGTCTGCCTAGGTTTCCCAAAAGACGTGCAGAACAGGTTTACTGGTGACTCAGTATTGATGCAGAGTTAGCTGATTTGAGTTTGTGATAAATGTGACCAGGACTGGATTGGCATCCCACCTAGGATTGGTTCCTCCCTTCTGCTCAATGCTGCTGCACTAGACATAAACTCCCATGGTCTTCAACTGAAATAAGTCGTCTTCTTCTTCATCTTCTTTCGGCTGCTCCTGTTAGGGGTCGCCACAGTGGATCATTATTTTCCATATCTTCCTGCCCTCTGCATCTAGCTTTGTTACACTCACCACCTTCATGTTCTCTCTCACCGCATCCATAAACCTTCTCTTAGGCCTTCCTCTTTTTTTTCCTCTTACCTGGCAGCTCCATCCTTAGCATCTTTCCTCCAATATACCCATCATCTATCCTCTTCACAAGTCCAAACCAACGCAATCTCGCCTCTCTGACTTTGTCTCCAAACTGTCCAACCTAAGCTGATGCTCTAATGTACTCATTTCTAATCCTGTCCATCCTCATCACACCCAATGCAAATCTTAACATCTTTAACTCTTCCACCTTCAGCTCAGCTCTCTCTCCTGTCTTTTCGTTAGTGCCAATGTCTCCAACCCGTATAACGTAAGTAGTAAGAAATTAGTAAATTCAAGAAAGGTTGGATGGGGATTATTTGGAAATATTGCTTTCATTTTCACTTATATGCAGAAGGCATCCCAAGAAACACTTTTTAAAAACCTAAAGCTGCTTCCATTTTTATTTAACTAGTTCTCACATTAATTCCCTTTAGAATTCATTTTCTCTTCAGATCACAAATGTAGGTAAAAGAAATCAATCCATTACTAAATCCACAAAATCTAATACTTTTTTCTGATTGGGTCTTTTCTAAGTACAGTACTTCTGTTTCATCCCACATATTGAAGATGTGCAGATCAGGTTATCTAGCAACTGAAAATGGGCCTCACATTAGTAAACATGGTTATGTGAGTGAGTATGTGCTGCAATAAACTGGTTCTCTTCCAATGATGTTTTTTTTTTGTCTTGTGATAAATGCTGCCAGGATAGGTTCGGGCTCCCCACAATTGGAATAAGAAACTTAATGAAGATGAATGAATGAACCAAAAAATGAAAATGTCATACCATCATATATACTTTGAGTATGTGAAAGCTTCTGTTAATTTAGTGAACTAAAATTAGGCTACATTTAGGAGACAAAGATGTGCATTTCTGATAGGTTCATAGTATAGTAGTCACTGAGACTCAAAAATTCAATTTTGTAATTGCATCTATTATAAAGATTTCTCTTTGTACCCAAAGCATTGATCTATTTAAAGAATATTTTATGCTTATTTGAACAAGTAGTCATGTAGGAATTTTGACAATAGCATGGCCAAACCAAAATAAATCCCGGGGCAGTGTGGGAAACACCAGCAGTGTTTACATCGATATGTTAAAAATATTTTTTTCTCTTGCAATATGTGGAACCACTTACCATCTAATATGGAACATGGAGACTGTTAAATCTTGACAAAATATTGTGTAGAAATAATAATTGATACAAAAATGAGGAACTTATCAATGTACTTCATAAGTAAATATCTTTATTCCAATCTGGAATGAGTTGCAGATACAGTAGGCTGTCTACAGGTATGTGTTTATGAAACTTTCCTCAGAAGATGTTTTTTTAAGAGCCAGGAGACAAGCTGTTAATTCAGTTCTTATGTGTCTCAGATGATACACTATGCATGGCAATAATTCCTTTAACTCTATATTACCGAATTTTTTAATTTAGCAAGAAATACCTGTCTACACTGATGGTCATTCTGTGCACAATCTGAGGTGGATATAAAAAACAGCCCATTTATTTTGATAGAATGATAGAATTAAATGTAGAGTTGATATTGTTGAGATGGATCCATGACAGCTTGCAAGTTTAAAATCTCTCTATTATATAAAAAAAATCATGGGATGAGACGAGACATGACTTTTTCAGAGAGATACTTTCATGTCCTGTGAGATGAGACTTTGTGCCAAGAGATTTAACCACGCCCGGGGCCGGAAATAAAAGACAAAGAGTAGATGACAAAGTAGAACATCATAAAGAGGTTCAAAAACGTTGGCGCGATAAACATGCAGAGCAGGTAAGAGATAATGAAAGTACTAAAATTCAAAAGCCTCAAAAAAAATGACAGTAAAGATCGCACTAGGGCAAACAAAAGGAAATTATTACTCAGTGAAATAATAGAACAGCAAAAAGAGATTGAATATATTGTTCAGATTTAAACTTTAAGTCAGAGACTTGCAGATCGTCTAATTCGTGTTGCCATCAGGGAAAAGTAGTGTTTCTTCCCAATGAAGCAGCGTATCAGCGAGAATTAAAAGATTTGTTGTTTGTTGAAAGTGAAATCCACATATGCGAGTGGCAGAGACGCGAAGTGGCTGGTGCATAGCTCTGGCCGGGGGGGTTGGCAAGTGAAGCAAGCAAGCCCCATAATATATAAATATTATCATAAGTGTAGCACATTTTACACCTTTTTAATAATTAAGCCTAATAGGACCTGAAAAATGGTGAACTATGCCTGGGCAGGGCGAAACCAGAGGAAACTCTAGTGAAGGTCTGCAGTGGTCCTAACATGCAAATCGGTCATCTGACCTGGGTATAGGGGCAAAGACTAATCAAACCAACTAGTCTAATTCTACTGTCTAAAATAAAGTAGAATTTTAGAAAAACAACATTTAATAAACTTAACATATGATCCACTTTTTATCTTTTTTCTTGACCTCCACAGCAACATACTTAATCATTGAGATGAATGAATCAGAAAGCACATGATCGGCTGCAGAAAGTGTAATTTTCTCTTAATTGCTAGCGGTCTATTACCTACTTGATAATTTTATTTTATATTTCAAGTAGCTTTATTTATCCATCCTTCAATGGTTTATTTTAAGATCTTCTTAATACAATCCCAGTCATAATTTTTCAAAAATTATTATTTAATTACATTCATTCTTGGGCCACTTCCTTTACGGTAGAGCTATTAAAAAGGACTGTCATATACACAATTACATTTACCATAAATGCATAGGTAAGTGGCAAAATTTCCATAGCATATTTACATCCCATAATACCCAAGGTTACTTATGAAAATGTTGGCAAATGCCAGTCCTCATTGTTAACTACAATGAAGAAATCTTAGTGACTCTGACAGAGTGCAAACTTTGAAAGGAGTTTCAGTGAAAAATGCAGCTCATTTTCATGAAGAGCAGTGGCTAAGGTGATGTTGGCATGGCTGTCAGAAGAAGATATAACCAGACAGGGATGCCTGTAAACAATAGCACAAATGTCTTGGCTGTGATGCTCATGGAGGTAGAAAGGAAAACAGGCTCTGGATCATTTGAATACAACTGTCAAAGATAAGGAGTGTTCATCTAAAAGATTTAATAAAAAAAACTCCTGGACAAGGACTTAGTGAATGCAGCCATATTCTTCTGCAAGTACAGTGGTGTGATGTACACAACCAATGGGTCTCTGAGCAATGGAAACAGATTCATCTTGTCAGATAAGTCATCCTTTATCTTATTCACAACAAGTTATTAAGTACCTATAATTTGCCATGCTAAACGAAATTTACAGGCCCACATTGAAGCATCCTAATAGCTCTGTTATGTTATGAGGCGCACTTGCCAGGCATGCTTTAGTTTCAAGGAATGCCTTAGAGAGCAGAGTAAATGCCAATAAATCCAAAACAACATAACAAATGGTGAAGTGTTTTTATTTTCATGATAGCTGCTACAGGATGTTAAATCCTCCATTTATAGTGTTGTAATGATTTCAAAACAGATACATTTGTATATTTCTTTCTAATCAAGAATCGTGATATGTAAAATGAGTCTGAAACTGACTGACATTTGTAACTAAAAAGTCAGTCCTATTTTTTATCAAAGTGTAATACAGAAACCAAAAAGAAAAGTCAAATAAGGAAAATCAAGAAATCTGTAAGCCAAGTCAAGAAGTCAAAAGCAAAATACAATGCATGTAAAGTTATCCAGTTTCTGATACCAGGAAGTGTATGGAGTTGACCTTTATACCTTTGACCCCCTAATGACACATGCAGTATGACCCTGTGCATCACCCATAGCAATGCCATAGCAACTGCTACAACAAAACTTCAAAATAATGGCAACATCCAGGGTCAAGCCAATTGACATAGAAAAATGATGCCAAAAAATTAACAATCTTCTGAACTAAGCTTTCAAATAATAAAAAAAACATCAAAAATTAATTATCTGGGTTAAAAAAAACAAGAAAGATGTATACTTTATTTTAAATACTTGCTCGTGAAAAATTTAACAAAAATGCCAGTCACAATAAATAGATTGTCAGTGGTTACTAAATATTTTAAACGGAATTTCCCAGTCGCTAAATCTTTGGCTCACCTGAGCACTTATTTAAGTCTAGCTGTGTTACCCAGCTTTTCCTTGAGAATTTCAATGGCCTCAGTTATAGTGCCAAGGGTTAATCAAAAGTATAAGAATCACTATGTAAGTAACTTAGTAATTTTATGTATACAATATTTGTGTTTTTTTTCCAGGGGCTAATATTATTAGTTCACTGGAGCTCCTTACTCTTGAATATACCACACCATTTTCTAAACCCGCTTAATCCTGAGTAGAGTCGCAGAGGTCTAGAGCCTAACCCAGCAAGCATAAAGCACAAGGCAAGAACAGTCCCTGGAGAGGGAGCCAGTCCATTGCAGGATGAACACCCTCACATACACGCACACACTACACACACACCAGGGCCAATTTTACGTTGCCAAGCTAACTAAATCAATATGTTTTTGGACCGTGGAAGTATACTGGAGCAACCGGAGGAAATCCTTGCAGATACAGGGAGAAAATGCAAACTACATTGACGGAAAACCCAGGATGTGAACCCAGTCTCCTTATTGCAAGGCAGCAGTGTTACCAGTGCACCACCCACTTTTGAACATGCTACACAGAATTGCGCATAAGTAAAATATTCCTGCCAGAGATTAGTTCTTGCTTTTACTAGTGACTTGGTTTTTGTTGATGGTAATTGCAAAACACAATTTAAGATTAAACTGTATTATTTTGAATTTAAACACATAATTAGTAGGAATAATGGGAATTTTGTCTATAAATATAATTTCATCCTGTAACAGATGCTGTAAAAGATGCAGCTTCAATCAGATTTGAATGCAACGCTTTGATCTGTAATCTTGTGCCATTACAAAGTTTTGGGGGGGTTAGATCAAAAGCAATATACACTTAATTGTAATTTAGTTTAACTAATTATACACAGCATTGACATTTACAGGCTGCACTTTTACACATCCAATGAAATGAACTGAACATTTTAAGCACTGTACAAATAAGAATAGGTGAAAAAAACAATACTGTAAATTATGTAAAATGTGCACCTCCTCTATGTTCTGTCCATGAAGGACCTCTTTAGTGAGCTGTGCAAATGTTTAAACTGACCAAGGCTTACACTGACCCAACTTACATTGTACACAAGTCTTGAAGTGAGCTAGTGTGCTGTACCTGCAGTTCTCTGTTTGTGCTTTGTGAACTCGGGGGTAGTAGTATATTGGGGTCTGACCTGGAATGGGACACATGACAGCAACTCAGTGCATTTATGCATGTAGACATTGACAAGACAACCTGCTGAAGTTCAAACCGAGCATCAGAATGGAGAAGAAAGGTGATTTAGGTGACTTTGAAAGTAGCATGGTTATTGGTACCACATAGGCTATTTTGACTATTTCAGAAACTGCTGATCTGCTGCGGTTTTCACGCATATCCATCTCTAAATCCTATAGAGAATGGTCCGAAAAAGTGAAAATATGCAGTAAGCGGCAGTTCTCTGGGCGAAAATACATTCTTGATGCCAGGGGTCAGAAGAGAATAGCCTTACTGGTTTAAGCTTATAGAAAGGTAACAGTAATTCAAATAGCCACTCGTTACAACTGGGGTATGCAGAAGAGCATCTTTGAACGCACAACACATTGTACCTTGACCACACTTGTCAGCTAAGAACAGGCAACTAAGGCTACATTTTGCACAAGTTCAACAAAATTGGACGATAGAAAATTGAAAACATTTTGCCTGGTCTGATGAGTCTTAATTTCTGCTGAGACATTCTGATGGTGAGGTCAGAATTTGGCATCAACAACATGAAAGCACAAATTTTTCCTGTCTTGTATCAATGGTTCAGGTTGGTGGTGATGGTGTAATAGTGTGGTGAATATTTTCTTACCATACTTGGGCCCTTAGTATCAAGTTACTTGTTACTTTAAAATGTTATCAGACTATGCATGTTACTTTTAACGTGATACCGTACTGCTCTTGAGATTGCGTTGCTGAGTTTATCACTGTACATTCTCTTTAGCCAGGTGAAAGAATTGCCTGAACGTTTGCCTTTGAAAATGTATTTTGTGGATGTTTCTACCTGTTACGGCCTTGCCTAAAGAAGGGCCTAAGTTGCCTTGAAAGCTTGTATATTGTAATCTTTTTAGTTAGCCAATAAAAGGTGTCATTTTGCTTCACTTCTCACTACTTGTGGCTGCTAAAATTGTGTACAATGCAAATACATGCACAGACTACAAAGTTCTATAACAGTAACCCGGTTGCTTGTTTACATGGTCACATAATTGTTTTACTCACAGAAAAATCTATTTCTTTTATTCAGATTTGTCAGAGACTAATAACCAAATTTCTCTTATTTTAATAATGGTTTACACGGCATTCTAAAAATTAGGTTTCTGTGAATAATCAAGTTATTGAAGCATATATAAATGCAGTAAATAAGCTGTAAAAAAGTGTGTGAAGTAAAGTTAAAAGTGAATAACTGTTAAAAATTAGAGTACTATTTTATAAGGTTCTGTTTTGTGTGAGTAATGTTATTAATGTGCAAAGAGATGTAAATGTATTAGGTTTAATATTGTTTATATTGTAGTATCCCAGCCGGGGTGTAGCCTGGAGTCTGAGGGACTACTGAGTCTAGCAAGAAGGTTGGAGAGGGGCAGGGAGGACAGCCATCAGGAAAATGATTGACATTAGGAGAAGGAAAGGGGTGGCACCATCAAAAGGGAGGTGGGGGTTTCTGGACGGTTCAAAGGACGTCAAAAAGGTGTGGAAAGTGTGGTATATAAGGGTGAGGTGTGAGTGTGGAAAAAGAGAAGAAGAGAGAATTTGGAGTACGGAAGCAAAATATTTAGGGAATCTCTCATGGCCTCAACAATGAGAGGTTTACAGGTAATGGTAAACAGTTTCTGTTCACTTTCATTCTTTGTTGTTTTACATTCATTTATTTTTTTACACTGTTAAGAGTAAACTGTTCTTGCACTTCTTTGTTCTGCTATGCCTTCCTTCCAAACCTGTCATGGGATGGTCACTACAATATATTCAGTTTGAAACAATAACGAATTATTAATACATTCTGATGTAAATGTGTTGTTGCTGTACGGTATTGCACTTGTATGATGAATGACAGAATTAACTGTGACAGTTTTCAATTACTGATGTTGATTTAGTTTGAAGTCAACATGAACTTATATGAAACAAGTCAAGGCTTTTGATTTAGGCAGTTCTGGCAAATGTCCGTTCAACACCTTACAACTTCTGCAAAACAAAATACATTAATAACATCACGCAGGCCACGCATACACTTTAGCACTCCTTTTGAGCTCCACTGAATCAATTCATTCATGTTTTCAAATCAATTTATATGAATCACTGAAAAGACTAGTGCAGTTCGAATAAACAAATGGATCACAAGCAGCCCATCACTAAACTGTCCTATTTGCAGTAATTGCATTTACTTATCATCTTTCTGTTTCTGAGCCTATTAATTTTCAATACAGGACATTGGGAAGCAGAATCCATACCTGGCTACTTCAGGACTAACATTTTGAACTAAACCTGGGTTTGACACCAGTTCGCCGCAGTGCCAACATATTTACAAACCCATCACACAGTCTCTAAACACCTTAATTTACACATCTTTGAGATTTGAAAGAAAACTGGAAAACTCAGACATAATAGATCTAGATGCAGGGAAACTCCACATACAGTAGTAGCTGGGATAATGAAATTGAAGGGCTAACTACTGAGAGTCCATTCCACTCAACTCAAAGCATAATACAAACTTCATTTTTCTTTCTTTTTTTAAGTTTTCTAAGAGATGTAAATGTATTAGGTTTAATATTGTTTATATTGTAGTATCCCAGCCGGGGTGTAACCTGGAGTCTGAGGGACTACTGAGTCTAGCAAGAAGGGTGGAGAGGGGCAGGGAGGACAGTTTTCTAAATTAAAGTTTCATTGCAGTGCACATATAAGCAAAGTAAAAATGATTATTATTTTAAAGACACTGCCAACTGTATTCAGAAATTATTACTTCCACCCAAAAGAAAACAATTGAGGTTTCTGCTTTGCACCAGATCCTGCAGGAAAAGGCTCCCCACCCTTTGTCATCCACAAGTTAGATTAAGCAGGTTTTGAAAATGGATTGACAGATTGACAACCCCTGAAATCAGTTCACATCCATACTGCCTACATTTTCATTAAATTGTTTAATGAAAAAGAAAAGTCAAGCATTTGTATAAAATCTACTTTAGCCAACTTCCAACTGGTGTCAGATATTCTTCTGCAAAAACAAGCACAATTGTCATGTATTCATTTATAATACTATGTTCATGTTTAATTTTTCAATGCATTTGCCAAATGCTACAAAACTGGACTTACAGAGCTAATCATCTAGCCGATTTTGTTGTGGTGAATGACAATTCAGTACATTATTAGCATTGTCCTGTTTCCAGACTCACTAGTGCTCAGGATTCTCAACTTTCACCTTATACAAAGTGATGCTGTGCCATAATCTCTTCCATGCAGTGTGTGGTCCATGTCTCCTCGCCTTGATGCAGACAGTACCAAACTACAGGGTCACCGGGTCATCAGAATGCTAATAAGAAATCTGATTGATGAGAGTGTCACTGAGAAGAAAGGCCAACTAAATGAATGACTTGTGCAAGTTCAGAAGAGGCGGGGACGCTCTGATCCCTCCCCATAATCCATTTCTTTTTTTACCTAATAGCCAAAAAGGCACAACTTCAAAGGGCGCTATACTCAGATTTAAATTCAAAACTAGTTCAATGTAGAGTTTTTTTCTTTTGTCCTTTTGTTATTTACAAAAAGATACAGGCTTGCATACAAGGTTTTAAAAAAAAACCTAAGAAGAAAAATCAACAAGACACATCATTTGGTCGTACACTGATCCAGAAGATGAGATAAACTGTTGTACTTGTGGATCTATAAAGGACTGCTGTCATTGAAGCTGTCAGCTTGCTCTGTATAAACAGGCAAAGAATGTTGCATATAAATATATTTTTAAACAAATTAATTTCTTATGTTAGGGAGTACTAGGGTATTGTACCGTGTTAGCCATTATGAATGTTGTGAGAAGTCAAGCAAAATGACACCTTTTATTGGCTAACTTAAAAGATTACAATATGCAAGCTTTCAAAGCAACGAACTTGCCTGAAGAAAGGGCCTGAGTTGCCTCAAAAGCTTCCATATTGTAATCTTTTTAGTTAGCCAATAAAAGGTGTAATTTTGCTTGACTTTTCATTACATCAGGAATAAAGAGAATACCAGGAATAAAACACTTACATTACAAGCAATCAATCAAACAAGCAGTACATATCACTGATTTTTATACAGTTACAGAAAATGGATTTACAGAAATTTTAAAGAAATGCAATAAACAATCCAGTTGCTACATATTTGTAGAATAATAACTAAACGAAAACAATTGCTCATTTGATTTGCCAATTCAAAGCAGCAAAAGAGGACTGTATATTGTGTCTGGTGCTCTGTTCAGGATTGTTTTCTGTTTTGAGTCCAAAGTTGTCTGGAGAGGCTTCAGCTCCTGTCACCCTGAATAGATTTAAGCAGGCTTCATATTGGATGGATGGTGACAAAGAGGCGCTGAAGGACACATAGTGAGTGCTAAAGAAAAAGCTGAGTCAATGAAAGGAAGATTACAAAGATGTCTGAAATGGACTGGGCATAATTACTAGACTCAAGCAATCCTGGGCTCAGTGGACAAAGCTAATGCCCTGATCCAATTTTTAAGTGACTTTTTATCCTCCCACTGCCAACTTCTTCCAATGATCAGTCTCCCCACACTCCTACCACGGCAACTGGAATAGCCTCTGATCATCAGTATGGGTTGTGCGTAAGAGAAGACCAAGTTAGGAGACAAATGAGAAAGCTGCACACATGAAAAGATGCAGGGCCAGATAGAGTCAGTCCTTGAGTTCTTAAGGTCTGTGCTAACCAACTTTGTGGTGTCCTCTGTCACCCGTTCAGTGACTGACCCTAAGGTTTCAGAAAGTGTCACTGCTATGAAAAACATCCTGCATTGTTCATGTTCCCAGACAAAGCTGACAGCACTGTAAGGATTATGTTTTTAGATGTCTCCATTGCCTTCAGCACCATCCAATCATCCCTGTTAATGGGTAAGTTCAGTGATATACAGGTGGATGAGCCTGTGGTGTCCTTGATAATGGACTGTCTGTTGAGTAGACCACAATTTGTGAGACTCAAGGACTATGTTTCTGAGCACACTGGAACACACAAAGAGTAGTACTGTTTCCTTTTCTCCCCACACTGTACATCTCCAACTATAAATATAACGCCAGGTCCTGTCACTTGCAGAAATTCTCAGGTGATTTTGCACTTATGGGGTGTACTGATAAAGGGGATAAGACAGCTGCAGTATAAGAGTTAGGTGGAGAACTTTGTTTCTTGGTAGAGAAAGAATTGTCTGCAACATAACATCAGCAAAATTAAATAACTGCTTATTGACTTTTGCACCACCGAAGAGTGTCTGTTTCTGGTCACTATTCATGGAGTGGATGTAAAGATGGTCCACCCCTACAAGTACTTGTCTGTCCACATCAATGATAGGTTGGACTGGTCCCATAACACAGAGAACCTATATTAGAAAAGGCAAAGCAGGCTCTTTTTCCTTAGGAGACTGTGTTCGTTTAATGTGGGTAGTGACATCCTTCATGTCTTGTACAACTCTGTGGTGGTCAATGCAATTTTCTATGCTATGGTGTGCTGGGCTGGTAACATCACAATCAACTGGACACTGGAGGTAGTACTCAATATATGTATATGTACTGTATATACTGTATATATGTACATAATGCAGAGAGAGAGAGAGACCCCCTAGGAATGAGAGAGAAATTGTCACAGTTGCATTCACACCTTAAAAAACATAAAAGTCTTACTATATTTTCAATGAAAAAAAGCTTTCATTATTAACACTTTTATAAGATTACATAATTGGTTTAATATAATAAACAAATACCAGATTTGCGTTTGCTTTAAAAGTGCAATGATGAGACCAATCAGCTGTCAGCGTCTGCCATTCTAATTTGCATAATTTGCACACTTGAACGAGGGAGTTAAAGTAATGGCCAGATTAATCTCTTTTTAATCCCTGTGCTATACATAGTCCTGATAAATGAACACAGGCTTTGCATTCATCCTCTGATTTTAATGTGGTTACAGCTGTACATTCCATCATTCATCCATTTTACAAACAACTTGTCCAGCTCACATTCACATGTAATGTGTAAACGGAAGTTCATACCAGAGACTCTCAGTTAGTGGGACTGCTGAAACAGGATGCTTAAATGATGATAATGAATCAGTAAACACAACATTTATGTCATTTGTTGTGTTAAGTCAAGCTAACATCCATTAGTACAACTAAAATGTGCCAAATGTGGTAACCACACAAAACAAACCACACATATTTAGATAGTGGGATGCAGTCTCCAGTTATGAGTAATTATTGCCATCCAGTTAAGTGGCAAAATCTGAATCAGTGCACAGGAATAATAACAACAATGTCTGATCATTAATGTGAGGTACCTTGAAAACAACAGAACAGAGCATTTTACAGACAATTTAAAAGAATAATTTAAATCTTAAACTGACAAGTTTGATTTAATAATAACACATTTTATTTACAACAGTAACCTTGAAGTTTTGACAAATCTACAAAATGAGAAAAAGATTTGTTAAATTAAAGCACCAGGAGTTTGTGACAATGTGAAATTTAAGTTAATTTGACTTCTCCATTAAAAATTACTCTTCTGTCCTTGCCTTACACTAATGCAATTTCTCAACAACAAATGTCATAAAGGGATTTTTCTGACAGACCTGATTTGAAACGAGTGTTGTAAAAACAGTTTTAAGGAGTTTGTGCAAATGAAAAAAATTATGTGAGAATTACTCTCACATTCACCAATTCATGTGGCAATGACATAAAAATATTAGATTTTTTCAGTATTGGTTTTAAGCGGTGTTATTTTTCAGTTAATTGACAGAAACTGTAAGCAAACAAATAAACTATGTGCACAAGATAAGATAAATCCAGTAGTTCACGATTATCACATCATAGTTTATGAACCCTGAGCTGAAATCTATCAGTGCCAATAAACTCTCACCTTTATTGTTATCCTGCATGGGAGGAATTTTTTGAAATGCCACACATGAATTTAAAACTGTATATTTTTAGTAAATTAAAAGTATGGAAATTTCAGGCTTACTAACTTTTCTTTGATGTCAAACCACACTGTTGTTCACACATTAAAAATGCTGTAGTTCTATAAAAAAAAAAAAACTTTAGACATACATTAAGCAAATTAAAAGAAACATGCAAATATTATCTGCTATTGGATGAAGAAATATTAGCTATAGCTTTACTTAATACAGTATGAGTTAAGTACTAAATAATTTAAAACCTTAAAAAGGTGGTACTTCAAAATATTTAAATTCCTGTGGGTGGTATAACAACCAAAAAGGTTAGAAAACCTGATCTAACTGATAGAAACAGCACAGGATGCAAACTTTGCAGCTATTGTGCTTTTCAAAGGTTCGAGAATGAGGTATACCTCTGCATTATTTTGACCTGGGCATCAATGAATTGTCCTGTACCGTCATGATGAGCTGCCTCTAGTTTTTGTGGGCAGAACTACAGCAAGAACTAAATAAAAAAGCCCGTTGTGAAAAACAACTAGGTCAGGTTAGTCATTAACATATAAATAAGTTTACATACTGTTTTTTTAAGATGAGTTTTGAGAAACAGTTGTTAATTAAAAAAACAAGTTTAAAATTAAATTTATTGAAGTTCTTACCATTACATCACTTTTGGGAAACTCACCTCTGCTTAGGTTGATATGTGATTCCAAATTGATTGGGTTTGGTTGCAGGCAGCTCCTGTGACAGACTGGTGTTCTGGTCAGGGTTTGCTCCTGTTTTCCAATTAAACTGCTGGTTAGGCTCCAGACCACACAACCCTGAAGTGGACTAATCATTTATGATAATAGTGTATTGAATAAGAGCAGCACAGCCCACAATGGTATGAGTTGAAGCACAACCAACAGCAGAACTATAACACACAATAATCCAATTGCTGGGAAGTTTCACATTAGGAACTATTTTTTCACTCTTCTTGAGGCGAGCTGCATATTCTTTCTTGCTGGTCTCTGGTTTTCAGCAGTTCCTCCCACCCTCTAACTCTTATGTTAAATCCTGGTTACATGTAATTAAACAGGTAGATACATGTAACCACTTTGATATGTAACACAACACCCCACCTTTCAGTTAGGGGGGGCCATAGACTAAAGGACCACAAAAAACATTTTGTCACAATAAAAAAAAGTAGACTGGGCCTTCAGATGTTTTAAAATAATCAGACTTGCTATATACAGACATAAACAGTTAATTCCATTTCAAATAACTATTGATCTAATATAAATAGTGCATCCAGACTGAATGCTATATCCATGAAAGAAATCACAATTCTCTAACAGTATGACTAAAATGTGTACTGTACATTACATTTTGCAAAAGTTTCACTGCATAAGCCTGAACTTCTGCTCCTTTCCTATTGTTTTCTAACGTTATCTCTTCGGTCCATGACCTTCCCTCTCACTCCTGCTGCTAGGCTATAGTATTAATAACATTATTAGCAGGGGGCAAGGCACTGCAGCCATGTCAGGCCTGTCTGGAGGACAGTTTAATGACACCGGGCCTCCTCTGTAAATTACTTTGTGCCTCCAGCAGATTAACAAAGAGCTGTCAGATACAGCACTTTATTGCAATCCACCCCAACCAGCGATTTAATTACCCTTCATGAAAAGAAAGGGTTTTATTTCCCTCTGTCAATTATGCATGTTAAGACAGAAGTAAAGGAATAAACTCATTAATTTGTATATTTCCATTTTTCCCATTCATATCAGGATTCAATAAATATACAACAATGAAATATTAAAAGTAGTTTGCATTTGCAATATCACACAATTTACATTTACCAATTTCAGTTTTTCAATTTTATCAGCAGGATTTAGACAGAGACCACAATGTAAAATTTAAAAAACAGATCAACAAAGAATAACATCAAACATAAACTTAGTATAAATAAATAAAATGAAAGAACATAATTATGAACATAAGTAGTAACATAATACTTGTGGTTTAACATAAGATCATAAATATTACAGACAAAAATTAAACCAACATTTAGACGTAACTAATGATTGATGCAAATGCTAACTGTTCATTCCATGATTTGCACCTGTAGATGTTTATTAAAACTGTACTTTTTTAAAAGATTAACAGCATTTGGGGAAAAGGAGTATTTGTTTTTTTATTGATTTTAATTAAAAGTAAATAACAATCCATACAATCAAATCAATCTTAACAAAATCAGAATTCATCCCCCATCTAAAAGAAAGAGAGGTGAGCCAGCCAACAAGGCCAAACTTTAAAGGCAGCAAGGAATGAAGAGTATCCTTTTCATTAACATGGAAGATTATTATAAAGAATTACTGATTAGATCCTTCCATGTTTTTAAAAAGTTTCGAACAGATCCTTTGAGAGAGAATTAGATTTTTTTCCAATTTCAGATAATATAGGACATCAGTTACCCACTGACGTAAAAGTGGTGAGTTGGGATTTTTCCAGTTGAGCAAGATAAGTCTATGTGCTAGTATTGAGGAAAAGGAAATTACAATTTGTTTGTCCTTCTCCATGAAAAGATTTCTATCCAAAATGTTGTTAATTTGGTGCCCTCCTAAAACATGTGGCCCAGTGAGGCTGGAGCTAGATTGCAATGTTCACAGGTTGAATCTTGCCCTGGAAGTATTTTAGGTAGTTTTAATCAAGATAAGTGTGCTTGATAGAAGATTTTAAGTTGAATAACTGAATGCTTTGCAAATATTGAACTAGAGTGTATTATGTGAATGGCCGCCTTCCACTCCATCCATCCATCCATCCATCCTCTTCCGCTTATCCGAGGTCGGGTCGCGGGGGCAGCAGCTTAAGCAGAGAGGCCCAGACTTCCCTCTCCCCGACCACTTCTTCCAGCTCTTCCGGGAGAATCCCAAGGCGTTCCCAGGCCAGCCGGGAGACATAGTCCCTCCAGCGTGTCCTGGGTCTTCCCCGGGGCCTCCTCCCGGTTGGACGTGCCCGGAACACCTCACCAGGGAGGCGTCCAGGAGGCATCCTGATCAGATGCCCGAGCCACCTCATCTGACTCCTCTCGATGCGGAGGAGCAGCGGCTCTACTCTGAGCCCCTCCCGGATGACTGAGCTCCTCACCCTATCTTTAAGGGAAAGCCCAGACACCCTGCGGAGGAAACTCATTTCAGCCGCTTGTATTCGCGATCTCGTTCTTTCGGTCACTACCCATAGCTCATGACCATAGGTGAGGGTAGGAGCGTAGATCGACTGGTAAATTGAGAGCTTTGCCTTACGGCTCAGCTCCTTCTTCACCACGACAGACCGATGCAGAGCCCGCATCACTGCGGATGCCGCACCGATCCGCCTGTCGATCTCACGCTCCATTCTTCCCTCACTCGTGAACAAGACCCCGAGATACTTGAACTCCTCCACTTGGGGCAGGATCTCTCCCCCAACCCTGAGAGGGCACTCCACCCTTTTCCGGCTGAGGACCATGGTCTCGGATTTGGAGGTGCTGATTCTCATCCCAGCCGCTTCACACTCAGCTGCGAACCGATCCAGAGAGAGCTGAAGATCACGGCCTGATGAAGCAAACAGGACAACATCATCTGCAAAAAGCAGTGACCCAATCCTGAGTCCACCAAACCGGACCCCTTCAACACCCTGGCTGCGCCTAGAAATTCTGTCCATAAAAGTTATGAACAGAATCGGTGACAAAGGGCAGCCCTGGCGGAGTCCAACTCTCACTGGAAACGGGCTCGACTTACTGCCGGCAATGCGGACCAAGCTCTGACACCGGTTGTACAGAGACCGAACAGCTCTTATCAGGGGGTCCGGTACCCCATACTCCCGGAGCACCCCCCACAGGATTCCCCGAGGGACACGGTCGAATGCCTTTTCCAAGTCCACAAAACACATGTAGACCGGAGTTGCCCCCGGTGAGAGGCGCCGAGCAGGTGTGGGCATACTTATTGCCCCCCGACTCGGAGCCTGTGCATTGGGGTTTACCCCGGTGGACGAGAGGGTGGCCTCCCTCCGCCTTCGGGTGGGGGGAAGGGTCCTGACTGTTGTTTGTGCGTATGCGCCGAACAGCAGTTTGGAGTATCCACCCTTTTTGGAGTCTCTGGAGGGGTTGCTAGAGGGCATACCTTCTGGGGATTCCCTCGTTTTGCTGGGAGACTTCAATGCTCACGTGGGCAATGACAGTGAGACCTGGAAGGGCGTGATTGGGAGGAATGGCCCCCCCGATCTGAACCCGAGCGGTGTTTTGTTATTGGACTTCTGTGCTCGTCATGGATTGTCCATAACGAACACCATGTTCAAGCATAAGGGTGTTCATATGTGCACTTGGCACCAGGACACCCTAGGCCTCAGGTCGATGATCGACTTTGTGGTCGTGTCGTCGGACTTGCGGCCATATGTCTTGGACACTCGGGTGAAGAGAGGGGCGGAGCTGTCAACTGATCACCACCTGGTGGTGAGTTGGCTTCGATGGTGGGGGAAGATGCCGGTCAGACCTGGTAGGCCCAAACGTGTTGTGAGGGTCTGCTGGGAACGGCTGGCAGAGTCCCCTGTCAGAAGTAGCTTCAACTCCCACCTCCGGCAGAACTTCAACCACGTCCCGAGGGAGGTGGGGGACATTGAGTCCGAATGGGCCATGTTCCGTGCCTCTATTGTTGAGGCGGCTGACCGGAGCTGTGGCCGCAAGGTGGTCGGTGCCAGTCGTGGCGGCAATCCCCGAACCCGTTGGTGGACACCGGCGGTGAGGGATGCCGTCAAGCTGAAGAAGGAGTCCTATAGGACTTTTTTGTCCTGTGGGTCTCTGGAGGCAGCTGATAGGTACCGACAGACCAAGCGGAACGCGGCTTCGGTTGTTGCTGAGGCAAAAACTCGGGCATGGGAGGAGTTTGGAGAGGCCATGGAGAACGACTTTCGGACGGCTTCGAGGAGATTCTGGTCCACCGTCCGGCGTCTCAGGAGGGGGAAGCAGTGCAGTGTCAACACCGTATATGGTGGGGATGGTGCGCTGCTGACCTCGACTCGGGACGTTGTGGGTCGGTGGGAGGAGTACTTCGAAGACCTTCTCAATCCCACTAACATGCCTTCCAATGAGGAAGCAGAGCCAGGGGACTCTGAGGTGGGCTCTCCCATCTCTGGGACTGAAGTCACCGAGGTGGTCAAAAAACTCCTTGGTGGCAGGGCCCCGGGGGTGGATGAGATACGCCCGGAGTTCCTTAAGGCTCTGGATGTTGTAGGACTGTCTTGGTTGACACGTCTCTGCAACATCGCATGGACATCGGGGACAGTGCCTCTGGATTGGCAGACTGGGGTGGTGGTCCCCCTCTTTAAAAAGGGGGACCGGAGGGTGTGTTCCAACTATAGAGGGATCACACTCCTCAGCCTCCCTGGAAAAGTCTATTCGGGGGTTCTGGAGAGGAGGGTCCGTCGGATAGTCGAACCTCGGATTCAGGAGGAACAGTGTGGTTTTCGTCCTGGTCGCGGAACAGTGGACCAGCTCTTCACCCTTAGCAGAGTCCTGGAGGGTGCATGGGAGTTTGCCCGACCGGTCTACATGTGTTTTGTGGACTTGGAAAAGGCATTCGACCGTGTCCCTCGGGGAATCCTGTGGGGGGTGCTCCGGGAGTATGGGGTACCGGACCCCCTGATAAGAGCTGTTCGGTCTCTGTACAACCGGTGTCAGAGCTTGGTCCGCATTGCCGGCAGTAAGTCGAGCCCGTTTCCAGTGAGAGTTGGACTCCGCCAGGGCTGCCCTTTGTCACCGATTCTGTTCATAGCCTTCCACTCCTTTTCTGAAATATTAAGTGAAAGATCCTTTCCCCATTGTGCCCTGGGATCTTTGAAATATTTTAGAAATTATAGAGATGTTTTTTGAGTCTACAAGGCTGATCAATATTTCTTCTGGAATAGAAATCGGTGGAAGGTGACGAAAATTGGGCAAGGTTTAGCAAAGTTTCTAGATTGAAAGCAGTGGAAAAATTGTGTTCATAGGAAGTTAAATTTGAAGTTTAATTGCTTGTAGGATGCAAAAAAAATTATTTATGCATAGGTCTCAAAATGTTTTACCGGTAATCCCATTTT
Organism: Polypterus bichir lapradei; assembly: GCA_026402145.1. Classification (NCBI taxonomy): domain Eukaryota; kingdom Metazoa; phylum Chordata; class Cladistia; order Polypteriformes; family Polypteridae; genus Polypterus; species Polypterus bichir. Next base: position 111,868,821 of record JANRMT010028174.1, on the reverse strand, counting down.
CCAAACATTAAATACTTTATATGTTTGACAGCGTGGAAAAAACTGGTTGTGATGTAGAGATGCAACAGATAAGAGCTTCTCTGTCTTAAAGTGCTTCCTACATTAGTTCCATATTCAGAGTGAATGAAGGGCAATTAGATTATTAGCATATTGATGATAATTTGTACTTACTGGAGCACAGAGCAAGGAATATTTACAGTACTGCAAGAGTTTAATTCTATTGTAGACCAGGCTTCTGTATGTTCATCAATGTGTTGATTTCCAAATCTTTATAGTTTGTATATTTGCCAGCCAGTAACAGAATTGAAAGTTAGGTAGTGCCATGCCCCCTTCTGCTTTGGAATCCTAGATGTTTTGAATTCCAAATAAATGAGGTTATGATTGAATCTAATTTCTTAAAAAAAGATTTGTTAATGTATATGGGGATGCTTTGAAACAGAAAAAGAAGATTGTGAAAGATATTCATTTTAAAAGTGTTGATTCTCCGTACTAATATAAGATGCAGGGTAGACCATCTATTCACATCTTGTTTCATTTTTTCTATGCAGACAGCAAACATTTTTTTGAAAGAGAGCTTTACCCTGAGATTACCCCTAGATATTTAAACTTATCTGCTAAGATAAATGGAAACATGTCCAGTCTAGTATTGTGTGCTAGAGAGTTCACTGGAAAAAGCACAATTTTATTCAAATTAATTATGAGTTAAGATATCTTTTGAAAATCTGCTAGTGCTTTTTAGGACTACTGGCACAGTATTTTGTGGGTCAGATAGATACAGTACCATATCATCTGCATATAGTGATATTTTCTGGCCAAGTCCTTCTCTTTATCTCGGATGGAGTATTTGAACTATTTGCTTTTTGTTCTTGGAACCTTGAACCTGTGACCCGATGGTAACAACTGAAATCGAGAATGTAGTGGGTGAGTCCTGTCTTGGAGAATACAGGCTGCCTTCTATAATACATGCTTGTTGAACAGGTCTGTGAGATTTAACTCTATAGATCCAGTACTTTTTCTGCTCCATTTTACATTTTGACATATTTTGTTTTTGTTGCTGACATTAAGATTTCCAAACCAGTCCAGTAAAATGTATCAAAGGCAAAGACAGACTCTGATAATGAAAAGACCTTCAACATTAAGGACTGTTTAAAGCTTTAATTTAATACTTTGGTTTATTCAATTGCATGAAAATTAAATGGTCACTATTATATGAAAGAGGTATTTCAATATAATTATTTTTTTCTTGTTTTTCTAAAATAGAAAGAAAGCTGCAGAACTCAATTCAATACAAGCTTGATTCCTTCCTTGTGCATATTGCTAATGAAGCTACAACTCCCTTAAGACAGAGTTTGAATCTACAAATATTAGGAGCACTAAAATTATATTTTAGTAAATGTTGCTTGAAATATTTCCACTTTATTTCCAATAATCCTGGAGCCAGGGCGTGCCACACATTGTTATTTTTTGCACCATTACATTTGGACCTAAATAGGCTACATTAAGAGAATCCTTAATTTCTGATTATTAAGAAAATCATTCATTCATTTAGTGAACCTTCTGATTAAAAATTTAAATAGGAAAGCAATGGTATTTTCCTAAATTAAGTCTGGGGTCCACTGTGGCACACAGTATATATACCTTAAAGCATACTACCAAACAGACTGGTCATTCCCCACATTGCTGTTTCCAATGGACAATAAAGAGTTCAGTAAGTTCTTTTGTAGCTCTTAATCCTAAATTTAAACTCAGACTATAGGCATGTATCAAACATTTGTGGGTGGGCTCAATGGGTCAGTACTTCACTGCCATTTTATTGTATACTTTCATGCTGTATGAAGGGACATTTATGTTTAATGTCAATAATGGATGGGATCACCTAAGTTTGGGAAGACTTGGATTTCTGATATTAGTTTAATGTGTTTTTGTATTAAGAAAATGCTCTTCAGTGCTCTTCACCTTTAGAAACTGCATTCAGTATTTTCACATTGTAAGCGTAGTGTAATAAGTCGGTGAATCAGTGAGCCATGACAATCACACAGCTAGACAATAGAACAAGAGTCAGGAAAGAAACCAACCCCCCACTGTAACGGCTTGGTTATCTCAATACTTTGGTTGACCTCTGGTTGCCAGTCACGTGAGTTCAGGGATGAAAATAAAATTTACTTAAGGGCCAAGTTTTGCCCCCACTAACTGAAAAAAAAATCACATTTTTTATCATGATGGTGAAAGGAGCCATCTAGTTTAATTATAGCAGAAACAGAAATTAAGCAGTGTATAGATTCATTTACCTTTCCTTTTTATTTAAAAAAAATGAAGACATAAACAGTAAGCAGTATATTGATACAATCAAAAGAAAACGGGCTCCATATAAATCAGTGGTAATTTAAGTGTTTTACACCGAGGACGAATTTGCTGTTATCAAAGATATACTGGACTGCATACAATCACATAATTCCATTTTACAATTACCACATTTGTTTTACTAAAGGTATTTATTTGAAAAATGCTAAACTTCTAACCCACTGTGGCAGATTTGCATTTGAAAACCCTAGATTTCATCCGTGATCCATATTAACTCCGTGGACATGAAGATAACAGAGGGCTGACTGACAGCAGCGATGCAGCAGGAGTGGGGCACATTAGGCTTGTTAGTGCTTTAACTCTGCTATGTCACGTAATTCTCATATCCTAGATTTTCTGCCCCTTTCTAAGGATATCATCCAAATGATTTGAAGGCTAAAATGGATGAATAATTCTCAGTCCTTTACTTTTTTCTCTTCACTTTCCTTCCAAGTATTTAATTAAACCCAATAGTGGATGTCAAAAACACACAGGTGTAAATGGTAGCAAGCTAAATGGTGAAATGCTGCTCTCTTTTGTCATTTGCATGCTATTGCTAATTAGGAGCAATTAAAAACCAAGAATACAGCTATTTAAGGCTAAAATAAGCACTAAGGGTTTTAAATCTTAATGAGTGTGACAACTACAGTGAAGCAGAAGTGTTACTTGAGCAATAAGTGCTTCTTATTAAGCAATTGGGTTGGAACAAAAACCTGCAGCCACTGCGGCCCTCCAGGACCTTGATTGAGGACCCCTGCTGTAGTATATCTAATCCAACTGCTTAATCAGAAGCCAACCCTTGCCAATATTTGAACTTTTTGATTTGTTCTGTCATGTCACTGTTATATTGTAGATTTCTTTTTTACAAGCATATCATCCAAATGATATGTGAATCAGAGGAAATTAGTAATTGTCCATCTTTCACTTTTTTGTTCCATTTCTTTCCAAATATTTCATGAAACCAGAAGCTTTGCACACAGTTTCTAATTGGACCAGGTAAGATCCATTTTCCTCTAGTTCAGTCCTAGAGGTCTACTATGGGTTTTGTTCCAACCAGTTTCATAATTACAGAATTATTTTCCCTCTAATGCAGTGGTCTCAAACTCTGGTCCTGGAAGGCAGCAGTAGCTATAGGTTTTCATTCTAACCCTTTTCTTAATTAGTGACCTGTTTTTGCTGCTAATTAACTTCTTTTCAATTAATTTTACTTGATTTGCTCTTGAAGACTCTGACCCCTTAATTGTTTCTTTTCCCTTAATTAGCAGCCAAACAATAATGAGATACAAAATGAGCCAAAACAAGACTAATACACTGTGTCCATCATACTATATCGGAAAATGAAGAAAGATGAAAGTCTAAGGAAAATTGATCTGCACAGGTCACCAAAACATTTTACCAGTGTTAGTGTCTTTTCTTAGAAAAGAGAAAATCAACAATTTTGGAAATGTATGCTATTGCACAATGAGAGCAGCAACGAGCCATGGAATTAAAGAACAGGTATAATGAACGACAAGACTCAGCGCCTAATTAAGCAACTGATTAGAGGTCAAGGCCCTGACTTAGTTGGTCTTCTGTTGGCTCACTCACGTCACATTTCATTTCTGTTTGGGTGCCATTTAAGGAAAGAACTGAAGCAACGATCAGGGGAACAAAAAAAAAAAAAAAAAAACAAGTCAATTAAAATAAAAGGAAAATGAGTTAATTAGCAGCAAAAACTGGTCACCAATTAAGAAGTGGAATGAAAACCTGCAGCCACCGCGGCCCTCCAGGACTGGAGTCTGAGACCATTGCTCTAATGAATCTCATTGTTTACATAGTTTCCTTCTCTTTTGCTTTTAGAAAAGTACAGTAGTATGAGATTTACTGTACATTTGTATATTTGCCATAGATGTACAAGCTTAACTCTTTTTTAGTTTTTTTCCTAATAACTTACCTTTTTTCCTGTGGACTTTGCTTGCTTAATTTTAATCTCAACAATGACAATTCACGATAAGCAGAGAAGATGCCAATAACACTGAAAGTCTACAACTATTTATAGCTGAGGTGCCCATTAGGAAATAACAGCTTAAATAAGCAAAGCATTGGCAAAGGCAGAATGAAAATCATGGTAATGATGAAGAAAATCTTTAAAAAAAAGATTTAAAAAAATTTGATTATTACCAAGTTAAATATATTTCTATATGCTTGCTATATTCTGATAAATGTTTAGCTTTGTAATTTATGAATTAATATCAAAACACTGAAAATGTTAAGCTAAGGTAGGAGCCCAATTAAAAGCAGAAGTTGGCTGTGGGACCACACCATTGAACTTGAGTTAAATTTATCATTGTTGGATTTTATAACATCTGTATTTGTGTGTATATATATAAGCATACACATATCAAAATATTTGTTCATAGTTTGCTTCTGCTTTTTTCATGTGTATTGTTTCCTATTCTAATTCAGAACTTTGACTTTCATGTATTTATTGAATTCAGATTTTTAATACTTGACATTAGATTGTATCCTGTTTTATTAATGAGATCTTTCTCTGTGCTTTCATTTCTGTTGTATTCCTTTAAATATTTATGAAGTGCTTTGAGGTGCTACATAAATAAAATGTATTATCATTATTATTAAAAGCTGAACTGCTAGTTTCTTCATCATTTCTTTCTGCTTGTTAACTGGCAGCTGGTTAAAAAATCAAGAAGCAATAAAAAACAGTAAATGCAACTGATTAAGACTAGAAGAAGAAATTAAGGGTTTAGAATCTTAACAAACAAGTTGACCAAAATGAAGCAGAACAATGTTGCTGGAGCAAAAATTGTTTGAATTAAGAAATTGTATATAAAAGTACCCAATTTGAGCACCAGCAAGCTTTGCTGGGCTGATTGGCCTGTAGCTGTGGCTCTTCTAGATTGGTCTAATGTTTTAATACTACCAGTTAACATAGTATTATACAGCTTGTTAAACAAATTACAGTAATGCAGAATGGTAGTGGAAGTGAGGGCAGGCATCTGTACATATAAAACTGTAGAAATCATGCATTGTTTTCCTTATGTTCATTGTGTTCTTGTACATTCATTTTGTTGGTTCATTTTGAATCTTCTCCTCATGCCCACACATGGTAAATGTAATGAATCATTAGATACCACTGGTAAGAATGTTGGATGGTTTACCCTATGGTAACTGTGTTTGGTCCATGAACACATGGAAGTTCAGTACATAGTGTGGATGATGGGCACAGCCTGCTAGTTTTAAATATATACCTAGAGCAGGGTTCCTCAACTTTAACCCTGTGGGGCCACCTGGCTGCAGGTTTTTGTTCCAACGCAATTTTTAAATTAGATGCCAAATATGGCTAATAACAGGACTTCCTGTTTAATTCTATGGCCACGTCATGTCTTTCAAAGATTGTAGGTTTTTCCTTTCCAAGGATAATATTCAAGTGACTTGAAACTCACAGCAGATTATTTCATGATAAAAACACATGTAGGTGTGAAAAAATACCAAGATGGATGGCGAGCTGCTGATTCCTTTTGTCATTCATATCTCATTATTGGCAGCTGGCTAAGAAAACAAGAAGCAATCAAAAACAGGGAATGTATCTTTGTAGGACTAAGGAAAACAATTAAGGTAATCTTTAAAAGAAAGTTAAATAAAAAGAAGCACAGAAATGTTGCTTGAGTAATAATTGGTTTTAGCAGCAATAAATGGGTTCTAAATAAGCAATTTGGTTGGAACAAAAACCTGCAGCCACTGTTGTGCTCCACAAGCAAATTTTAATTTCTCAGACCAAGAGTATATAATAGACTGATGGATCTGAGCAATTTAAAAGGCACTTTGGTCCGATACGAGGAATGGCCCCTTGCAGACCACTTGACTAAACTAGTGGATTACAGGTGATATGCAGACCACAATTTTGAGATCCATTGATTAAGGTTTCCATACTGGCTTGCTAATGTAATTACACTCATAAACCATCATCAGAGAGATTAACCAACACTAATCATATGCAGATGTTGTCGACTGGAGCCAGAAAGTCATATATTTTTCGATGCTCTTGATGAAATCGCCAGCAGCACTGGTGCTACTCTAAGGTAAAGCTTGCTAAGCCTTGCTGCACAGTTGAGAGTTTTTTACATATACTTCTGCTTTCAATCAACTTAAGTTCCATGTTTCAATAGTTGAGAGATTAGCCCATTTAATAGTTACTAAGGGGCTTTGACCCCTGCTCGCCCCCCCCACCTGCGCTACACTCCAACCACTTTACATCTATGCCGCTCGTGTTGTGAAGAAGGGAGACGCGATCGCTCCTCCAATACCCCCTCTTAAACGGTGATACAATGGGTAACACAGTTTTTTTTTACCTCCTCTTTGCTCGATCAGTGATATGCATTTTGCGCAGCGCACTTCTGTCATATAACATATGTCCATATATTCAATCTCTTTTCGCTTTTACCTTTTCATCAATATCGCATTGAATTTTGATTCCATATTTGGAATTACATCATGACAACGCAACGTACAACTGCCTTTGAGTGAATATCATTTCTTTATCTCTACAAGAAATGTGTCTGACATAACCTTGCAGGACTTTTCCAAATCTCTTTGCATAATCTCTTGTCTCATAGGGCTTCCAGCCCCAGGCGTGGTTACATCGCTTGGCACGATGACTTGTCTCATGGGACATGAAAGTGTCTCTGAGACAATCATGTCCCATCTCCTTTCAAGATTTTTTTTTTATAATAGAGACATAAGTATACTACTGTTGCTACTGTTGTTCGTGTTTGCAGCAGTCAGTCATACAGGTCAAGTTTCAGTAGTCAGTCATACAAGAAAGTAGTCTATTTTGTGATCAACACAACAAAAGACAAAAAATAACATTAGATAAAACTCTGGTGTCACAGCTGAGTTTTAGTGCAATAGTTATTACTAATATGCATATTCTGGGAGATTTTTGCCCTTTGTCTCTGATCAATTCCAACATTGCACGACTTTGAATTTCTGAACTATTAGTTCTCTGCACGACATAAGCTTGAGTTTGGAGATATGGACAAAGATTTTTCAGGTGCATTGCCATTGGAATCTGGAATTGGAATTCAGTGTAAGGCAGCTAAGATGATAGTAAATGATTTTCTATTTTTGCTGTATTTTTCCCCATGCTTTAATTTTTAAATTTTTGCATCCATTCATTTTCAGACTGATTTTAAGAAGGAAGTGAAAGCCTAAAAGGGAAGCCAGTGCATTACAAGACACATTCACTTACACATAATTAACTAACACTGGATACACCACCTTTGAATGCCAAAGGAAACAGACATGGAGATGTGGAAAACATGCAAACCACACATAAATGGTGACCTGGTTACTCTACTTACCTGGGATGTGGAGAATCATTGCAGTACTGTGTTAGACATATTGCAAATACACTAGGTAATTTGGAATTGACTTTTTTGTGTCAAGAATGTTGTGAATTCTTAAATAACTGTCAGTGGGTATGCACTACAAAGTTAAAGTGCTCAATATTACACAGTGTCTGTAAAGGCAAAGAGTAAGATTATGATGTCTGACGGCCGCGGTTTCCAAAAACTGAAGCAGATTTATAATTTATATGCCCATTTTCTATAGTTTAAAGACACTCATTCCTATCTTCCAGCCTCTGCTTACTGTGACATATTGTTCTTGCAGGAAAGTGACTGCTTTTACCATAAAATAGCAGCTTATCTTTTCTGCATTCTTTTTCTTCTCTGTAAAGCACCAGTGGGTTTTAATAAAGGGACAAAAAGTCCCCCAGGGATTTTGAAACATCTTCTAAAGCTATTCTTTCAAATTAGAAACATTTTCAGTTAGTTGAAAGAGAAAAACTAAGAAATGTCAAAAGGTATATCATTGACAGAGACATGAAGTGTGCAAATGTTAAGTCAGTTTTTTAAAGGTATTAAACAATACGAATATCACACTGTGTGCAAGATGTAAGATTTAGTATCAATGCAAATTATCTGTGACTAGTCTTTAGTTCCTACTTAGTAAACCTGCTTGAAATAGGAGCCTCTGAATTACACTGTCAATATAATTTATCTTCACATAAAAACACCATCAATTTTACTAAGCTTATTATTTTTATTTACCATGTCTGCTAATCGGGGTGGTGCCTGTTTCAAGTCTATTGCTGCCAAAGTTCCAACTCCTGCAAACCTGTGCTGGAACAAAGCAGGGTTCATTACATGGATTAAACTGTTTAAACTTTAAAATGTTTCCTTTTTCCATTTTATTATTAATTAATTAATTAATAAAACTGTATTCTGGGTCTATTGAAAACAAGATTTATTTCAATCAATTATGGAATTATGAACAAAAAGATTTGCTGGGCAAAGCGTTTTAGCTCTCAGCTAAAATTATTATTTGTTGAACAATAGATGTGCAAAGCCAGGGAAAACCATTATTCCCACGAGGATCTGATTTCTCATTGCTTGCTGTGCTGCAGATCCACAATGCTTTCATTATGATTAGCAAAGCCTCCTGTTTTTCCAACTAATCTACTCGTGTCAATCAGAAAATGTAATTTTCAGTTCATTACTATCCAGTCATAACTTTCATGGAAATAATTAGTAGAATGTTTTCTTGTTTGCAACATAAAATTATTTGTCATTTTCCAAGATTACTCATAATATATATAATGCCTCCCAAAATTATTTGCACACTTAATCTTCTCACATTCTACTGCTTAAAAATCCAACTCAAAATGCATTCAAGTGGAATGAACTTCACCAACCTACTCAATTACTTAAATATTATTGCTTATAAAAATCCTTCTGTCCTTTGTCGTTGTAATTAGCTCATGTCATAAATTAATTTCACAAGACATAAATCAACTAAAGGTTTTCCACTGTCAGTAGTTTATACTGTATGATTCAAATTCTCCCAAATGAAAATCAAATTGTTTCTGTGAAAGCATGCTAAATAAGAAACTACATACCTAATTTGAAAATGAAAAAATATCACTTGTGGCACAGCTATTATCATCAAGTGGCAAAGTTTGGTACCACCATAAGATTTTCTTGATCAGAGAATCCCTCTCTCTGTGATTTACAGAAACACCTTAGAGAAGACACTGTGGTCCCATTCACACTTTTATTTCAAAATGGATTAAGAACATTTTCCCCACATTAACTGTAGTAACATTAATTTCCATATTTAATGTGAATCCACCAGAATGTTTACATTTCTAATGGGACCAAACCACTGTGGTTGTGTACGAACACTCCAAACCTTTCAGAAGACTATTTGTACTTTCCAGATCAAAATCAAGTGGCAGCAGCTTCATGATGTGGCAACTCAGCTTCTCCTTTTTAGGGCAATAATGGGATTTAACCATATAGTACTTAAAAATGTCTGTTGATTTTTTTTTTTTTTTTGCTGATATAACATACCACAATTGCTTGCTTCACCTCTTCCTCACCCAAATTAAATATTCTGCTGAATGAGCACTTTACATTATTACCTAAACACAAAAACCTCAATTGCCCTTTGTTCCCCAATACTATCAACTCACAGACTACCTAAAGAACTCTTTTTGATTAGCACATACCCCTAACAAAAACTATTGTGTATCTTCCTAGTGTCTCTTTCACCGGGTTGAACCAAGCCTTGCAATACTTCTCTCAACATTCTTAAGCTAGAATGTTCCATTTCTTTATTGTACACTATCCACTGCCGACAGCTCTCACTGGAAATTTAGCGCCTACATAACTGAGATGACAAGATTACAAGAATGGAAGTTAAAGCAATGCCCTTTACTACTTAAACATTTTTATTTTTCATTATTAAGACAAGGATATAGAAATAGAACTGACATTTAATAAAAAGCAAACATACCTTTTAAATGAATTAAGTGCATTATTATTGATTTAAGACTTGTAGAAGTATCAAGGTCATGATATTTCAGTTTATCTTCTCTTACCATTCCACTCCCTGAAAGTCATTATAAATTTTATTTTATATTCCAAATGAAGCTCTGCATTATTTATGGATGCATGAATTTCTGTTTTCTTATGTTCTATAAAAATATACACAGACTATACAAATTGCTATCTTAATATTACACTCATCTGGGTAGTTTATAAGTGTACCATAACACAAAAGTTGTATTAAATAAACTGTTAAATGAAAAAATGGGTAAAGGTTATTTCTACAATGAACAAAATGCAAAGGGTATACATAATATTTTAGTAGTTTAGCTATTATTAGGCTTTCTCTTTTTCTTTGTTATGCGTGCAGACCTTTAATAACAATATCAAATCGGGGGGGGGGGGGGGGGGTCTATTAGCCAATACCTTTTGATATTTAGTTCTTTTGTGTCAAAATAATATTCTTTCTTAATATAAATAAACAATAGAAGTAAGCAAAATTCTTGTTTATTTGAAAAAAATTACACATAAGTAAGTCAAAATCCCCTTACAAAAATATGCTCCAAAAAAGTACAAATCATAATTGTCAAAAACAATTACAAATAATAAGCATAATCATTAATAAAGAAAAATATAGTTTTCATGGGAAAATTGACCTGTTTTTAAGTTTAATGCTTGCATTAACAATTATTAAAAAAATGGAATACGGGAAATGTTAACAATCTGAATAGCGCTGATCAGAAAGTTAACTTACAAAGCAACAAGAAAATTAAAATTCTTCGATATGCTTTTAAAACAACAACTACATTGGCAGTTATGGATTGTTAGTGTAATTCCGAAAAAAGGTTGACAAATTAAATTATATACTTAATTGTAAATATAACAAAAAAAAACTTGATACTCAGATACAGTGCTGACAATTTTTAAACATTATCGCACAATATTCTGCTTGTTAAGATTATATTCAAATGTTCACTTCACACTTTATAGCTGTGATTTATAGGTTTTGCGCATTAATTTTAACTGACAAAACTACTTCCTCGGTGATCAAAAAAAAGTTGCAAAATATTAACAAAATCAAGTTATAAATCTAAACTCTTCTACCAAATTATATAAAATAATAAAATGCTAAATCTAACAATAAGAAGATATTTTTCCTCCTTGGATTTGATGATTGTTAAAAACCTTCTCTATCCATATAATGGATAAATATGATGCATTTGCAAAGACAAAATTGATCTAAAATTGTGATTAAAGTTTATAAAACTGATATACATACTGTACTATATTCTGTTGACAAAAAGAGAAGATATACAATCAAGTGCAAATAATTGTTTACAGTGTTGTCACAGAATAAGGATTCAGATAATTGCATTTTAACTTGATGTGAGTTGAGTCAAATATTTTCCACCTACTGCACTGTGAAAAAAATATGCATATACCTTTATGTGCAAAAAAAATCTACGGTAATCTTTTTCAAAGGGGAAGTGTTTAAGAAATTCTTCTTTTTAGCTTTGGTCAGCAATGAAAGTGATTTTTTGTATATCTATGAATCACCAATACTTAAACTTTTATTTTACAAAGAAAACCATACATTTCTTAAATAAAAAAACCCGTGTGAAGCAATTATTAATCCTACCTGAGCAATACTAAGACTGTGCCATAATTAATTTGTAGAAGACTCTGACTTTAGCTTTATTGAATCCTCTTTAATCCACAGTTTCATGTACCATACTTCAAGATAACGAGCTATTAAGACAGACTTAGGATCGTAGGCACTATTGTAGCGCAGATCCAGGTGATGAGCTCCTTCTGGTATCATTATAACAACCAAAGATTCAGGAACAGGCGTTGTCACACCACCACCAGACCAAGGATCAAGACCTCCATTACTAAGACAAAGGTAAACAAGAGATGAAAATAAAGCTACACTTAGCCAAAAATAACAAGTGACTAATATTTCAAAGTTCAAGCATCACAAAAACAAATTGTTAAATAACTTTTCAACTGTAATAAAACCAGTTAGCATAAAAATCAAAGAAGAAACATATAAAATGAATATTTATTTGTTACATAAATTGAGCCTGGCTGAATCATTATAAAACAGTAATAGGGAGGGGTAGATAGGCTGAAGGTAATCTAGAAAAAAAGAGAAAATAGGTTTTGTCCCTCTTTATTTTGAATCAGTTATTTACTAAACTAAATTGATTAACTTGTCCAATACCTTTGCCTTTTACAGACAACAACGCAAAAATTGTTTCTACAGAGAAAAACTGTACTAAACTCAAAGGTAAATGCACTTATTAGCTATCAATCCCACCATTTTGTGAACCATCTTGATCTGTTACAGGACTACAAGGAGCCTGTCCCAATGGATTACTTTTTAAAGCATACAGTACTTGGGATCTTTGCAGTAAATACAAAAATGCAAAATAATATAATACATTTCTTGTTATCACAACTCTATTCATCTTAAATTTTCTAACAGCACTGCATTCTAAGTTTTTAGACCCTTTAATATGCTTTTTATTGGTTGCAGATGCAGCTTTATGTTTTAACATCTTCATTAGTTTTTCTCAATATCTAATATACTCTAGCATTTCTGTGATCTATAACTCCCACTGTCTAGAGGGGCCTCATAATTCTTTAAGAAATACACATTCAGCATCATGTAAGTTAAAATGTGGGAATTAATTTAGAATGACGACTGGCAAACGCTGCACCTCCTGTGGATACTTTGCACTTAATATAAAAAATAAGGAAAATCCAGACATAAGTTTGAAGTGATTGGCATTGATAAACTGATTTGGTGGATATATATATGATTTAGTGAATATGTATTTATTTATACCAGCATCATGATCACATGTAAGTGATCTGCCAAACCTGAATGGAATGTTTGTGCACTGCAGGCATTTGTATCCACTTTGTAAAGGATTGAAGTGTAGGAAGCATCTGCAGTATAACAATCTCTCAGTAGACTTTTGCCTTTGCATTGTTATGTTTTTACATAACACACTGTGCTTGTTTCTTTTACTCTTTACTGTTCAGTCATAGAAAGAATTTTGGTAGACTAATCATTTATTCTATGTAAACAATTTTGATATAAATTATTTTGCTTAAGCTTTTTTATGGCAAATATAGAATATTTTGTTTATCGTTAAAATGTCATACATGATTGGGACATTTTTGTGATCTTAGATGATACAGTATATTATTATTTGACAAATATTACATGTTGCTCATATGGCTTTTGAATTTAAAGGATGGACATTACTGGCAGAATAGTAGTAAAGTACAAAGTCTAATGCTAGAAACATTCAGGACATCGTGGTCATAATCCACATCCAGACCCATTCACTGGGAAGAGTTTGTACATTAGTCCTGTGGCTTACCTCCAGTTCAAGTCGTCCAGTTTTACTCCCATATCCTGCATACATGAATGTTATGTTAGCTGGATCAGCAAAGCACACACTAAGTGTGTGTGTCTGCATGAGTGAGTGCTACACAGACTTAGTTTATGTCTTGAACTTGATACTACTTAGTTAAGTTCTGGCCAGGGACATAAACAAAGGTGTGGCTATGATGTCTCAAGTCTCTGCCCTTTTCCCCTCCTTGGTCCAAGGGCCCTTTTCCTGTTAGGAAGTTGTACCTTTTCATTATAAAGAGTGATGAAAAAGCCATGATAACCAATTTGCCTTTTTAAAGCTATGTAGGCTATGGTTTACTAACCCATATGGAAATAATATGTGGTCTTTAACAGGGGCATCACACACTGAGGCATTTTTTTTTAAACAAGCACACCACAAGAAGCATTCCTGGTACAGGTGTGAAGCTGCAACTTGCTTATCTGCTGTACATAGACATACCCACTAAAGCATGGAAGACACATCGTTTTACTGGATTTCTATGGAGAAAATTCTTCACACTTTTAAGTAATACAACAAAATTGGGAACATTCCATTGGTCAGTGAGCCTTCAAACAAATCTTTTTTAATCACATTGGAAGGAAACCAGCAATAGCTAATACTAAATATGCCTGATTGGCTGTTATCATAAGCTATTTATTGAACTTCTTTCTTTTTGCTGTTTGAATTTCCAGAAAGTTAGTGGATTTGCACAGTGTAAAGTAGACAGCTAATAAAACTGTTCAAATAAGGCTATCATATTGCTATGTCTTGTAATTTCTAAAACAATATATTCTGTAAATAACCCTACTTTGTGTATCACAGCAGTTTAGTTGGGACAGTAGTTAGCACGCTATGGCTTAGCAGGAATTGTAGAAGCAGTTGGCAGGAATTTAAAGAAATCTTATTCTTGCAATTTTGAAAATAGACGGGCTAAAAATGAAATAAGAAAGACTAATGTCACAAATATGGTTGAAATTTGAATAACAAGCACAGTTCCTTCATTTGAGGTATAGGAAGACTGACTGGCTTACTGGTGCTACTGCTGTGGCAAATCAGTAGGGACATGCCTTGTGAAGTTTTGATAAGGCGTGTAAGAAGTGCTACAGGGTTCTTAACTTAAGGGTCGTATCATAGTTGTAAAGTGGGGGGAGGATGGTGGTCGTAAAAATCTTACTGTGATAAATGTGCATTCATTATGAAATCAACAGTAAAAGACGGTATTCTTTTTTGCTTACTTAAAAATTAAAGAGAATGATCCTTTTTTGGGCCGTGAAGTGGGTTGGGAGAATTTTTAAAACAAAAAAACAAGAAAGACTGCTTTCTTAAAATGGTCAAAAACTCCAGATTTAAGTGCACTTGCACTACTGAGAATACTTGGCTGGATGAGAGTCAAACATCTCAAGGATGCCCAACATCAAATGGAAAAACACAATGAAATGAGGAGAGACAATGGGTCTGTTCTCATGTGTCTAATAGATGAAACATCCCCGTTTTCCTGCCCGGAGTTAGTGACCAGGGGACATGATGAATGCAGAGATTTTCAGAGAATATTCACTAGTGTTTGCAAAGTATGCTCATATCTTAACAGCCTACATACAAAGTATGTGTATATCAGGACAGTTTGTTGTGATTTGTGTTTCTAGAATTCTAGCATGTCCAAAAAAAATCATTTTATGTTTCATACTAAAGTTACACTTCTATGTAAGATCAACAATTAGGTTATTCTTTTTGTTTTTTTTGGCAAGTAGATGAGACAACAGGAGTTTCATTTTGTGCACAGTTGTCTATTACAATCAGTTATGTGGATATGCTGGCTTAATTCAGGAGTATTTCTGTGGTTTCTTTGATGTATCACAAGTGTGACATGGGAACACAGATAAATAGTTGACATTTTTACATTTTTAATAGTAGTAAAAGAATTGTCTTGCCATAATTGTATAATGTTCTGAAATAATGCACTTCTGAAATTCTGTGAAGTACAGAGTGGCAACAGAAAATGGTGCTTATTTTGTATAATCATACAATGACAGTGTTCCATAAGAAATATGCAACATCAAATATGCATAGCATGATACGCTATGATATGAACTCTTGCTCTTAAGGTCCAACCATCCATCCATTTTCCAACCCGCTGAATCCAAACACAGGGTCACGGGGGTCTGCTGGAGCCAATCCCAGCCAACACAGGGCACAAGGCAGAAATCCAATCCCGGGCAGGATGCCAACCCACCGCAGGACACACACAAACACACCCACACACCAGGCACACACTAGGGCCAATTTAGATTTGCCAATCCACCTAACCTGCATGTCTTGGACTGTGGGAGGAAACCGGAGCGCCCGGAGGAAACCCACGCAGACACGGGGAGAACATGCAAACTCCACGCAGGGAGGACCCCGGGAAGCGAACCCGGGTCTCCTAACTGCGAGGCAGCAGCGCTACCACTGTGCCGCCCCTGCTCTTAAGGTCCATTTGGTATTTCATGTAACTCCCATAGATGGGCATTCCTTTATTTGTTCTTTTTGCCTTAAGATGTGTTATACTGTATTATGAAATTTAAGTACATCTGCAGTAGAGGGGTGTAGTGTCTTTTATGATACTCTGTACAAAATCAGCATTCATGGACAAACATTTTTTTACTAAATTTGTGAATATTATAATGCCTCTGAAGTGATATCCAAATGTTCCGTTAAATTAAAATCACAAAAATTAAAGTGGGCATTAATTTGTGTCCAGGATTAAAATGTAAGAAATGATGTCTCCTGAAGTGCCCTATCTTCCCTTTGTGAGCTACTGCCCACCAAAGGCTCTGTGCACACCACTGGCCTTAGCTTTATGTAACCAAATAAATAGATAAAACAAGCATCAGTAAAGGGAAATGTATGCTCAGTGTGGCATAAAATTAAACAACATAAGCTTTTAAAATAGTGTATGTTAAACACCTATAACATTCTTATAGGTGGCAAAAATGAGAGGCCAAATGCCTGAGCAGGTCTTCCTATATTAGTGATAAATAAAGTTTACTATTTTCTCCCATTATAAACAATACATTTTTGCAGATCTTACAAATGTAAGAAACATGCTGCTAAAAAATAATCACTAGGATTCACTTGCCTGAAGATTATGTTGCTGTAGGAGGAAATATTCTTTCCCCCATATGCCATAGTAACCCAATCTGGTCGGGGCCTCACTCCAAACTGCTTATAACACTCATCAGAGAATGCTTTTAGATCCCACTGCTGAGGCTCAAACATGTCATTGACTCCATCAGAACACATAGGCATTACCATTTCTGTACAAGCCTAAGGAAAAAAAGAATTAAATGTGTAAAACAACTATTTTAAGCAGATATTGTGTTGCATAATTCAAGGTCAAAAATATTATAATAGCTCAAGAAAGGAGCTCCTGCTTTGTTGATAACCTGCAAAAGGAGATAACATGGCATTCCACCTTATGATACATTTCAGCTTGATAATTATATTCTGAAAACAAATCTTTCAGTCTCGGGGCAGCTCTAGTGCATTCCTGTAGTTGGTTGTTGCAAATATTCAGTAGTCAGGATATAACCATCCATTATATGAATGAAACAAAAATAACGTTATTAAGCAACATGTTCATCTATCTATAATTATTAATTGAGATTATCTTTAATTGATATTTTTTGTAAAAATTAAATCGCTTTAAAAGCATTTAAGATACACTAAATTAAAACCTTTTCACTCTTGGTTACACTGTCAACCTTTGTGTATGTAAAATGTTAGTTTCAGTTTTAAAAACTACCTAAAGCAATCAGGACACAATAATAAGCAACTTAATTAAAACAGATATACAGTATTACTATTAAATACAGCACACAGTGTTCTACATTTATTACAGATATGGAATTGACAGTTTAAGTTCACAGTAAAATAAATTAATTTATTATACCATTTAACTACTGAGGAATATATGGATAAAAATTGAAACCAGTAGTCAAAGTGATCTCTTCAGGCCGAGGGCTCATACTGTTTCTGTTATATCTATGTTTCAGTGTAGTGTGTTGATTTGTGCCCTTTTCACAAAGTCTGTGCAACAATGAGGATTAAGCAGTTCATAAAACTGATGGGTAAATAACTTATTTACCTGATAGTACCATCCAATGTAGCCAAGACTTCCAGTAGCTGTTTGGGATGTGTTTAAACATTCTACATTCCCTGTGTAATTATAATAAATACTTGCAGCCAGGAAAATATTTTGAAGTAATTTTTTATCTTCTGACTTTGAATCTTGAAGAAATTTGCAGACTACCTACATGACAAGAAACAGAAAAAAATAAAATAAATACACTTTACTAAAGCCTTCCAAAACTGTATGCGAAGAAAGAAGGGTTTTTGTGAGAAACAGAATGTTCATATTAAATCTTTAGGAATACATCCAAGTTACAGTGTCAATGTCCAAATGTAGTATGACATCAAAATGTGGTATGAAAAATCAAAAACTTAAAATTGTCTAACAATTAAGTAAACAAATACACTTTACCATTCTTAATTCAACACAGGCTCACTCAAACACACCCACACTCATACAGCGTTCATTTAGAATCAGCAATTAATGAAACATGTAATCTTTTTGTAATGCTAGAGGAAAATCCACACAAACA
Organism: Polypterus bichir lapradei; assembly: GCA_026402145.1. Classification (NCBI taxonomy): domain Eukaryota; kingdom Metazoa; phylum Chordata; class Cladistia; order Polypteriformes; family Polypteridae; genus Polypterus; species Polypterus bichir. The sequence goes on along the minus strand of JANRMT010028174.1, from coordinate 111,850,542 downwards.
AACAGGCAGTGTGGCATAGTGTTTAATGCTTTGGACTTCTTACTCTGAGTCTATGGGTAGACGGTTAAGGCGTCAGCCAAAAAATAATAACTTGAACTGAAACACAAGAGAAAATATGTTAACTCCACACAAGCAGCATCTAGAACCCAAGATGCTGGATTCATGAGACTACTGCAGCACAATGCTGCCCATCTCATAAACAATGCAGTATAGCAATATGTATCTGAAAATCTGCATTAAAAATAGTACTATGATAATACTGTTTATTTCCTTATTTTATGCACAATATTTGAGGTACTAATACTTCCAAGCAATTGTTTTTTTTATTGTTTGAGGCTATTTTGTATGGTAATTATGAATTAATAGAAAAGGAATACCGAACGGTTTTCGGAATCTAACTAGAGGCATCACGTGCTATTAGGCAATAACACTAACAATTATCCTGTTACTGCAACCTTTAACAAAATCAGATTTTTAAGTAAACTATATATAAATTTCTAGCAAAGGCAGATGAACAAAAAGTGATAAAAGAAAATGCTTACAGGAAAGTATTATATTATACATTATTTTTAATTCTACCATTTTGTTGCTTTAAGAGTTTTTATTACAGTATTAAAAACTGTACATACTGTAGATGCGTATGTCTTTTCTGCATATAAATTTCATGGTATTATGTTTATGAATTTGTTGCACATCATTTTCTGATTTTACACAGCTGGCTGGTTTAACCTAGTATAGAGAATGGATTTATGGATGATAAATAATACATTTATAACAATGCATATGGTGCACAATATGTGTAAGTGAATGCACACTTTATAAGACTAAAATGAGTGGAATTTTTAAGATAAGCAAGATTAAAACAAATAATATGTTTTGTGGGCTTTTTGTTGTTATTACAGAGTTTTAATATATTTCTATATGTTCACTTCCCTTTGACCAGTTAGGACCATTGCTCAAATTTACAAATTCACAACATAACTTTCAATAAAGACAAAAAATTATAATGAGAAAGCACATACAACAGTATACACTTGATTAAATATTTTATTTACAGCATGTGAACAATTTTACCTACATATTCCAAATCCAGATGGTTCTTTTACTTGGGTAACAATTCATACTTCCCTGAATCTTATCATTTCCACACAATTTTTATAGAGAGCTTTTGCCAAAATGATTGAAGAAATTGTGTTTATTTTCTCTCCTAATATTGTCTTTAGTGAGCAATGAATTTTGCATAGTAACCAGCGGTGGCCGTTGAGCAGCTGATTCTGCATATGGATTGGTTTGGAAGTGCAATTTTTCTGGTTTTTTTTTTCCAATATCAAAAGGTCTTATTGTGACTTACTGATTTTTTTTTCTGGTTACCTTTACCCTAAGCATATAAAGCTGGTTTAAGGTGTTATTGCATAATAGTCCTTATTATTTACTGAATATAGAATAGGCCAGTTGGCAATGAAGAAAAGCACAAGAAATTAACTGTCTACACAAAGTACAGAGGATATAAACCTCTATGGCTCACCTTTTTTTTTTTTTTAAAGAAATATTGAACAGATGGAGTTTGCATATTCTCCTCATGTCTGCGTGGGTTTCCTCTGGGTGCTCCGGTTTCATCCCACAGTCCAAAGACATGCAGGTTAGGTGCATTGGCAATCCTAAATTGTCCCTAGTGTGTGCTTGGTTTGTGTGTGTGTGTGTGCGTGTGTGTGCCCTGTGGTGGGCTGGCGCCCTGCCTGGGATTTACTCCTGCATTGCGCCCTGTGTTGGCTAGAATTGGATCTAGCAGACCCACATGACCCTGTGTTAGGATATAGTGGGTTGGATAATGGATGGATGGATGGATGGATATTGTACAAATAGGTAATCCAGTATCATACAGTCATTGTTTTGCTTTAGTATACCACTCAAAATGTTAAAATAATTGTGCTACAGACAACACAGGGTAAGTAACACATAATAAAAAATATTTTTGGGTGCAGTATTTCTTCAATCCTACTTTTATGACACCACACTGGAACTAAAAGAACTACAGTATTTCATAACTTCCTCAACAAAAAAACTAATGTGAATAATTTAAATTATTGTTGAGCTACACATTATTGCATTTACTGTTGACATATTTTATTAAACAAACTGAATGACTGCAACTTTAAAGCAGTCACTTTAACAGCAGGCTCTATAAATACCAAGTGATACACAAACAAAAACGTAGCCCACAGATCACAAACTACACACCGACATGACCATTATGACACCTTTTCTGTGGTGAAAACTGCTGCGTCAGTGAAATGAGAGTTTCTTTCCATATGACCCACAATGTTGGTGACAAGCTCAGGGGTACAGACAGAAGGAGTTTAAGGTTTTGGCTCATTGCTTACAAAACAAGTAGTACACCACTTTTTCACCAATTGCTGAACTGTGCATTTCTTGGGATCACTCACAACAGGACATCACTTAAAAGGAGTCTGTAAAAACATAAACAATAGCTCTACAATAAAAAATTGTGCACTGTTCCAATGGACACAGTATGTCTTCTCTCCAGCACACAAACAGATAATACAACAAACAAAACATGCAATAGGACTTCCTGCTTGCTTCACCAGACTACTTCTGTAGCTACCAAAATAAGAGTAGGTAAGGTTCCTTATCATATGCGAACTTACTTTTTCATCTGACACCCTGTAGATCACTTAAAATAAACCTTCAACTTCTAAGATAATTTTCCCAAATAAGGATATGTCATATTATTAGTCATAAAACTTTAATAAGAAAAACACATTTATTGTCTGTAGTGGCATATTTTTTTTTCTTAGCAACTGCCATAGAGGTGAAAATAAATATCCAGAAACTGGATAACATCCAGATAACAGTTTTCCTTAAAGCATATAGTTTGATATTATGGTAATATTGTTTAATGCATGTTGTTTCTTTTTTCTACACTTTTGCTTTGTTTCACATATAACATATAAGAGAGATGAAATATCGAAATGAAAGTAAAATAAATAAATAAATAAAAAAACAGGACCACACACCAACTGAAAAATACTGCAGAGCTGAACTGGGTGGATCACTGCTAGAGAGCCGGTACTGCTTTTAGTGAATGTTGTATTCTGCTTCCACTCAAGAGTAAGTTAACTAAACAAATAGTGTATGGCCTTTTTATTTGTTCTTCATAATATGTGCCTATTCAGACAGTACACCTTAATCATTATTGGTGAAACATTGCTTTTAAGAATGCAGGGAATAATGCATCATCACTACAGTGAATGATGCATCATGGGTTATAATTTTTAATAGGGACATGAGAATGGTTAAAGTAAGGCAAAAATAAAAAGTGAAATAGAATTTAATGATACAATTAAATAATGTTTACAAATTGCTGTATAACTGAAAAGAGCAAGTGGAAAAAGGTAATCCAAAAAAGAAGTTGGGGACTTTTTAATAATAAATTCATTTAATAAACACTAAACTTCAAGTCAATTTTAAAGATTCCTTTTTGAGAAAAAAAAAACATTAAATGATGAAGGATGTTTTTTTGCAAACAGCCTGGATGATTTTGTTTTAATCTTATATAAATTTGGATAAATTAAGATATTTGCATTATAAGAGCATTTGAAACAAGAATTGAGCTGTATATGGCATGCTTCTCAAAAGAACAAAACATTGTAAGTAAACAAAATGATTAACAAATACATAAATTACCAATTTATTTTATTTGGAAAGCAATAAGATTCAGGTATATATATGTAAGATAGCAAATACAGTTTAATAGAGTATTTATGCTTCAGAAAAATAGGAAGAAAGAAAACTGGTTCTGTTTATTTACGCTACAGTACATGCTCACGAGGGATTCCTGATGCTGGCAAGGCAGCAAGAGGCACTTTATCAGTAAAGGCTTTTTCCACACTGCTTTTGTGAGAGGCAGAAGGAACAGGTCAATGGGTGAGCAAAGCTGCAAACAGCCTCTACCAGTGGAGATTGGTCATTTACACGATAAAACACACCAATTGCTCTTCACAGCTTCCCCCTCCCACTTTTCATAAGGGATTAGTCAGATACATTCAGCTCTGCCAACAGATTTCTATCCCCTAAGCCCTCAATACCCCTCTCACAGTCACTAAGATAATCACATTAGCTTTGTCATTAAAAAGCTCCTCTTTACGGCCACTGCCTAAACCATTTTAACCAACCATAGGGGTCGCATACATTATCAAAACTGAGGCAAACAGCTGAAGAATTAGCATTTTGTATCTCTCTTTACTGAACCTATTTATTATTCTTGCTAGACAAAAGACAAGAATGAAAACAATCAGAAATGTTAGATGATACAGTATTCCTTTATTCTGAATTATGACCAACTATGCAAAATATCACTAACAAAACCTTATCAGAAAAACTGCAAGCAAACATATTTAAATAAGCCTTAGTCACGTGTTGTTAATCCAAGTGTATTATCACACTCACAGTTGCCTCATTTGCCAAATATTTTCATGACTGCCAAATATTCGATAGATTACAAGGTATCCAATATTACTGTCACTCAAATTTTATAAGGCTAAATATTACCAAGAATAAATAAGATTTGATTATTTGTCAACTATAAGAAAAAAAGACAAAAATGACAATGCCAGATAAGTTTATTAATATTAAGTATTAGCATCATAACTAATGGCCCAACAAAGATTTTAACATGTTTAGCAGGCTTAGGTGCATATTAGGGATCATATGAATGTATGTATTTTAGTTAAAATAAAACTAAACTTTATTCTTCTTTTGGTTGCAGCTTACCTCGACAGGCCATGCTGGTAAAGGCTGTAAAAAGTTAGCTTCATATGGGTAGTTGACCATAGCAAGATTCACCCATGTCTCACTCAGCCAAGACTTAAAGGATGCTATGTCTTCTTTTGATGTCAAAGGAGAACAAAGATGAAATGTTTCAGAAAGCCACTTCAGCCCATCAACTATGTGGAGGGAAAATATAGTCACATAGTCACAAATGGGACATGAGGAATATATCAACAGAATTAATAAAAAAGTTGTTTACATTTTATTTTCTATTACATAGTTAGGGAAATAACCACAAATAATCTGTCAGCCATAAATCTTAATTCAAACAAGCTTTTCCTAAGACTTTAAAAAGTCTTTAGAATTTTATTATAATTTTTCCTATTGCTACAGTAATTTACACAATTTATTAAGAATGTAATTGTGATTGGATGTGTGCATAAAATAATGCAAAAATCTGTTCAGCATTTATTGACACATCATGAAACTCTACATTTACAGGGTTTAGGTGTCTTTTGACCTCCAAAGAATATGTCAAACAAATTTGTAGGATTTTTAATACCTGCTAATTAATTTAGTTAGTTTGAAAAAAATAAATGAAGACAGGTTTGGTAAAGGTAATGCGGATAAAGGAAGGCCATTTAAAAGTAATATTATATTACTATCTATTATGAACATTTGGCTATAGCAATAACATCACACAAATTATAGAACGATAAATGCAGTATATAATTATCATCCTAACCTTTTCTATACTTCAAGAAGCAGGTATTGAAAGTAGAAACTGTACATATATAGTACAATATCATGTTAAGATTTCTTACAGAGTTTAAGTTTGTTTATTCTTGCCCTGCCTTGCGCTCTGCTGCCTAGAGAGGATCATTATCCCAACCATTTTAAAAATGGAATATGCCAATTCAAACAAATGAATGAATATATACAGTACATGAAGGGAGAGCTATAAAATAAAACAAAAATTACCAAAGTAAACATTTAATATTCACAGTTTGATACTTAAAAACACGTGTCACAGTGGTCACGACTGCTGCCTCACAGCATTAGATTCTGGCCTTCATCCCAAACAGGTCACTTCGTGTGTGAAGTTTATATGTTTTTCCTTTTTTTTACCTTTTTTTCTCTCTACAGAATACAATATGCAGGTTGAGGTTATGAATGAGTGAGGGTGAGTGACAATGGACTGATGCCATGTCTAGGGTGGGTGCAAGGTGTTTGCCCAGTGTTGCTCAAAAAGGCTTTAAATGTTCAGTCATTTAACTGGATTTGGTGATGGTTGAATGGATGTAAACCACAAAGAAAATGATCAGATTTATCTAAACTACACTTCTTAAACTGTGATAAACTAAAAGAGTATTTTAAGATTTGTAAATGCATTAATCCTCTATTTTTATTCTTACTTTATGAATCATTTTGAGTATAAACAGCTTTAAGAAACTGAAACTACCTCTAACTAAAAGCACACGCTGCAGTAAATGCTTATAATGATTTAAATAAACCACCAAAGAAAATCCAAAATAATTTTTGGTTTAATGTTACCAATATTTCTACTGTCCATATTTGCATTATTTGGAGCATGGTAGAAGTTCAATTGGAAGGTAAATTTTTTTTTAGTAAAAGCATTAATATTAATAAATATACTTTTTTTTAAAATATACAGTATTACTTAGAACTCAAAAGTTTGTACATTTTAACTGTTTCAAACATAGTCAGTCTATTTTTCTGTAGTTCATTTCCAATATTATAGGTCATGAAAAGCGAAATCACGGAAATGTTTGCAAACTTTGCCGAACACCGCAAAATGCAATGAAGTCAACGGGGAAGGTGGAACCAAACTATTTTTAAATGGCTTATAAATGGTACAATGGAGTTGAAAGTTTCCTTCAGGGCTAGGGAAGCATCTGTCAACTATTTGGACTGATTATGCAAAAATGTTATTTGAAAACACATCAGATCTCAATAAGAAAAAAAATCAAGCTGGATATCTATACTGATATGGACTGGGTAATGTGTTAGGAATGAAAAGATGCCACATTGTTTGATGAAAATGATCAACATACAGAGGGCTAAATTCAAAGACACCCCAAAATTCAAACTAAAAGAATGATACGGCAGGCTAGTCCATTTTGCCGAAATTTCATTGCAGCAACTCAAAATCGTATTCAGTAGTTTGTATGGCCCCCACATGCTTGTATGCATGCCTGACAACGCCGGGGCATGCTCCTAATGAGACGATGGATGGTGTCCTGGGGGATCTCCTCCCAGATCTGGACCAGGGCATCACTCAGCTCCTGGACAGTCTGAGGTGCAATCTGGTGGCATCAGATGGACTGAAAAATAATGTCCCAGAGGTGTTCTATTGGATTAGGTCAGGTGAGTGTGGGGGCCAGTCGATGGTATCAGTTCCTTCATGCTCCAGGAACTACCTGCATACTCTCACCGCACGAGGCCAGGCATTGTCATGCACCAGGAGGAACCCAGGACCCACTGCACCAGCATAGGGTCTGACAATGCGTCCAAGGATACCTAATGGTAGTCAAGCTGCTGTTGTTTAGCCTGTAGCGGTTTGTGCGTCCCTCCATGGATATGCCTCCCTAGACCATTACTGACCCACCACCAAACCAGTCAGGCTGAACGATGTTACAGGCAGCATAACATTCTCCACAGCCTCTCCAGACCCTTTCATGTCTGTCACATGTGCTGAGGGTGAACCTGCTCTCATCTGTGAAAAGAACAGGGCGCCAGTGGTGGACCTGCCAATTCTGGTATTCTATGGCAAATGCCAATTGAGCTCCACGGTGCCAGGCAGTGAGCACAGGGCCCACTAGAGGATGTCGGGCCCTCAGGCCACCCTCATGAAATCTGTTTCTGATTGTTTGGTCAGAGACATTCACACCAGTGGCCTGCTGGATGTCATTTTGCAGGGCTCTGGTACTGTTCTTCCTTGCCCAAAAGAGTAGATACTGGTCCTGCTGATGGGTTAAGGACCTTCTATGGCCCTGTCCAGCTCTCTTACAGTAACTGCCTGTCTCCTGGAATCTTCTCCATGCCCTTGAAACTGTGCTGGGAGACACAGCAAACCTTCTGGCAATGGCATGTATTGATGTGCCATCCTGGAGAAGTTGAACTACCTGTGCAACCTCTATAGGGTGCAGGTATCACCTCATGCTACCAGTAGTGACACTGACCATAGCCAAATGCAAAACTAGTGGAAAAAACAGTCAGAAAAGTTGAGGAGGGGAAAATGTCAGTGGCCTCCACCTGTTAAACCATTCCTGTTTTGGAGGTCATCTCATTGTTGCCCCTCTAGTGCACCTGTTGTTAATTTATTTAACACCAAAGCATCTGAAACTGATTAACAACCCCCTCTGCTATTTATTTGACCAGATCAATATCCCAGAAGTTTCATTCAGTATAACAGACAAATTTTTGTCCAAAAATGGCCAGCTAAGATAACACTATGTAACAAATTTTTATTTTTATTTTGTTCCTGGGTACAAAGTGTGTTTTCCCGTTATGGTAACATTCCCGTTATGCCTAAAAAAAATAGAAAATAGCTGTTGTTCCACAAAAACTTTGCTTTTGTGATCAAGACAATGATATTTTGAAATTTGTTTTCGAGAAAATTCTCGATTTGCATTCAATACTGAGTATTCTTCTAGAATATTCTTGAACTGCTAGAATTGTCCAGAAGTTTCTAGAATTTTCCAGAATTATCTAGAACTTTCAAGAAACTTTTAGGGCTTTCTAGAACATTCTCGGACTGTCCAATAGTAGTCATACAAGTATAAAAGCACAGGTGACTCAAACCAACATTTCGGTTTATGTTATTTTTTTGATTTGATTTAGATGGCATCAAGAGGTTGCTTGCACCCAGCAGATGCATTTTGCTACGTCTGTGGACAATTTATAAAGACAAAAGCGAAAAAGTATTCCGTGAAAGCATGTCGTAAGATGTGCGAGGCCTACAAGGCATACTTCGGCATGCCTGTCGGGGATCAAGACAAGCCATGGGCACCTCATTTCACATGTGAATATTGCAAGAAAACTCTTGAAGGTTGGTACAGGGGAGAAAAGACAGCCATGAAGTTTGCTATCCCACGAATTTGGCAGTCAACTGATTGACCACTCAAGCAACTGCTACTTCTGCATGGTGGATCCTACCAATTCGCCAAGCTGCTGAACAGGACGAAGAAAACGGCTTGGAACAGTTTCTTTGCAGTGGTTCACGGCTTCCTGGGTAATCACAAGGCTGAAAACTATGTGCAGTTGGTTCGGACTCTCATAAAGAAAATGGGATGCAGAATGTCTCTCAAAGTCCATATCCTTGACGCTCATCTTGACAAATTCAAGGAGAACATGGGAGCTTACTCAGAGGAGCAAGGCGAGCGCTTTCATCAGGATATACTGGACTTTGAAGTCATTACCAAGGACAGTATAACGAAAACATGATAGGGGACTACATTTGGGGGCTTCTTCGAGAAAGCGATTTGCAGTACAGTCGCAAATCTAGAAAACCTACTCATTTCTGAACCTTTTTGAGTGGTTTTGACTGTCTTTGTCTATTTACCATGCAAGTGTTGTTCTTTATCAGACCGCATGAACGAAAGGATAAAAATTCCCTTGTTTTGTCACTATAAATACGAAATTTTCTGGGCTGTGGTCATAAAATCAAAGTTTGTACTGAATGTAGTCGTTTTTCCATAGGCTTTAGACATAAGCAGTTGAAATATAACTCTTGGAAGCCAGGAACAAAAATTGTGTTACATAGTGTAATAATGCAATGCTAAAATTACTTAATGCTGCGCCTACACTCTCAGGAACCCTGCAACAGACTGCCTCTTTTTTGTTAGACCAAAAGAAAGTGATAGTTTGTTATGAAATTTCAGGTCTTGGGCAGTCTTGGCAAGGCTCAGTTAGAGTGTAGGTGCAATATCATACAGGTATAGCTGAATTCTGAGCCAGTGCTTCACTGAACGTCCTTGTGGGTAGTTCGTGTGAGGATATTGTATTGTTCAATTTTAGTGGTTTTCAAATTTTTCTCTGCGATGAACACAAAAATTGAGAAAACTTGTCAGTTTACACTGAAATAAAAATTAACAATCCTGAAAAAAGTTGATTCCAAAATGAAGAAAAATGTTGTGGTGAAAGCATTCAATGCTGTCTTAACTGGTTCAGGTCATATTTAACTGGTAGATACTTTTCAGTGACTTTAAATTCCTCTTTTTCATCTACTGTTCCTCTTAAATATGGTGTTCCTCAGGGATCCATTTTAGGTCCTATTTTATTCTCTATATACCTTCACCCTATTGGAGCGATTTTTTAGGAAATTTAACATTTCTTTTCACTTCTATGCTGATGATACTCAGGTTTATATTCCTGTCTGCAGCTCTGCAACAAATCAACTCCACAACTGTCTGTCTGAACTAAGATCCTGGATGGCCAATAATTTTCTTGATCTAAGTCAAAATAAAACGGAGGTGCTTATAGTGGGTCCACCAGCTAAAGCCCAAATTGGTCTTGGACTTCTCGGCTCTTTCTCTGCCTTTTCCAAACCTCAAGTCCGTAATCTTGGTAACCTCTCTTTTGAGAAACAAGTAAATTCTGTAGTCAAGAGTTGCTTTTTCCAACTTCGTCTATTATGGAGCTTTTCCACTGCATAGTACGGCACAGCACGGTTCAGTACAGCTCACCTTGGTTCGGCTCAGTTCGGCTCGGTTTGCGTTTCGACTGCAGTTTAGTACCGCTTTAGAGTGGGCGGGATTATTCACGTGTCGTTATAGTTGCGCCGCCTCTACTGCCGTGACATTTTTTTTAACTTGTCCCTACACTGTTTGTAAGTCCGATGGTAGCCGTGTGCGCCCAAGATCTTAGCGACCTCCTGAAAAACTTTTTCATTCCGTGTCGCCCCATCCAGCTCTCGCTGGATCCGCTCCTCTGCTACCAACGAGAGGAACGTCTGTACTTCCTCAATAGACCACGAAACAACCATTTTTGGTTAAAACAAAAATGGTGCGTCCGAACCTTCGCTGGCTGTGCTAAAAATCTAGCGGGTCTGTTGTGTCTCGTGTCGCAAGTTCAGTGACGCAAAAATGACGATTTTCTCCGGCCAATCAATGACCAGCAGAGTTTACACGTCACGTTTTGGTAACGGTTCGGCGCGCTTGGAACCTCGGCTGAGGTGGTACTAAAAAAAGGACCAGGTACCAGGTACTGTTCCCAGTGGAAAACCCCCCAAAAGTGAGCTGAACTGAACCGTGTTGTGCCGTACTATGCAGTGGAAAAGCGCCTTTAGGTAAGATAAAGCCTTTTTTATCTTCTAAAGATCTTGAGAAAGCTACTCATGCCTTTATTTTTTCTCGCCTCGATTATTGCAATTCACTGTATTCTGGGATTAGCAAATCTCTGATACACAGGTTACAGCTGGTCCAAAATGCTGCCGCTCGCTTTCTGGTTGGGGCAAGGAAGTATGACTCTGTTTCTCCTATTTTAGCTTCTTTACACTGGCTGCCTGTCAGTTTTCGAATTGATTTTAAAATCTTGCTGCTAGTTTTTAAATCGTTACATGGGCTTGCTCCTGCCTATTTATCTGAATTGTATTTTACACCAGCCATCCAGAGTGCTTAGATCTTCTGGTCAGTTGTCTCTTGTTGTCCCTCGTACCAAATGTAAAACCAAGGGGGGCAGGGCCTTTGCAGCTGCTGCCCCTCGCCTGTGGAACTCTCTACCTCATCATATTAAGGAGTCATCTACAATTGAACAGTTCAAAACAAGATTAAAAACTCACTTCTTTTCACTTGCATTCAGTGACCTTCAGTAATACTGATGGTTTTCCTCTTGGTGATCATATAACATTATTTCTATTTATTATCTATCTTATTTTATGTTCATATATTTTATTACTATTTATGTTTTATTGTTTATTGTTTTTGGTTTTTTTCTTTTTTCTTTTATTCTATTATTGTAAAGCACTTTGGCCACAGCATTACTATGTTGTTTTAAATGTGCTATATAAATAAATTGACATTGACAACCATTTTGAAGGATCGAAATAAAACAAAGTTAAAGATCAGCTATTGGAACCTGAATGAAAAAAAAATTAAGAGTGTTTGTATTTCTGTTAAACAAAAAAAAAAAAACAAAAAAAAAAAAAACCACACAAATAAAATATTTTTTCATTTTAAGAAAAGCTGTGTTTTTATACAGATATTGTCAAGCTTTGGCCACAGAGTTATTTGCACGAGAGACAGAAAAGTGAGTCCGGCTTTCCAAGGAAAATACAGGTATTTTATTACTACATAGAGAAGGCAGGTACAGTCTCAATACTTCATTCAAAATAGGGACTGTTATTTCAGCACTCAAGCAGACAATATAGGAGTCGCAACATGGCAATTGTCCTTCTTTAGCAGCCATCTTCAGATTAGAAGAAAACCAGCAGCTCAGAAACACTGTTGTGGCAGACCAGGAGAATGTAAGGAAAATTAGGTCAAAACCCAGTGTCAAATTTTCTAAATATTGTGCGGCAAGCATGTTACATGGTAAGCTTGATCCAGTAGAGGGCAACCAATTACTTTGCCCTTGGTTTACTGTTTACCAGACACAGTAGAGCAGCTACAGAGCTGTCCTTCCGCTGCTGCCATTAGAGATGGCAAATCGGCAGCAGCGCCAGTCACAATGGTATATGTATTTTCCCCATATTTGTTACTAGCAAAATACCCGCGCTTCGCAGCGGAGAAGAAGTGTGTTAAAGAAATTATGAAAAAGAAAAGGAAACATTTTAAAAATAACGTAACATTTGCTTTCTATTTGTTTGCATAAGTACAGTCCTTCACCAGCAATTATTTAATGTTAGCTCAGACCTGGCACTAAAAAGTTTCTGTCGCACTTTTGCTGAGTTTGTGTCAAACACTATTCTATCCCTGACCATCTCATTTTTGTTTGCATAAGCACAGTCTTTCACCAGCAATTTTAACTTAGTTACAAAGTGATCTTCTTCATAGGCATGACAAACGCCAGCGGCAGCGTGTCTATAAACTTAATTTAAACTTACGGTTTACACCGTGCTTTGTTTCCACAGTAGCTGCACCTATGAATATGCTTGTATGCGTCACTCGCTTCATATTCTTTTGCTGCCTTCTCAATTGTGTAATGCGTTTTTTGTTCAGCGCTCTTTGGAGCTCTTCCTTGTTCTCTACGTACTGCGTTCACAGTCAGTTCACGTGAGCCGCTCTCTTGTGTGATCTTGCGATGTCCACGGCTTTATTTAATGTTAGCTAAGACCCGGCACATAAACAATGGGATTCCACCTGTCTATATATATTATTGTGTTCACGGAGTTCCAGTGTTGGAGAACATATTAGCCATGTAAGGAAATCTGAGGCTCATTCCACTCTTTGAATTCTCGGAATGTCTTGTTTCCAATCTCTATGAAGATACAGTTCTTCATGGAAGAAAAAAGTGCAAAGTAATAAATCTTTCGCTAATTTTATTATTCTACAGTGCCTTTCTTGTGGTTGGGAAGAGCTCCTTTAAGACTTGTTTTGAGATCGTAGCTGGGCACATGCCTAATTTCCATATATAATTAGCCATGACTGTTCAGTGCACACAGAGATCGGTGTTACGTCCAGTGGCATAACTCAGTGGCATACTGCTGATACTCTCATTATGGTCAGCTAATATACCCCTCAAATGAAAAAACTGTAAGTTTTTTTTTTTTTTAAAGGCATGCAGGGTGGAAGGCTTCAGCACTGATCAGGTGGTGATATCATGCATGCCCGAAGCAGCTCCACAACAATCTTAAAGTGTGCATGTATGAAAGTTTTGCTACATGGCTGGTACAGTTCTGTGATGCCATGCTGGCTTCACAAAGTGTACCATTTTTACTATAGGTAGGTAATGCCTCCATTAATTACAATTACAAGCACTCATAAAGCAAAAGTGTACAGCTATGTTTGGAGGAAACTTGACAAGTAAAGAATATTCGGAGAATAACCTAGGAAGAGAGTTCTAAAGTGGGGTTATTACAAAACAATATAAGCATTCAATAAGAATTACCAAAATTAATGCCAGTAATGGGAAGAGGATGAGCATCAGAAGGACTCATGTATGTGACATACTGGAATGTGGTACACACTAAGCAGACGGCAAAGTTTTGATAAGAACCTAAGGACAAAAGTAACCTGTGTTTGTTTCAGTGTCAATGGCAAGATGGACCTGTTGAAATTCTTTATTTCATTGTGCACTAAGGTCATTGTAAAGTGAACTGCAATAAGCCAATGAAGAAATGTGGAATAAGACTCTAACAATGTGTGTAGCTGGTAAAAAGAAGTCATGAAAGCATCTAATAAGTGATATTTAAAAGTTACACTGCTGTCAAGTGAGACTCCAAGGTACCAGACAGATGACAAAAAAAATGTTTGCAAGAATAAAGACCTAGGAATAGTTATCCCAATACTAACAACATTGTAAATGAGAATTCTGGGATACGTGTAAGTGCAAGTTACATTTTCTAAAAGGATTTATATGCATCAATTGAATATTTTATTTTGTTTATTTTATATATCTTTCACTTTTAAACTGTACATTTAAAATTCAAGTTCAAAAAGGTAAAATAGCAAGTAAAAACATCACCAGTATTTTGACAAGCTATTACTTGCTACCTACAAACAAATTAAGTACATTTATATTACCTGTTGTGGTAACGTTGTCAGTAGCCTTCCATGACCTCCTGATGCTTTCTGAACATTCCTTCCCACCCTTTGTAAAGTCATCAGTCACAATCTTGTAAAAGATACCACACTCAACCAAGCCTTCAAACTGCCATATTGGGGCAGAGGATGCCAAGGCACTGAAGCAAAATTAGTAAATAAATAAACAAAGAGGATCTCTTCAATCAGTTAAGAACATATAGTTTTAAACTCACTTCAATGTGGAAGAATTTATTTGGGATTTTAAGGCATGGTTATTATTTTTTTGTTTGGGAGTACTCATTTTTCTTAAAACTCTATCTTTAAAACATTCTCTACGTGCATCTTTAAACTCTTTAACAATTTAAATGTTTTTCCTTAATTTTTAATCATACAGCAGACTAATAAATGAAACAAAAAATAAAAGACACAACCATCTTATGCAAGAAAAAATAAATTGACAGTGATGGAAACTGCTTTCTGCTCAATAGGGCAGTCCAAAAACATGCTTGTCAAACAGGGGTAGGTTTTTATGTTAACTGCAAATATTCACATATACTGATTACAGTAAACTCAAATTATTATCTCATAGCTGATCGTAATTTCAAATTTGATGGCATAATAAATGTGACTTTGAATGTTATCATTATGAATCAATTTATACGCCATTCCATTATTGTTTTTTAAATGATATTCAAAGTTTAATGGTCAACAGAACTCAGATACAAATCAGATTTATCATTTTCACTAAAATAAGAATGTGAATTTTATTTTTCTTTTCAGAGAAAATTTCTCAATTTGCTTTAATGAGTCTACTACATAAAGTACTGCCATATTTAGATCCAAGTCATTTATAAGTATAAACTAGCAAATTACCCGCGCTTCGCAGCGGTGAAGTACTGCCTTAAAATTTTTATTAAGAAGAAAATTAAACCTTTTTAAACTGAGGGAAAATATACCAATAATTATTTGTTAAGGATCTCTTTGTATGCCACGTTGTCAGTTCGGCCCTCCAGTTTCAATATGACCAAGCTGTAGCTGTGCGCTGAGCTTACTCTTGAGCATGCAACGTACAGTTGGCCATGTGAACAGTAATCTTGTTTCAGATCTCACAGCTTGGATTGCTGCTGTCATAATCGGTTTGAGTTTCATGGTTTGTTTCAGTTACGACAGTATTTGTAGGACTTGTGTTGAAGAGACATTCGGCATCTGTCAAGCGTTGTAAGTATACAACCAGTTTCATTGATAACTTCACATCCAGCTTTTGAGAGTTTAAACATTTCTAAACATCAAAGTGTCCACTACTGAAATCGTCACCTGTGAAGCTAAGATGTTTAAGAGGCATTGGCGGTTGTCCAAAGGTGTAAAATATTTGGCCATTTCGGTACACTTAAGCATTTCACTCTTTTAGTGCTCCTGTGTAGTATAATTATCTCCTGTACCGTCATCAGTCCACACCTTGAACCTGTCCCAGTCATTCAATACATAAGACACAATGTTCCTCCGGATATCAATAGTGAGCCTGATATGGCTGTGCAATATGTAACAAAGAGAATGGAAAAGGTAGGTGCCATCTCCGGGCATGGAAACCACTTGGTAAGTGACAGTTCTTTGATCGATGGTGATTACCTCGATAGACATGTTAATGGGGGTACGGTTGGAATGATAAAGGAAATGGGTACCTGAACAATGTAAAGTAAGTCTAAAATACCTACACAATAACTATAATCGTAATAAATGAACAATAAAACAGCGGAGAAGCCGTGGATTAAATAAAAAGGCTGTAGTTATCAGCAGGGAGACGTGAATACCGTGGCGAAGCAAGGAAGGGAATGTAGAGACCGGAGCGACATATAGGCAGGCAGCCAACAACGTGGGAGGCGTTGGTATGGGGAACCCAACGCCGCCTCACACGGTGACCGAGCTGCAGGCTATGGACATATATATGTACGTAAGTAGGATTCAGTTAGTGTTGGGAACCCGCGTACCAAATTTCTTGAAGATGGGCCCATAAGTAACAAAGACCGTTGAAAAGTTCAATATGGCAGCCGACAGTGGCATCATATTACCAAAATAAGTACCAAATTTCAGCCTTCTACCTATGAATAAGAAAGTTCAACAATGCGGACGTTGTTGACCGTTATGACCGTTACGCGTAGAATTTTGAAATGAAACCTGCTTAACTTTTGTAAGTAAGATGTAAGGAATGAGCCTGCCAAATTTCAGCCTTCTACCTACACGGGAAGTTGGAGAATTAGTGACGTTGGAAACTTCAATATGGCGGCAAACAGTGGCATCATACCACTGAAATAAGTATGTACATCGGTTTTGGTTAGCGCAGGGAAGCCGCCTACCAAATTACGTGAAGATGGGGCCATGAATAAGAAAGTTCAAGATGGCGGACATTGTTGACCGTTATGACCGTTACGCGTAGAATTTCGAAATGAAACCTGTTTAACTTTTGTAAGTAAGCTGTAAGGAATGAGCCTGCCAAATTTCAGCCTTCTACCTACACGGGAAATTGGAGAATTAGTGATGTTTGGAAAATTCAATATGGCGGCCAACAGTGGCGTCATACCACCAAAATAAGTACATACATCGGTTTTGGTTAGCGTAGGGAAGCCACCTACCAAATTTCGTGAAGATGGGGTCAGCCATCTATCTACACGGGAAGTTGGAAAATTAGTGACGTTGGAAAGTTCAATATGGCGGCCGACAGTGGCGTCACACCATCCAAATAAGTACATACATCAGTTTTGGTTAGCGCAGGGAAGCCGCCTACCAAATTTCGTGAAGATAGTGCCATAAATAAGAAAGTTCAACATGGCGGACGTTGTCGACCGTTATCGACCGTTATGACCGTTACGTGTAGAATTTCGAAATGAAACCTGCTTAACTTTTGTAAGTGAGCTGTAAGGAATAAGCCTGCCAAATTTCAGCCTTCTACCTACACGGGAAGTTGGAGAATTAGTGATGAGTCAGTCAGTCAGTCAGTCAGTCAGTCAGTGAGTGAGTCAGTGAGGGCTTTGCCTTTTATTAGTATAGATGCGTTTGGAAACTAAGCTACAATATAATCTTGAAGATTCTTAAGAATATCTCCTATGAAAACTGTGGTATTTAATTTGGTGAAACTTTACTTATATGCAATAATACATTTAAGAAAAAAACATTAAAATTATACACCACAGAACTTCCACGCTAGTGTGTCACCAAAACAGCAGATGACCTGAAAAAAAAAAACATTATTCAGAAGATGCTTACCCTGTTACTAAATAAGGATACTTCATTCTGAGCCAGGCAGCCAACATTCCTCCATAGGATCCCCCAATAGCAATAACAGAGCTGTTCTGGGTGCCAGGAATGGTTTTCTTCAGATGCTTTATCAAAACAGCAAAATCTGCCAAAGCCTGCTCTGAGGTCAAAAAGTTTAGTGTCTTTGCATCCTGTTAGGCAAGTAAAAATTTTAAGTTAGCAAATGTCAAAGATGAAAATATCAAACAAAAATATATGTTTAAAAAGAAAATGTTATGAGATTATGCAAAACTAAACAAAATGTGAGTATGATCACACATGAAAAATAACCTGTCAGAAGTCTGTAAAGTGACAATTCATTTTGTTATTGCTTAATTCAAGAAAGTGCCAATGACAGGACTTTAAAATGTATGTAATGTAAACATACTGTATAAGAGATGTTCTATAATAACAGCAAGTGCTAAAACAAAGGAAACATTCTGAAAATATTTTTTCATCCCATGCCTGTTTACTTTTGCTGACACTTTGACTGCTCCAACCCAAGTACTCATTCATTGTACAGTACCATAAAACTGAGGACATTTTACCAGGACAATATATAGAAATTCTCAAACCTCAACCTGAAAAGGGCACTAGTCCAATGCAGGAGCCACTCACACATATACTCACAAAGGACCAGTTTATACACCAATACTTACACTATTATATCTTTTAAAAAATACAAACTCTCAGAGCAAGACAGAAAAAGAAAATCAGTCAACAGAAATTAATTAAAAATGCACGGACAACTTGCCAAATTTACTAATATTAAAATGAATTTTTACTCTGATATAAAAGTGTGCATGGACAACTATTTTTTATTCCAGTAACACTGAAGTAAGGAATTCTAAGTTCAACAGTTAATGTGTCAGTCTAATGTTTGATACTCAAAATTAATACATTTCTGTGACCTTGTTACATACAAACTAAACATTTTCACGCTTATGTATAATATAATCTTAGCATAAAAATGAATTAACAGTTCTTACCCTGTAAGACTTATCTCCAAAGGGCAAAGATTCTCCATAGTATCTGTGTTCTGCAAACACCAACATGGCTCCTAGTTCTTCTGCTACATCCCACATAAAACCCTTAAAAACACTTCTCATTAGCATCACATAACATTATGCCCCATAACATTCAACAGAATATTAATTAATGTGTCAATTTCCCAAACCACCCAGGTACATAAGGGATGTAGGGAGTTTGTGCCCACCACACACACGCACACGCACACACACAATGAATGCCAAATTAAAACAAAATGTCAATTTTAAATTACAAAAAAAGGATATACAAGAATCTGATAAATTAGGATCTTTGCATTTTGAGAGAATTCACATACCAAAGCTTGACATGCAAGATAAACTATTACGGCGCATTGTCCTTTTACTTAAATCCATCTTTCGACAGGCAATGGCCATTAATTTTAAAAGGCCATATTTCTATATTTAAAGCCATAATTAAAATAACAGAAGACTTAATAACATACTAGAAATATATTCTACAAAAAAATTATATTCCTACCACTTGATTCACACCAGGAATTTCAAGGTGAAAGAAACATTACTAGAAATCAAGGATTTTCTGGCCCAAAAATGCTTATATTTAGAGTGTATTAAATATTGTTTTGCTTTCATGTTTTGTGATAATTATTTTTTATTATATATATATATATATACAGAATGTCAAGATTTATATTTAGCACTCTATGATTTCAAGGTAGCAGTGGCAGTAACTGCTACACTGTATTGATGTTAAAATGTATTATACTACTATGTGCCCTGAGCTTCAATAAAACTGCTTTGTAAATACTGTATACAACATCATAACTGTCAAAACCTTCAAGCACTCTGATGTATGGCCAGCTGTTCATCCTGGCCAACACCCCCATGCTGCCAGGTGGAGCCCTCCCTGCAGTATGGAGGTGCCCCGAAGACCAGCAGGGCATTATGGACATTGGAGTCTTTATTCACAGCCCTGCTGGATACCATGGGGGCCGCCAGGAGTCGCTGCAGGGAGACCCAGAGACTATTTACCTTACGCCCAGGAAGTACGTCATAGTCACATGGACAAAGAGAACAATGTGCTTCCTGGGTGAAGAAAAAAGGAATTTTTATCTGACCCGGAAGTGTTCCAGGTCACATGGACAGAGAGGGCGAAACACTTCCGGGTTAAGCAGTATAAAGGACTGTGGGAAATCCCAGACGGACGAGCTGAGTTGGGAGGCAGGGTGGCTAAGCATCTGGAAGTTTGGATTATTGTATTGTTTATTGAGTATTGTGGAGAGGAACGTGCTTTGTGCACATTATTATTATAATAAATAATAATTATTTGGACTTTTACCTGGTGTCTGACGTGTAGTCTGAGGATACAAGGGTGCGAGCAAACCCTAATCTGTCACAGTTGGCGTAGCCTCAGCAGGATTCTCTGGCCGTCAGTTTGGCAGAGGACCTGGGAAAAATTTTACTGTGGACAGAATACCCCGGGAAGACAGCGTCACGACACACACAGGAAAAATCGCAAGAAACCTCACCATTTTTAAGTCCGTAATGGGGAAGAAGAAAACAAAGCAGAGTGCCAGCAACAGCGGAGGTCTAGCGCTCGACATTGCCTGCGCTCAAGAGGAGCCATGGAGCGGCTACGCGTTTCGGGAGAGATTTCCGGAGGAGGACGTCTCCGACGAGGTATGTTCCGGGAATGTACTTGAGAATCTTTTTAAATTAACAAATGTCCCGTGTACATACCTCCCAGATGTCCATCCGAAGGCTCTGCGGGAGGCAGAAGACAAACCCGAAGGCGATGGCGCGCTCTCGTTCAGGCAAACGTGTAACCAGAAGGACTTCCGCATTACGGGTGCCAGCGAGGGACACGTGACCTACTACGAGGGATTCCAGGAAGGTGATATTCCGTGTCCAGCTGTTCGTGGCTTTGCCCAAGAAAAGAC
Organism: Polypterus bichir lapradei; assembly: GCA_026402145.1. Lineage (NCBI taxonomy): Eukaryota > Metazoa > Chordata > Cladistia > Polypteriformes > Polypteridae > Polypterus > Polypterus bichir. The sequence goes on along the minus strand of JANRMT010028174.1, from coordinate 111,829,815 downwards.
GGACTTGGTTTTTCCGAAGGAGAACGGGGAGGCGAGCGAAGCATCGTTCTCCCTACAAAAAGGTAAGGAGGTCCGGGAAATGACTGATCGGTCCGTCGATAAATTGATACAGACGGATCGTAGTCAGCCAAAAGCGGCACCGCGGTCCTCCAAAAAGAACTCCAAATCCAAGGCTCCCTTGCGGGACCTGTCTGAGCATGTGCCAGGAGCGGGCGTGCTTATTGGCTCCCAGCCGGAGGGTAAGAGTAGTGATAGCTCGAGCCTGCCTCCGGCTGAATTAAGTAACTTTTTGGACGTGCACGAGCTGGAGAAGTTGCTTCAGCCCGTGCACAGTTTTTTACAGGTGGTGCAAACAATCCAGACGATCGTTGCAGACTTGAGAGGAGCGGCTGAAAAGCCTATGAACAAATTAAATGAGTACCTGCGGCGATTGTCTCGGGAGCCTCCTGTCTTAATTGATTTGGCGGTACAGGTAGGTAAAGCCGGTACCGTATATAATGAAATAGGGATGCAGAGTGACACGGGCCCGCATTTAATCCATAGCGGGTGCCAAGTGGATGCGTGCCCTACAAGAGAGGCCGAAACGTTTACAGAGCGGCCGGGGGAAGGGCCGATCGAGCCAGTTGGTGCTGTCTCTCGGAGCGATTCGTGTTATTAATAAGTCCAAAGGGGCACAGACAGGGAAGGGGCTTTCTTTCTCTCATAGAGAGACCCAGACTGTCGACAAACCCCAGAGTAAGCAGGAGATCCCAAAAATAAAACGGGGGTCTCCTAACAAGAAGGAGAAGGGCGTAAATAGTGCAGAGGCAGCAGGGGAACCCTCCTCAGCGAGAAAAGGGACAGAGACAGAGTTCCCTGAGTGTTTCCAGCGTCGCAGAAGGAAAATTCCGGGAGGACAAAGGCGGTGTTACGGATACCGACGACTGGGCCATATTTGGTACAACTGTCCCTGGAGGACAAGGGATAAAGTGGATTATTGTTCTGAAATTCCCCCTAGGTTCTCCAGGGACCACTTCGGAAGGCACAACCAAGGTCCGCCCAGAAGTCCTATCTGGAGGAAGACATCCCTCGCGGGGCTGGCAGCTTCGAACCAAGGTTCTTCGCTTGGGGGTTTGGGGAGTACTGCGATGTATGGCCAGCTGTTCATCCTGGCCAATACCCCCACGCTGCCAGTATGGAAGTGCCCCGAAGACCAGCAGGGCATTATGGACATTGGAGTCTTTATTCACAGCCCTGCTGGATACCATGGGGGCCGCCAGGAGTCACTGCAGGGAGGCCCAGAGACTATTTACCTTCCGCCCAGGAAGTACGTCATAGTCACATGGACAAAGAGAACGATGTGCTTCCTGGGTGAAGAAAAAAGGAATTTTCATCTGACCCGGAAGTGTTCCAGGTCACATGGACAGAGAGGGCGGAAACACTTCCGGGTTAAGCAGTATAAAGGACTGTGGGAAATCCCAGACGGACGAGCTGAGTTGGGAGGCAGGGTGGCTAAGCGTCCGGGAGTTTGGATGATTGGATTATTGTATTGTTTATTGAGTATTGTGGAGAGGAATGTGCTTTGTGCACATTATTATTATAATAAATAATAATTATTTGGACTTTTACCTGGTGTCTGACGTGTAGTCTGAGGGTACAAGGGTGCGAGCAAACCCTAATCTGTCACAACTCTTAAAAGTATGTGCTAAAAATGTGGATATCACAGGCTCTGGTACATCTATTTGTATGCAATGCAAAGAATAGATGCTTCTCAATAATTAAAACATGTATTTACTAGTAATTAAGTTTATTCCGATAGTGATGGTCATAATACAGTATTTTTAAACAGCACAAAACATATTCTTTGTTCATCTGCATCTAGCTGTTACACTTAACTCTAGCTACAGTACAGCTTTCTTTAATTATTGCTCATCTGTTTTAATATTCCTTACTGTAGTAACCATCACTTTCCCCTGCACCCCTCATATAACTACATATTCCATACAAAAGTACAAACATGAGTTTATACTTTAAGTACAGTACAGGTTTTCCTCCACATGTATGTAATGCTAGTCCACTGTCACTACACTGTCACCACCAAAATTTTCAAAGGAAATCAACTCAGAAGCCACAGATACAGTGTACATTGTAGTCATGTAAAAAATTAGCATGACACAAATATATCATACATAACATTTGATATACTGTAAAATAAAACTTTCAATGAAGGTATACTCATTACCTTACTCATATACTCGTATATACTCATGTCTTTATTATTACACAGTAATAAGACTTGTAAATCATACTTTCAGACGTAGTACAATGGTTGTTAATGCACTGCAATGGTGAACTGTTGGCCATGGCTAAGAAAAATATGATATATGTTTATCATGAGCATTGCAATTTTAAATGACTCTTTGCATCTCATTAAAAATAAAAAATGATAATTTGATTAAACATATTTTGATTATCATTCCCATTATACTAAAAAAGTAGTTACCGTGTTATTGCAGAACCAAGTAATATCTCCTTCATTTCCAGTATAAAAGAGAATGGGGCCTCCAGCATAATGCCAGTGATAATCAGCCACAAGGTATCTCTGTTTAAAAGTTGAGTCTTCAGCAAAACCAAAGTGATCAATCTAAAAAAAATGAAACACAAAGTATAAAAAATGTCATGTGTATGTGTGTTTAGGAACTGAAAGTTTTCCTAAAAAGGGAAGTATGGAACCTAAAGTATATACTTAACAATTGGCAAAAAGCATACTTCAATATATATCACACATGGTAGAACTAAGTGATAATTTTACTTCACGATAGGGCTAAAATGCTAAGAAACTTTACATCCTATCTTAAATTTTTCAAAGAAAAAGTGCCTCCGTGTGAGTCTGTTATGGGTCAGGCGCCTATATAGCGCCTTTTACACTGGCATCCCAGATGGGACTCTATGCCTAGTTCAAGGCAGGGACCCATCATTAAATATGTGTAATGACCCGGCACAGCGTACTGAAGCGCGCACACCAGCAGGGAGCCGCAGGAAGACTACCAGGAAGCTTCAAAGGACGCCACGCTAATGGGGAAGAGAAAATCCAGGTGGACTCAGAAATCAGCCGGCAGACGCCGCCATGCTAGCCAGCACCACGGGTTGCAGCAGGGGGTAGGTGGCGGGCCCAGGGGTGAAGGGCCTCGGGAATGTCTTTCCGTTTTTTCGTCTGCCTACCTCCATGACGCCGAGGAGCTGAATACCTTTGTTTGGCCCGAGGACATGTGTCCATGGTGTGAAGGCAGAGTGAGCTCTAGGGAGAGTGAGGCTGACCTGGGTCTTTCCTTTGGCCACAGACATCGGTCGGAGGACGAGAGCCCGGATGAACTCCCTGGCGCTATGTTCCCTGAGGAGGAGCAGGGAAGCCTACATGTAGCAGGTAAGGAGGTGGGGGATATGTGTTGGTACCCTGCCGACAAAAGAATAGAGGTGGGGACGGCAAATCTCCACCCCACTCCTGATGATCTCCCGAAGGGGCCAGCAGAGGAAGTGTAGGGCCTCGCTGTCTCATGGTCGGCTGAGCTGGACAAAGTAAGCCCGAGTTCACTGCTGGCCGACGAAACTGACCTTTTGTCGGCTGTACGGGACCTGGAGGATGTCCTCCACCCCGTACAGACCTTATTCCAGGTCCTGGGATTACTACAGGAGATGCTGGAGAGGCTGGAGAAGAAGGTTGGCGCACCAATAAGAGCCATTCTGAGTTGGCTTAAGTGGCGTTGCTACGAATGCGGCCGCTGAGGTCACGGCTGGAGGGGTTGCCCCTGGAGGACATCCAGAGGACGTGGACATCGAGGACAACTCCTCCCGATTTCTCAGTTATGCTTCCACAGGACAGGCCCACGAACTAGATGATGCTGTCTCCCCGTCCTGGAGAAGACCAGCCCTCGCAGGACATGCCACTGAGCCCCGCTGAGAGAGAGGCAATGTGACGGAGGCCTGGGTCCATGCCCGGCCAGGATGTCCCTATGTTATATGTTCAGAGGGAGCAGCCATGGACTGTGCAATACCTCCCCATGGATGCTAGATGGCCGCCCCCCTGGGTTGGCGCGGTGCCTCAGTTTCCCGCAAGGCTCCATGGGAATTGGAGTTGGGTGCAGCCATGTTGGGTCCTGTAGGCGCCGCCAGGGGGTGCTGCAGCTGGGACTCTTGAGCCCGTATGGGCAGTATATTCGCCACACCTGGAGCACTTCCAGGTGGACTATAAAAGGGGCCAGCAGCCACCACTCAATGGCCAGAGTCGGGAGGAGAAGGACGAAGCTTGGAGGAGGAGTGGTGGTACCAGAAAAGAGTGCTTGTGTTTGTCTACTTGTGGGACTGTGTTGTGCCTGTGGGGGTCACGGGGAAGACACGTCCCACAAGTGAAGAAAAATAAAAGTGGTTTGCTTTTACAAGTGCCTCCGGTGTGAGTCTGTGTCAGGTCAGGCACCTATATACTGACTTTTACAGACCATTCAGAAATTAAACACAATAAGCCATCAACTTAAACACTGAGTTCATGTAATAAAAGAAGTGTGCTTCTGATTAACCTAGATGGTTGAAATAAAAGCCAGGAACCACATAATTTCAAGAGCAGATATAAAACAGAAATTCAGCTAATGTGTAAAATGAAAAATGGCAAGTCACATATATACACAGATATAACTTTGTCTGAGACTTGGGAATACTGCAGGAAGAGCTGGAATCTGTATTTGGGGACAGGAACATCTGGGCTGACCTAAATGTCCTACTGCCACTGTGATCCTCTCTGAGAAAAGTGGTTTGAGATGAGATATTATTTTAAGGAAATCATAAAAAATGTTTAGGAATTACTAAAATGTTGAGTAAGTATACTAGTTTCAGCAACTGCACATTGTTTCAATACCTGTAAATTAACAACACAGTTACAGGAGAACAGAATAAGCATATGAAATCAGGTGCTTATTTCACAGAGATCAACAGAATCAACTGAACTAAAAAAAATAATCATGAATTTTGCTCTTATTATTGTATGTAGTCCAATACCCTATGCATTCTTTTAATTCAGAAAAAAAAATGTCATGTATGATTGCTTTGTCTTTCAAATGACTCTTAGTCTCAGTCACACAGTCTAGATAGTTTTGGTCCTGTTGCCCAAGGACAGGGACATGATGCCACAGTAAGAACTGTCAGCTTAAGCATGAAATACCTGACAAATAGTAAATTAATCAATGGCTAAACTGAAATAACTAAGGACTGGGTGTCATGGATTGCCACTATGACTTCAGCACTAATTATGTATTCAAACAAAGAGACCTGGGTATAAAACCTAGCTTTTGTGCAGTCTGTCTGAAGCTGGCAAACTTTCCCCATGTCTGTAAGGGTTTTTCTCTAGGTACTCCCTCATTACTCCTTTGCTCAGTTTGAACAAGTGTGGGTGTATGTGAATGCATGCTCTGTTGTGGAAAGGCAGCTCATCCTAAAGTACGGGGTTGTTTCTTGTCTTGCGTCTGATGCTACCAGAACAGGCTTCAGTACTGACCACCATGAACTGGGTTAAGCAGGTGTGATAAGGGATAGGTTTGAATAGTTTCATCTTAACAAAATACATTTACAGGCTAAATGAATTTATCTTTGTCATCCCATTATTGGTAAATTCACTTCCTGAGATAAAATTTCAGTTTCTTGAGCATTACAATTAAAATGTAAGTTAGGAAAAAAAGGCCACTGTTTGCCCCAAATGAACTCATCACTGCTTACACATCGAATACAAGTGGCTTTACATTATAATTACTTCTCCTGCTCTCTGTCTCTTAAAATCAAAAAGAGGCTGATTGAGAAAATGGCAATTTCGTGTACAAGACAAGACACCTGCTAGAAAGGAATCAAATACTTCTTAACACATAAGGAATCTGGCTTCATGCCACTACAGAGCTTGGGACAGACAACCCTTTTAGTTGCAGGCACAGATAATTAGCAGCAATTTGTATTAATGCCAGTGCCAGCTTTGGAGATGCCAAATTAGTTCCAGTTTAGCAGAGCTCTGTGATATCCTTTCATTAAATATCAGTGCTTATTGAGTGCTCTTCAGTTCTGATGTACTGTCTCTGTTTTAAACTTAAAATCTAAAATAACTTCACAAAGAAATGCCACAGCTGAAGGTTTACAATGAAGACTTCATCCCTGATTCATCCCTGAATCATGCTGACTGTTGGAGATAATAAGGGGCTTCTTTTTATTTTTTCTCTGTTTAGAGCCTTTTATGCTGCTATCCACTAGACAACTCTCATAAACTAAAAGCATGCTATACTCAATACTGAAATTCAATTTTTCCTATATGAAGTTGTATTATTTAGCCTACATTAGTGTGTCACATTATAGTTTTATAAATATATAGCAAAGTTTTGGAAAAGGATTTTTTGCATTTCTAAATACACAAAACATTTTAAAAACATTTTATGTCATGCTTTAAAAAAATACCACTGGTAGGCATATATTTTTCAACTTCTCCTCAGTTCATAATTGTGGTGTGTGAAGACAGTGATTGGGTGAGACAGAATGAGCAGTGGGCTGTTAGTGTTCAGACTTCCTTTGCAAGGAATAACTAGCATTTTCTCGGTTTGGTTTGATTTTACATTATATTCATAATTCATTGTAAAAATGTTAATGGATGAATGTCCTATTAAACTTTTCAGACCAGTTCCACAGACAGACAACCTCTCCAACACTCTACAATTTATTTTGGTAGACAATTCTATTATTTAGGAAACCTGTTCAAGGTTAATACTGTACACTTAGTTCTGGCTCTTACCCTCAGTGCTGCTTTTTGCAAGGATTCATTTTTGCTTTCTGTGTACAAGTTCAAAAAAATAGTGAAGGGAATTCAAATATTTATAAAACCTTAGGTAATACAGAAAAGAGACTCCTGTGTACTAACGGCAACAGAAAAAATATATATTTCTCTCAGAAAAGAGAAACATACAGAAATGGCAATTTCCTAATTGACAGCCATGTAAGGAAACATGACATGTATTTACAGAAAGGATTTAGCCACAGATTAATGTTGAAATTCTTGCAAGACAGACTTCTACTTTTCCCAAACACTAACCAATTAAAAACAAGCATTGAATACTAATGAATGTGGCATTCAGAAACTTTTTAATTCAGGAATGGTTGATTTAACTGATGCAGGCAAAACAGAGAAAGTATTGGTGCATATACTGTATTTGCTTTACAACAAAAACAATAAGAGTACGCAAATGTCTCTGCAATCTTAATATTGAACAGATGTCTACATCAGTTGTATCTCTCTATTATAATAAAAAAATCCTGGGACAAGACGAGACTTTTTAGCCTGGGACGAGACGTGACTTTTTCAGACAGTTACTTTCATATCCCGTGAGACGAGACTTTGTGCCAAGAGATTTAACGATTCCCGGGGCATGGAAATAAATGCGAAAAAGTAGATGACAAAGTAAAACGTTGTAAAGAATTCAAAAACATTGGCGCGATACACATATAGAGCAGGTTAGAGATAATGAAAGTACTAAAATTTGAAAGTCTCAAAATAATGATAGTAAAGATCGCATTAGCGCAAACAAAAGGAAATTATTACTTACTGAAATAACGGAACAGTGAAAAGAGATTGAATATATTGTTCGGATTTAAACTTTATGTCAGAGACCTATAGATCGTCTAATTTGTGTTGCCATCAGGTAAAAGTAGTGTTTCTTCCTAATGAAGAGGCGTATCCACGACAATTAAAAGATTTGTTGTTTAGTGAAAGTGAAACCCACATAAGTGAGCGGCAAAGACGTGAAGTGGCTGGTGTGTTGTGCAGGCCAGGGGGGTTGGCGAGCAAAGCCCCTAGTCTATAATATATAAATCAGAATACTTCAAAAAGCTAACTTGCCCCTTTGTTATAGTATTATTTCAAATATGGATTCAAACCTTTAATAACAAATACTTCATTACTGACTATAGATTTGTAGTGCCATTTATAAATAATGGCATGCTGAAGAAAAATATGATGTAGAATACAGCAATCAGATTTTAAGTTGAAAAGAAAAATAATGCAAATGTACAGAATGTCACTTCTGGAAATGCATGTTTTAAATTTTGCAGCAACACTACTTGAACCAAATAACAGCCTGACATTTCTAATTGGTAAAATGTTTCCAGTTGAATATGACTGTGCCCACATAAAACATGTGTAAATCTAAAGTGTTTGGCTGCCTTTGCCTTTCCTGTTATGTTAGCATTTGAAGTCTACTTGTCTAAACCAACAAAAAGACTAGGCTATTATCCATAAATAAAAAGGAAGCACCTTGAAGCTAAAAACAGAATAATTTGATTAGAACCACTGAATAGAAAGTGCACAATCAACAATCTGAACAATCTTGAATGTGAAAAAATCAACTGGTTTACTTTGAATTCAGCACCAATCAAGCTAATAGACAAAAGTAAATGCAAGATAAAAAAATATAAAATATGTGTAAAAAATACAAAAACAAGAGTCACTGAAATCTCCAACAATATTTACAATTGAGTGCTAAAGGCATTATAATCTACTTTTGCAAAGACTGTAACCACAGAGTTTTGAAACGAATTATGGTCGTGACCCGAGGTTCCACTGTATTCTGGTTTTCCTCCAACAGTCTGAACACATAGGGTCTAGACCAGCAAACTCTATATGGGCCCAGCATGACTGACTGAATGCTGTGATGGACTGGTGCATGATCCAAGGATTGTTGATTCTTGTCTTGAGCTCACTGAAGTCAAAATAGGCTTTGACACCTCTCAAACTTGAACTTGGTTAAGCAAATAGATGGGTGGATTTAGGTTTTACTAACAATCACAAAAACAAACTTGAATTTAAAATCTTAAGTTGATTAAAGTTACTGATTATACAAGACACTCTATAGCAAAACACTCTAGACTCTTAAATATGTGAAATCTATCATTTTAATTAATTTCAGTATTACTTTAAAGAAGATCATCATTAAATTATGTCATTCACCCCATCTTTATAATATATTGTTTAATAAAGTTAAAAATCTTTCCTTCCATATTCTGAGTCAGCTTGTTTGAATATATGGTCATGAGGAACCACAGCCAATGCACAGATGGCAGGAACCAGCTTTAGAAGGAACACCAGTCCATCTCCATCACAAGCAAACACTCCCATGCACACAGTCACTCATACTGGGTTATTTTAGAAATTTAAACTAACCTTATACTTATATGATATTGAAGTAATGTGCACAATATTGTAAGTACTAGAAGAACACACAGGCAGACACTGGAAGAATTGAACCCAGGCACCTAGAGGGATAAAGCAGCATTGCTAACAATGATAAAATTGTGCCACACTCTTTGATGTTATCAGGAAAGAGAATCTAACCCAGTTTATAAGAAAATTGATATACTGAAGAGTCATTTTACTTCTAAAGTCTATTTTCTTCTTACTAATGTTAGAAAGAATTTAAAGAGTGTAAAGATTTTTAGTAATAATAAATTGCATGCAACTGTCTCACACAATATCACTGGGCAAATGGAACTGAGGTAAAATTGCAAAAATTTTAAACTGGAAAGGCTGCCATCTTGTGGCTAATCAATAGCATTTAATACAGTTAATTTATTACAGCATAATTTAGTAAGAATGGACAATCCAAAGTTCTATGAACATTTTACAAGTGGTATTCATAGCAAAATGCCCTATTCTTTCATAATTTGTAAAACTGCACGTTTAACATTGTTACATTTTTTTAACTATTCAACTTTTTTTAATTTACATACACCCACAAAAAAGATAAAACTATTAAATTGATTTATGGTGAACATGATAAAACTAAATATAGATTTAATACCCAATGAATTAATGAATATCACATGAAATGATTATGGCAACATTAAGTATTGTTATTATTTTAGTAGAATGACCTGAAAGTCTGAAGCCTGCTTCTGTGAAGGAAAAGAAATGTAAAAATGTAATTTTCAGCATAAATTATGGTAGAAATTCTCTCAGTTAATGATGCAAAACAACAGAAATTAGGAGAAGTCGCTCATTTAACTTTACATACTAAGGGACACAGTACACTTAATTAATGTACTGTACATAGCCTGGTCAAATCAAGAGGTTAATCATAACTGTCTGGTTTTTCAAGTTCTTGATTGGTCCAGTTTTACATACATAAATGGACCAAAAGTGACATACAACATGAAACATGCAAATAAGTGCATAAGTCAAAGCATGACTTAAATTAATTTACCTGATCACTGTGAACCTTAATATTAACTCAACTAGTTGTACCTTAATATGGAAATGATTTAATTCTTGTGATGATCGACATTTATTTTTCTATGAAATGAAAATAAAAATCAATTAAACATCCTTAATGACAATAACTAAGAAAAGATTTAGAAAGGTAAGCTGTAAAAATCATGGCAAAACTTCTATTGAAGAAGTCTAATCAAAAAATAGAAACCCCATATAAAAATGGGAATAGCTATAATAATATTAATAATAATAATTCATTTTGTTTATATAGCATCACTCCCATGCTTGCTATGGAAGAAGAAGATAATGATTTGGGATGTTTATGAAGCCGTCTGATGAACACCTAAACTTAACATGTAATATTCTAAAACCCATTGTTTTAATACTTACATACACAAAATATAAATATATTTATAGATAAATGCACGCTACAGAGTCTAATCCCAACCAGAAACCGTAGGTTGACCGATCGATCCGCACGGCAGTAAATGCTCAAACCGCTGCTTATAATGCTGGACTCACTACTGGCGATATCCATCCATCCATCCATTTTCCAACCCGCTGAATCCGAACACAGGGTCACGGGGGTCTGCTGGAGCCAATCCCAGCCAACACAGGGCACAAGGCAGGAATCCAATCCCGGGCAGGATGCCAACCCGCCACAGAACACACACAAACACACCCACACACCAAGCACACACTAGGGCCAATTTAGAATCGCCAAACCACCTAACCTGCATGTCTTTGGACTGTGGGAGGAAACCTATGCAGACACGGAGAGAACAGGCAAACTCCACTCAGGGAGGACCCGGGAAGCGAACCCAGGTCTCCTAACTGCGAGACAGCAGCGCTACACCTGCGCCACCGTGCCGCCCTACTGGTGATATGAGTGCCTACAAATCGGCTTCATATGGCGTTCGACGTGCGGTGAAAGTCACCAAACACCAGTATCAGAAGCAAGTAGAGCTGCACTTTCAACAGGGCGACATATGGCGCATGAGGCATGGACTGCATACCATCACGGACTATAAAGGAAAATCTAATGCGACGGTAAGCGCAGACTCTGCATTTACTAATGAACTCAATGCGTTTTATGCCCATTTTGAGGCTGATTACGCAGCTAGTGCTAACTACTGCCCGACTATGGAGGACGGTGACGTCATCAGCATTGCAGAGCGCGATGTTCATGCAGCACTGAAGCAAGTAAACATCAGGAAGGTGGCAGAGCCAGACGGCATCTCTGGACGCCTGCTGCGTTGCTGCATTGACCAACTAGCTGGAGTACTCACCACCATCTTCAATGAGTTTCTAGCGCAGTCTGTGGTTCCTATGTGCTTCAAAAGATCCACAATCATTCCTGTTCAAAAGAATAATAAGCCCACGTGCCTGAATGACTACCGACCTGTTGCACTGACATCAGTAGTCATGAAGGAGTTTGAGAGGCTACTGAAAGACATTATTTCATCCTCCATCCCAAGCACCGTTGACCCACTCCAGTTCGCCTACCGTCCTAACAGATCGACAGGGGATGCCATTTCCCATGTACTCCACACCACCCTCAGCCATGTGGACAAGAAACAGGGGGACTATGTGAGATTGTTGTTGACTATAGTTCAGCATTTAATACAATAATACCCTGTAGGCTGTTTGTGAAACTGTGGGACTTAGGACTCAACAACCGCTTGTGTACATGGGTGCTGGACTTCCTCATTGGCAGAACACAGGCAGTGAGGGTTGGTAACTGTGTTTCCAACACCATCAACACAGGAGCTCCTCAAGGGTGTGTTCTTAGCCCCTTGCTGTACTCCCTCTACATCCATGACTGCACGGCCACGCATTCCTCCAACACTATTGTGAAGTTTGCAGATGACACGGTGGTACTGGGCTCCATCGTGAACAACGATGAGACGGTCTACATGGATGAAGTTGCAAACCTGACATTGTGGTGTCAGGAAAACTGACTCCAGCTCAACGTCAGCAAAACCAAGGAGCTGGTGGTGGACTTCAGCAGGAGACAGCAGCGGGACTATATGCCCCTCATAATTAACGGGACTCAAGTGGAAAGGGTGAACAGTTTTAAATACCTGGGGGTTCACATCTCTGAGGACTTAAAAATGGTCTGAACACATCCAAGTTCAGACCAAAAGGGCAAAGCGGAGACTCTACCATCTCAGACAGCTTAGGAAGTTTGGGGTTTCTTCAGGGATTGTAAAGACTTTCTACTCTGGCACTGCGGAAAGTATCCTGACACAGAACATTACATCCTAGTTTGGAAACTGCTGTGTTCAGGACCATAAAGCCCTACAGAGAGTGATCTGTGCAGCGGAATGCTGCTGCAGGTCAGCTCTACTGGAAACTGCTGTGTTCAGGACCGTAAAGCCCTACAGAGAGTGATCTGTGCAGCAGAACGCTGCTGCAGGTCATCTCTACCATCTATGCAGAACATTTACACCAGAAAATGTAGCTCTCAGGATTATCGAAGATTCCTCTCATCCCAGTAATAGCCTGTTTCATCTGTTAAAAATCAGGCAAAAGATTTTGTAGCATCCTGGCCAGGACAGAGAGACTCAGAAGGAGTTTCTATCCTCAAGCCATAAGACTGTTAAATCAAAACATGCCATCTCATCCATGACCCTCCACATACTTAGACTGGACTATAAGTTGTACTATGCCGTCTACCCTTACCTTGTTTTGGAATTGGTCTGTCATTTAACTATGCACCTGTCTAACTTTGGTTTTGCACAATAATCACTGCACTATTGCACCTTAACATTTAATTCTACTTTATTCACATAATTTTACTTATTTATTATGTTCTACTATACTGTTATCTTTCAATCTATGACTTTTTGTTAATCTAACTGATATTCTTCTAACTTTGCACAGTTTTTGATAAGCGGATCAGGATGCATTTCACTGTGTGTTGTCCTGTATAACTATGCATGTGACAAATAAAGAATCTTGAATCTTGTGCCCTACAGCACATCACAGTTAAATGAGTGATGTGCTGCACTCTAAGCTATACAAAACGCCTAAATTATGTTGCAGTGCCTGATTTACAGCATGCAGTGTGACACAAAGTGTTACGTGCCATGTACTGTTTCTCTAGTCAGAATAAATACATGCATTAAATCCGTTAAGAAAAAGCATTGTTTAGGAAGGATGGAGGAGGTGCCCAAGTATTAGTACCTTAAGGCAGAAGGGTGGGGAAAGGAATGTCAATCAGGCCCCTTCTTCCTCTAGGTTCTCCAAAATGGAGTACTCTCTGAGCAAGCTATGGAATGGCCCAAGACAAACCTAGGTAGACATTCTCTCACCAGAGGTTAATTCTGGCAATCCAGTGTATTTTATGCCACACATAAGGCATCGACTCTTGCATGTATGGGTGCCAGGAAATATTATACAAAGTGAAATAAAATGCTGTTCCTGGGCATATAAACTCTTAAATCTTCAGTAGGGCCCATGTGACGAGACTTATGTGCAGGAATGACTTTCCTTATGAGATAGCATGAACATCCAGTTTGCCCAAACTCCTGCCATACATGAAAGTCCAAAGGGACAAGCTCTCCACAGGGTCATCCATTACAGGCCCTTGTGACTATTATCAAACCCTCAAAAGCATATCCCAGCAGCATCACTTGCAAGGCACAAACCAGCCTCTAGACAAAGTACATACCCATACTTGCAATATAACAATTTGGAATCAGAAATTAACTTAAAAATGAAGCTCTCTGGGAGTGGAGAAGAAAAACCATGAGAACCTGGAGCCAATCTTTAATGCTGTAATGGCCCAAGATTAGTGGAATGTAGTCATGTGCCCTACAATACAATGGCATCATAACCAGGCTGATGCAGCAAATATATATAGGCTCCCTGTAAGAGTCCAGTGTCAATACTTGTTATATGGTATACATCAAACTTCATCTGGAAGTAAGCTTTACTGATTAATCCATTTATTTATTATCATGTTTTCCTTTCTCTGTAATTTTCCCCCTCTCGTCTGTAATTTTTCTTACCTCAGCCTTTTCAGTTCTGTGCAGATAAACTACACCACAATTGAAAGTTTTGTTGTTAGAATATGAGGTTTTTTCTGGTTTTATGTTTTAGTAAGATGGAAATATTAAAGTGAACCAAGAGCAAAAAAAATATGCACTTCGACATAATCAAAACTGTAACAATTAGTACATAAAAATATTTCACATATTATTATCAAATGCATTGTACATCGTATTACATAAGCAGTACATAAATCTGTTTTTGGGACATGTCTGCAGTCACAATTATGTACAACGATGTCCTAAATATGATGTAGCCACTAGCAGGTACTGTAATTTTTATTTCATTTTATGTTGCACCAAGCAATTTAATCTAGTGATATGCAAAAGACATTTTTTCAGCTTGGGACTCCATTAAATCAGAGGAGAAAATATTTTTTTTACAATTTAAGGAAGTTAGAATGTTTATCCGCTTTATAATATTTCAGCACAGTCAAAAAGACAAAGGTAAAAAGTATAACAAAAGCAGGATGTCCGTTTCATATTAGAATCTAATATGCTTTCTCCTTCCAGAAGTTAAGCATTTTAACATAACATTTAGTATATAATGGTGACTATATGAAACATTTTAAAAACATTAACATTTTAGATACTGCAAAATTATTTTTTATTATTGTAAATCTAATATTTTTGAAAATATGGACTTTTATATGTGAGAAATATTTTACTGAATAGAAACCTAACAAAAAAATCAACTACTTTCAAAATAATGAAAACTTAAAGACCTGAGACACTGCATTCAAGCTAACAGTGCAATAATTACACAGCATAAAATGCTTTGAGTTTCATGTTGCCCTAACTACTAGGTTGTTTTTTACTCCCTATCTAAATCATTCCATGATTCCTACTATAAAGTCACTCTCTACATCTTGGCCTGCTCCATGCACTGCCATGGTCAATTCATTGTCAGGTCAATCTAAAACTGCTGGGACCCTGGAAATATTACTGCCTTTGTGAAACACTTCAGGTAGAGTCTGTGTTGAACTACTGAATCAATTTAATCTCAAAATGAAGAAACTGCCACTGTTTTATTTACCTTACATATACATTATTGTACAAATAAATAAAAAGGATGGCACATGGAAAAGCAGTCCCGAAAATGGTAAGGAGCCACCCCTAATTTAACAAGTAAAAAACATAGTTAGGTGAAGCTAGTGGGAAGTCTCCCTGCACATTTTACTTCATTTTGTTAATTTTATTATCTGTATGGTTACTGGAAAAAACACATGCCAGATCCATTGGACAAAATATTTTGACTGTATGTTAGTGCAGGGGTCTTTAAGCTGACAAATGAGGGACGCATGGAACATTTTCTTGTTATAAGATCTCTTGCAAAACGCACAGTTCAGCATTTAGTGAAAAATGGGTTGCAACTGGTTCTGTGAGCAATATACTAAAACCAAGAAACCCATCCATCCATACACCAGCAGTTATCACCGACACAACAGACAGGCATGCCATGGAGGTCAGTTAATTTACAACATGTTATTCCATTTTTAAAGCCAGTTTTTATAGTAGTCAACTCTCAATCAGATTTAAAGCACTAGCAAAATGAGGATGGGGTGCCAGTCTATCACAGAGTACACACGTACCTGCATTCTGAACTTGGCACAGTTTAGAGTCCGTAATCAGACTAGGGAAATGTCTTTCGATAGTGAGAGGAAACTTCTTCACAAAAAAGGAAGCACACACAAGCATTGGAGGAAGATACAAGATGAACACATTTGTCACTCTGGACTTCAGAAGCAAATACTACACACTGTACCATGATTAGGCCTGATTTAACCCAACAATACATTATTAATGACACTACTTAAGTTATTGAGGACTTTAACATAACCATTTCTCAATTACATTTGCAAGATATTCATACAAATGTTTCTTGTACTTTAAATGGATTACTTTAAAATTAATATAACATGCTCAAACCTGCTTAATCCAGTTCAGGGTCAAGAATGGCTGGAGCCTATACTGGCAGCACTGGATTAAGTGCAAGAAACAACCCAGAACAGGGTGCCAGTCCATTACAGGGCTCACTCATGCACACACTTACACAAGGGGTACTTAGAGTGACCAATTAAACTAACCAACAGGTCTTTGAGGATATGGAAGACAAATTTAATTAGCTAGAAGAAAACCAAGCAGAGAAGGTACAAACTTCGTACAGACAACATAAGGGAGCTGAATGCAAACCTACTACAAAGCAGCAGTGTGTAAACATGTAAAAATGTAAACATTTGTCAAATACTAAAAAAAAAAAATACTTAACAGTTGTTTCCAAAAAATAACTGCAAACATAAATAATTATTTTAATTAAACACTATTAACTTAAGCAAACCAAGACAATACACTTTTCAATCAAATTAACAATGTGAATATCTTTCATCCTGTTATAACATTAAGTTACCAGGTACAACTTCACATCACTTAGTGTTTACACCAACATATTTCTTATTTTGCCAGGGAAATGTTAATGATCTACTAAACTGGTTACATAAGGCACTGAAAAAGTTTTCAAAATTTAAATTGGCTACTAATTTACAAAGATAAGCACATACAACTGCTTATAACCTAACAGAAGGAAAAATTGCACATACAGTGCTGAAAAACATGATTAATTCCAGTAACTGTGAGAGCTCTGTACATATGATTCTGAGATGTTTATTCATTATGTTTTGACACTGGACACAATATCAGAGGAATCAGCACCCAGACAGTAAATACTTCACCCTAAAAATGAAAACATGCACTTGAAAGAGCAAGACAGAGAGGAAAGCACTGCCTGGCTTTAGGGCTGGAAACCAGAGGTACATATTTTGTTGCGCTATCACTCACAAAGGGAGTACTGTCGCCCTGCCAAATACAAAAAAAAAGACTGCAGATGAAAAGGTTTTCATGTCTGGTCCTTTAGATGTGTAAGCCAAGAAGTACTGGCTTCAACAGGATGCAAAGTTTTTTGGAATCCATGGTGGTCAACAAAAGAAGTGACTTTATAATGGGGTACATAAAGAGTTTAGCTAGGACTAAATGACTACAGGCAGATGACAAAATAACACATTGTTGACTGAAAGCAAAAGTAGCCAGAAATGCACATGAAAAATGAGAATGGAAGGGAGAAATAAAACTCAATAAAGCATGAGGGAAGTGAGCAAGCATTCCTGTTCATCACACAGGTTATCAAACATCTGTGCACAAAGGCATTCACATCTGCACCTAAGTGGCATTTGTTTTGCATGGATTACTCTCCATTACTCTCATCACTCTAAATAAAATTGATAAAATCTTTGTGGTCACTGTACCCTAGAAAGGGTGTGACAGAACCTTACTTCATCATCATTATGCATACTTGTATTATTTACCCCGGCATACTCCATAAGCTTTCAATAAACTATTGAAAGCTACAACCACTGAACTGGAAATTGTCTGTTTCCTGCTTTTGTAAATTGCTGGCTCCAGTTTCAAATAAATTGTAATCTTTAATACAGTTAAAACATCTGAGATTTCAGAATAAGGGATGAAAAGCTTCTTCCTGAAAAAATATGTATCTATCTGTATTTACTTAAATAGGTTTTAAACTTTTTAAATTTTACATTAAATGTGAAAATGTCACCCTTCCTACTTTATATTACTGTTTTACTTGGCCACAGCATTTAATGGTTTATGAGAGTGGCAGGAACAAACAAAGGAAAAGTAGTAAAATGGATTTCCTTTTAACAGAGAGTGAAGACATAAAGGAAACTGTCTGTTAGCTAAAATAGTTACACATCCTTCTGTTTCTACAACAGTGAACCTAATGCTAGAGGATGTTCGGCCAGCTCATATAAACCAAATCAGGATATGAAAAAAGATGAAATGCAAATTAACAACAATGTATAGTAATGTGTGAAATTCAATTTCTACAAATGAAAGCCAGGCTTGCTTTTCATATGTCCAAGTTCCATTTTTTAATATAAACATGTGTAAGTAAGTTAATTGCCAACTCTTAACAGACACCACTTAAATGAGTTTAAATGTGCCTGATCCTGGGCTGCTTTTCTCTTGTGCCCAGTGCTGTCCGGAGAGGCACTAATTTCCTGAACTAAGCCTGAACTGAATAAGCAGATTAAAAAATTAACATACATACTATACAATGCATTAACACAACACAAAATACATTCTGAGCAAATACAAATCTGTACCTTAATGTGTTAGCTGATGGGCAAACAAGACAAAACTTCATCACTGCACTGGTAATATTTATGTAAAATGAAACAGATTCAAAATGTATTAATTGTCACCTAATCCACCTATTTGTTTTCTTATCTCACTTATTCCAATTGCAGGTCACTGGGAACTGGAACACATAACTAGTATATAATTAACACATAATCTTAAAATGTAGTGATTTTGTGGTAAGGATAGGTGCAATACTTTACACTTTTTAACTCAAACATAATCTCTCTATTAAAATAAAAAAATCTTGAGTTAAGACAAGATCTTCTTGGAAGACACTTTGACGTCATGGTGAGAGACACTTTAACGAGACAAAAGGACAACTGCTGTAAAGGCTTTTAAATGATTGATGCGCAGCATGACAAGCAGAACATGCAGCTTGGTAGCAGGAGTAGCAAGCCAGCAGCTGATCCATCCACATCTCCTTAGCATGCGTTTAGCCACCCCTTCACAATGCGAGTGGCAGAGATGTGAAGTGGCTGACGCGTAGTGCGCCCTGGGTTGGGAGGAGGGGAGTGAGCGAGCGAAGCAAGCAGGGGGCAAAGCCCCCTAGTACATTCTAAAACTTATACAAAAAATATTGTATTAACTATAAAAATGCACGAATGTCTACCATAATAAACATTACGCCGTTTCCTTTTAGGGCCAATACCTCCCTAGTTGGAATAAGTTTTTTTGTAATTGCGGCGTTTTAAGTAATTGAAAACTATATAGATATGCTATTAAAAGGCGATATCCCTCCCATAGTGATATGGCGGTAAAAATCACATCAGAGAAAATAACTTAGCTTTCTTTACTGACGATTTACATGGCATTACAGACGGTAAGCCAATAGCAAGACAATACCAAGGTGGGATCTTGATTTATACAGTCTGCCATTTTTCGTCGCTGCGCTGGAAGGCTTTTCAGGATGGATAACGATATCACCTATCCACCCGTCGGCTTCAAAGTGTTTGGCTGCTGTCCAAGTCTTTTTATGCTGTCTTCTCCACGTGCAGGCCCTTACTTAGGTAAATATAGGGTGGTCCAGATCTAATTATGCGATTTTCATTATGCTATAACTTATTAATTACATAGAAAATCACGCGAAAAATCCAGGACCATTGAGAAATGTGTGAACCGACGACATGAAGAATTGTCTTCGCACCGAACTGGAATTGTCCCTGCATAAATCAAAGTCATCCAGATGATCTGGATCTGCATAATTAGATCTGGACACCCCTGTAGTCCATTTCCAAACAAGGAAAGAAGATTTTGTGCTGACTGTTAACAGAGGACAAAATAGTATACACCTGTCTTTAGGCTGACTATACAGTCCTCCAGCTGTCTTTGTCTATCTTGTCCTATGCTTGGTCCAGCACTTCTAAATGCTGACAGGTCCTGTGTGCTAACTTTGGCCTGGTCTGTACATGTGAATGGATTTATAAAATAATTTTTGTACAGAGCACATTGACATTAAACTTATATTCTTATTACATACGCTCAGAATATTACATCTTGTTTTAGTTTCAGAAGAATAACTTCAAGCACACAAACAGAAGTCAGTGATTGGGTCACTCAGGTCCCTCATGGACCCCGTGATCATCAGAGGTGACTGTGTGGAGAGGGTGCAGACCTATAAATACCTGGGAGTGCAGCTGAATGATAAATTGGACTGGACTGCCAATACTGATTCTCTGTGTAAGAAAGGACAGAGCCGACTATACTTCCTTAGAAGGCTGGTGTCCTTCAACATCTCAATAAGATGCTGCAGATGTTCTATCAGATGGTTGTGGCGAGCTCCCTCTTCTACGCGGTGGTGTGCTGGGGAGGCAGCATAAAGAAGAGGGATGCCTCATGCCTGGACAAACTGGTGAGGAAGGCAGGCTCTATTGTAGACACGGAGCTAGACAGTTTGACATCCATGGCAGAGTGACAGCCACTGAGCAGGCTCCGGTCAATAATGTAAAATCCACTGCATCCACTGAACAGGATCATCTCAAGACAGAGGAGCAGCTTCAGCGACAGACTGCTGTCACTGTCCTGCTCCACTGACAGACTGAGGAGATCATTCCTCTCCCACACTATGTGACTCTTCAATTCCACCCTTGGGGGGAATATTATACAAAATTATTGTCTGTCCGTTATACCTTCATTATTACCACTCTTTGATTTAATATTGTTCTTTATCAGTATGCTGCTGCTGGAGAATGTGAATTTCCCCTTGGGATTAATAAAGTATTTATCTATCTTCAGGGAATATGATTTCTTTTCCTAGTTACACCCCTCAAAACAATTTTCTAAATATATCCCATTAGCAATAGGAAGAAGACATTACATTAATATTGCACTTTTCAAGACACTCAAAGTGTTTTACATAGAGAGGTTGGAGCTAATTCAGCCACCACTATTATGCACCATCCACCTGGATGATGCGATGATAATCATTCTTGTGCCAGTACACTCACCACACATTAATTACTAGATAATGAAGAGGTGAGAGAAACAGTTAGCTAATTAACACCCTATTCTTTACAAAAGATGCTAACGAACTTTTATCATCACAGAGAGGCAATACCTTGGTTTTACATCTCAATCAAAGGACAGTACCATTTTTGCAGCCTAGTGTCCTCAGCACTGCACTAGGGCATAGGGATGTATACCCAGACTACAGGGTAAGCATTCCCTTCTGTCCTCATTAGTAGCTAAATGTGAGAATGAAACCTGACTAAAAAACTGACCACCTCTGGAGATGTTTTTTTCTGCCAAAAATACTACAGAGATACTGTCTCAGCCTCTGAGTTATTTTAATATCAGACCCCTGTTTTTTCCATGTCCGTAAGTGTTCCTTTTGTCTTCTGAACTTCAGACCTTGGGGAAATTTATATTATCTCTTTTGCAGACAAAAAAAAGACGTGTGTGCATTGACTCATGTTTTGTTTTCAGCTATATCTCCACGTTTATTAATTTCCTGTCCAGAATTCCAAATCAAAAAACTGGTTCTGTGCCATGGTCATACATCACTTGAAATCCAGATGACCACATGTTAACAGTGCAAATGTTTGACATACCTTAAGCTTACAACCTGCTCCTTCTCATATGTGAAGTGGATCTTGTGAATCTTGGGTCTGCGGTACTTAAAAATTGAGTCTTTTTTTTTTATACATTTTGAAAAGTAACAAGTAGTGAAATATCAATGTATAATTTCCACTACAGCCATATTAGTAGGATGGATATGCATGCAGCTTTCCACTCTAGCAACAGTGTTATTCATTCTATCCTTCCATTTTCTATTCTCACTTCATCCTGAGCAGGCTCATAGGGACTTATTTATAGAAGGACAATCATAAAAGATGCTGCCCAGTCCCACTTCTGGTAAACAACAAAAGAAAACACCAAATGCAGATATGGTACATGAGGCATGTTGTTTTAAACTTTGACCTTTTTTAATAAAAGCCCATATTCACTAAACTTATAACAGTAAAATAAATAAATGGAATTTTTGTAGAGTTTTGGGCCACTTTGAAAATTTAAAATTTGGATGAAAAGTACTGATTTTTTATAAAGCCAAGAGAATGAAAACATTTTCTTCTGTTCACAAATGTCTTGGTATTACAATAAACTCATATATATATATATATAAAAAAAGATTTCCTTTAGATCACTGAAACAATACCCGTATACTGTATAGTAAACATTATTATTATATATATAGAAAGCATCCTATAATCTAAATATAATGATAATCAGTTATACATGTTTTCATATGCCGCAGGATTCTGGTTCAAATTGCTTGAAACACACTACTTCTGTTTTATGGTAAATGACAGTACGCATATTATGATTGATTCTTAATCTTACGGAAATGTTTTAACAAATGTAACAAGTTTTAACTCGTGTGCTTTCACTTTGTAAAGAAATTTACATAGGAGCAAAGTGTATATTAGAATGCCACTAAAATGCAGAACTGTGTAATACAACTTGCACAATACGAAGTGACAGAAAAAGATTAGGACACCGTTCGCTTAAATCGACTTTTACATTGCGATTATTCCTACGACAAACTTAACAGTTTCACTACAAATAAATCCTCAATTTGGCATTTAGACACGCTAAAAAGGAATCAACTATAAAACAAAACTATAGCAGTAACAAGAAGTACTAACAGTTAAATGTTTTAGCATAAACATCACCTTGACTAAATAGGATTTTAAGGGCACCGGTTTCCTTGTAATTTTACCCAGCTAGTAAAATACATCACATGATATGTGCAAGAATATGACAACTTACCTGTTGGTCAAAATAATAGGTTTTGTAGTTAATCACGTTTTTTAATTCTGCGTTCGGAGAAAAGAAATTGTGACTGGACAAATGTGCCTGACTAAATGCTGCCAGCACTTCTACCGAAGTACAACAGATTAGTACAATAAACTGTATAAATCTGAACTCGATTGAAAACATAGGTCTGGACGTTGATCCCATGGCTCGGAAGCTCAAAAGAAATTAAGTGAGTGATACAACGGGCGAAGCAATCTGCAACGTCTCTGTCTCATGACTTCCTGATTGGTATAACAGAGCAATCATTAAACTGGGATGTATGCTCCAGATTTATAACGCCTAAAAAAAGGAACGTGGCCCCAGCGTGCGAAATAGACGTCTATTGATTCATAGATCAGTTAATAAAAATACATTTTCTATTGCAGGGTACTGATTTCCTCGTACTAAAAACATTCCGTGTTAAATGTCTTTAAACAGTAAATGATGTAGTACATTTTGAAAAATCCGCAGCTTTTAATATGTAAACTATTCCCGATCCGTCCTTTTATTTAAGGAACAAAACATTATCGTAAGTATAATATACAAGGAGGACTTAAAAAGGCATTTTTATTACATGAGACGTAAACACAACTCGAACAGGAAAATCTTTTCATTTTATTTACGACAGAACAGGCAGATATTTGATACTGTCGTAAAGGACACTAACCGTTGCTAAGTTACTTCGCGTTGTGGTAAAACCATAGATGTGAAGTAATGGTTAGATCGACAGCAGAAACTTCCTCCCTCCGGGAAAACGAAAAGTCATAACATTGTTCAGAAATTTTATGGAGATACATAACGAATAACACACTGTAATAGTATTACAGTATTAGTATTATTCCGTTTTAAGTGAAACGCTTGTATTAAATATTCTCTCTTAACTGTTGGCGTGTGTGGATGTGGATTAAAAAACTCGCGAGATCTGAGTAACAACCTATTGATGTGTTTGGGAAATTCGAATTAGTTTATCAGAAGAAAGAACCTTGGATATCGTGTGAATGTGCAGTTAGTAAGTAAACGTGAATTATGATATACCATATACGATCACAGTACAAATCGAAAACACGAGATATTTATGTTTAACAAATTTAAAGGCTTGTATTAGTAAAACGTTGGATTCATTTGGAAATACAACTATGTAAAACACACTTTATAAGCCTTCAGAAAGAGAAAAAAGGTCAGACAGAGTTCACATAACACTACACCATCCTTCTGTAATAAAACACTTTGTTTTCAGTTTTAAGCACTTTGCTTATATTACTATATGGCGTTTCCTTTATCTAAACATCTCCATTAATAAAATATATTTTGTAGATTATTTATTGTGGTCTACATTTTAAAATGAATTAAGCAGATTTCATTTGGTTTCATGTGTAACCTTTCTTTATGTAATGTAATTAAACATCTGTTCCTTTGTATTTGGCTTTTATGCAGACAGTATGAATGGCTTCCCAGACCACACTTGTTGGATCAGTGCTGTCACTACAAGATCATTGTTTTTACTATCCATCTTGTCGGGAGTGTTTGTCACGTTTGATAGTAAATAAAAACAGGTAAGATACTCATTAGCAATGCAAAGTGTTTATTCATTCAAGTTACATTTTGCCATGCAGCAAGATTTATGTTTAACTTTGTAATTATGCTGAGTAGTATAACATAATGAGAAGAGCAAAATATTAAAGGGTCCATTATTGCACACCCAAGGCCATTGTCAACACCTTTATATATGGTTTGCTTAGATTTTTAATCCTTCATCGTTTTCTTTCAGAGTAATTTACAAACAGGTTTAGAATACACTAAAATATCACTTTATAAATAACTGGTTAAGGAAATACTTTTGAACCTTTGTGTTGCAGGATGCTCTTTGTATGAGTGATTCCAAATAAATGAAAAGTGCCCTTATACTATTACAGCATTTTAAGACATTTGAAGAGTTTGTCATAATTACAAAAACATAATACTGCTTGTTACAAAAGCAGGAAGGGAACTGGTTTGAAAATCAGTTTTTTTGAGCTGCAGTTAACTATGATAAGAAGTGTGCATGTGGTATGTAGACTCCATGGTGTTTATTTTTTTGTTAGTTAACAAAAAATCAGTCCTACTACTAGGCAAAATAAGTTTGTTTTTACATAACTAGAGCAGAATTTACCTGGTATCAAGTACAGTACTGTACCAGCTTTCTATGGAAATGGAAGCTACCTTTGGTAAATTAATATGGAGCTTTCAATATGTGAAAAAAGCAACCAGTTTGTGAAGCTACTTGTCACTGCATTGAGTACCAAATTCAAGGCCATGCCTTCAACTTTATGAGAAAGAAATACAGCTGTAGTATTAACACAAAAGGGAACAAGAACTTCTGTGTATGTGTGAATATACATGTATGCACATGTTTTGTCTGAATAGATTTTCTTTTTAGTTAATCTTGTAATGACCAGGTATACTGTAATAGCTGTCTCCATATTGTGAATCTTGTAACTAAACTACGACAATTGTTTAAATATTTATTTTGTTTGAAACTTAACATATTCATAAATTTGTTAAACATGGTCATGCTTAACTTTATTAACTCTAAATGTGAAATTCACATGAATGTGTGTTAGACAATTTAATACACAGAAATCTCTCTACTTTAATAAAAAAATCCTGGGACGAGAATTTTTAGCCTGGGAACCAGCAATTGCTCCGTCCTGGGTATGAGGTTAATCTACATCCATCCCTGCATGTAGGTCCTCCAACCTGCAGGGAAAAACTTGGGGGTTGGTGGCAGAATTGGCACTTCCGCCACCATAAAAACTCACACTGTTCCATTCCATCTGAACTAGTGTGGTGCTGAGGTGTCACCTGTTGCATGGCTGCTCTGAGGTCCTAATCTGGATCGTGAGTTGGTTTGTCGTGCGGTGGGTGCGGCAAGGCGCTGTGTCAGCGCATGCTCCCAACAAGACGTGACTTTTTCAGAGAGATACTTTGACGTCCCATGAGACTTTCTGCCAATAGATATAACCATGCCCGGGGCCGAAAATAAAAGACAAAGAGTAGATGACAAAGTAGAACGTCGTAAAGAATTCAAAAACGTTGGCACGATACACATGCAGAGCAGGTTAGAGATAATGAAAGTACTAAAATTCGAAAGCCTCAAAAAAATGATAGTAAAGATCACATTAGAGCAAACAAATGGAAATTATTATTCGGTGAAATGACAGAACAGTGAAAAGAGATTGAATATATTGTTCGGATTTAAACTTTAAGTCGGAGACCTGTAGAACGTTTATTTCTTGTTGCCATCAGGGAAAAGTAGTGTTTCTTCCAAATGAAGAGGTTATCCGCGAGAATCAAAAGATTTGTTGTTTGGTGATAGTGAAATCCACATACGCTACCGGCACAGACGTGAAGTGGCTGGCTTGTAGCTCAGGCCGGTGGTGGGTGAGCAAAGCTCCCTAGTATATACAGGTAGAATTCCATTACAACGAACTCCCAGGGACCTAAAAAATATTTTGTTGTAACGAAAATTTCATTGTAATGAGATTCTGCATTTGTTACTATAGTGCTTTCTTTAACTTGTGTCCAGGTGTTTGCAATCATTTCAATAGCTTATTTCGCATTAATTTTAATCTCTTCCTGCCTACAAGTTATGCTGACGAGAATAGATAATACACTTTGAGAGTGCGAATGATGCCCAAATCCAATGGCTGAAGCACTGCTGTGCAATTGGGTGGGAGGAATTCAACGCGAATATTATCTAAATGTGGAAGCATGTTGTGGGCAGCACAGTTATCAATCAGGAGCTGAATCATCCTTTTCTTTTTCATATTGTGAGGTTTCTGAACTCTTTTGAGACCCCCCAACGGGAAAGACACGCTGAAGTGCGTCCGAAGCGCGATTCCAGAGTCTGTGGAAGATTGTGTGTCTGTTGCTGGGGCAACAGCAGGCTCTCAGTGGTGCAGTGAGGCGTCACAGAAGCAAATCATAAAAGATCGGGGTCGCACTTTAAGTCCCTGTCTTGCACGCCAAAACATGAGGCTGAGTCTCAGTACTTTAGCAGAACCAGCTTTATTCAGCATAAAACAGGAACAGCACAGTTATTTATTGTAGCATGATCTGCCACTCTGCTATACACAGACACATCAGTCAGGCAGGGTCGTGCCCAGATCAGTGACCAAGTAATCCTGTTATCTGCATTTACAATTTACGTGCAAACCTTGCATCACCCATCGAGATCTTTTCTGTTTACTTTGGTGGAGAGATGCAGCAAACCCCTGAGCCTGCTATTGCCCCTTACAGACATGGAGATTACACTTTGGGACGCTTTTCAGCGTGCTGTCTATTTGGGGGAGGTCCCAAGAGAGTTTACAAACCTCACATTTTCTTGAATGAGTGCCGCATTAATAGGAATGTTTCTTGAACGAGCATTACTGAACCACATTAAAACGGCTTTTTCAAAGTCTTCAAATGCAGCAGTTCATATACGTAGGCAACCTGAGATTTTTCTTCTTTATTTGCTCTGTCTTTCAAGAAAGTTGACAGTGTCGATGGCGAAATTCCAAATTCACCGGCAACGTCTTTTTTCTTTTTGCTGCAATCAAGAGCTGCAAAAAATTTTTTTTTTAATATGAACTGTTATCGTCTTTTCGTGTCTGCCATTTCTATAGGAGGGTGACAGTGTGTTCGATTCCAGTGGATGTTTTTCAAATGTTGACGAGCAATAAGCAAAAGGTATCACTGAAAACCACAGGAAACAAAAAAGGCAAAAAAAAACAAAAAACAGTACAAGGAAAGTTCGAAGAAAGAAAAAAAAATTACAGTGTTTCTATTTGGGGATTGTTGTGCACAACTGAGCTGCGGCCACAGAATTAACTGCATGATTCATTCAGGCATTTCAAGGTCTTTTGGGCACTTTGTTGTAATGAAAGGATCTGCAGAATGTACTTCGTAGTAACGAGATTTCTATAGACTCATGTCATATGGGGAAGCTGTGGGGACCATGAAAATACTTCGCTGTAATGAAAATTTTGTTGTAAAGGTATTCGTTGAAATGGAATATTACATATATATCTATACTAATACTAATAAAAGGCAAAGCCCTCACTGACTGACTGACTCAGTCACTGACTCATCACTAATTCTCCAACTTCCCGTGTAGGTAGAAGGCTGAAATTTGGCAGGCTCATTCCTTACAGCTTACTTACAAAAGTTAGGCAGGTTTCATTTCGAAATTCTACGCGTAACGGTCATAACTGGAACCTACTTATGTACATATATACCGGCCATAGCCTGCAGTTTGGTCGCCGTGTGAGGCGGAGTTGCAGCCCTCATCGTCACGCCTCCCACGTAATTGAGTGCCTGCCCATATAAGGCCATCCGTCAGCAGCAATCCAATAGAAACACTCTGCCGCTAAGTATTCATGGGTGAAGGACTGTACTTATGCAAACGAAGATGAGATGGTCAGGGTGGTGTTTGGCACAAACTCAGCGAAAGTGCGAGAGAAACTTTTAAGTGCCGGGTCTTAGCTAACATTAAATAAAGCCATGGACATTGCACGAGATAGCACAAGCACAGCTGAGAACCTTCGATGCTTGTACTCCGAGCCGCTCACGTGAACTGACTGTGAACGCAGTACACAGAGAACAAGGAAGAGTCCCAAAGAGCGCTAAAGAAAAAACGCATTACACAATTGAGAAGCCAGCAAAAGAATATGAAGCGAGTGACGCATACAAGCATATTCAAAAGTGCAGCTACTGCGGAAACAAAGCACACGGTGGAAAAAGTCAATGTCCAGCTAAAGGAAGACAGTGTAAAAAAACCCATACATGCAGTGTGTGATGTCTCAAATAAAGAGGAAAACGAGCTGTTTATTGATGCAGTAAGAAAGGAATCGATGAATGAAACCTGTTATCTTTACAACGGTTGACAAACACGGAATGTAACTTGAACACAACACATCCTTCAAATATGAACCTGATTGAAAGAAATAATGATAATCAAATCCTTGATGACAGCAACACTCATAACAGTCACAAAACAATTACATTGACAATCATGTTACGTTATTTTTAATTTGTTCCCTTTTCTTTTTCATTAATTCTTTAACACACTACTTCTCCGCTGCAAAGCGTGGGTATTTTGATATATATATATATATATATATATATATATATA